>CM031869.1:1536723-1550787 GCA_018697195.1 Certhia americana | reverse complement strand
ATGAATACCTGGTGCCATTCCCTGGAGATGGGTCCCTGGTGCCATTCCCTGGAGATGGGTCCCTGGTGCCATTCCCTGGAGATAGGTCCCTGGTGCCATTCCCTGGAGATGGATCCCTGGTGCCATTCCCTGGAGATGGGTCCCTGGTGCCGTGGTCGTGTGCCACCACCATTGTCCCCGGCGGTGCAGGCGGTCCCAGCAGGGCAGGAGCTCGGGGGAGCGGGGCCAGCAGGACTCACACTCCTCACCTGGGGGACACAGAGGGTGGGCAGAGGTGTCTGAATCCCTGGCAAGATCCTCCCTACCTGAGAGGTGTCCGTGGGAGGTGCCACAGGAGGTGGCAGGTGGGACACTGCTCGTGCCACCCCCACCAGCAGCAGGACTGAGCCTGTCCATGGGTTCCCTGAGCCAGGAAGGGGCCAGGGCTCACTCTGGTTGCTCTCACGGGTTCAGTGTTTATTTTCATTTGAGCCAGGCTCAGAAAGGGAACTGTGAGCTTTTTTTTGTCGAGAGACCAATTGAAACTGCAGCTGGGGAGTTGTTCCCAGCCGTGCCAGTGACTCACTGACCTCCTCAGTGCCAAAATATTTTGTAACAGTGGGCAGGAAACTCCAGCTCCAGCCCCGAGCCAGGCACAGGTCCTGGCACTCAGGGCTGCACTCCTGGCCCCAGGGCTGGGTGCTCAGGGCACCTGCTGGCCCTGGCTCTGCTGGGGGACACGTGGCCACAGTGGCTGGCCCTGAGCCATGTCCCTCCTCTGGCTCACTGGGACACTCTGGAATAGGAATGGTGCCCAGAGGGATGCCAGCATCCCATGGACTCTGCCGGGAGGGCTCCTGGGCAAGGAGGGTGGGGAGGGGAAAAGCCAACAGCATGGGAATCAACCAACCCCCGAGTCATCCTGTCCCCTCCCTGGCCAAGGTGTCCTGCCTCACTCCCTACACACCCTAATCCAAGAGGAGAGAGCCCCAGGAGCCATCTCAGAAAAGGCAAATAGCCAGAGGGGGCCAGTGCCCAGCACCAGAGTGTCCCCAAGTGTCCCATCCCACGGACGGAGCTCTGCAGTCACAGCTCCCGCAGCCCCACTGCCACAGGCACCTTACCTGTGCATCCCAGCGCCAGCTCCTGGTGCCAGGGGGTCCCCAGGCAGCAGCCCATGTGTGCAGTGACAGCAGCAGAGGGCTGGCAGAGGCAGGGCTGCTCGCTGCCCGCCCGGCACCACGCCTGGGCACGGCCACAATGCACAATGTCCCCTTTGAGCAGGCTGGGCACGGCGGGGGCGGCGGGCACGGGCTCAGGGAAGGGCTTGGGTTGGAGTCACAGCATCACTTAGGTTTGGAAAGGCCTTGAAGGTCATCAGGTGTGGCCACAGAGCTGATACTGCCGAGGCCAGTGCTAAATCATGGCCCTCAGTGCCACATCTGTGTCATCAATGGGGACTCCGCCACGTCCTGGATGGGCTGTGCCAGTGCTTGACAAGCCTTTACGGGGAGAAATTTTTCCTGATATCCAACCCAAACCCTCCCTGGTGCAACTTGGAGCCGTTTCCTCTCCTCCTGTCCCTGTTCCCTGGGAGCAGTGCCCGATTTCCCCTCGGCTGTCCCCTCCTGTCAGGGAGTTGTGCAGAGCCCAAGGTCCCCCCTGAGCCTTCTTCTCTCCACTCTGCCCCCGGCAGGGCAGTGTCCATCCCACATGGCACATTCCAGGCATTCCTCCTCGGGAGTCCCTGGCCCTGCCAAGCCTGCCCCAGCTCCCAGCTGCTCCCTCCAAGCTGATCTCCCCGAGTTCAAAGGCAGAGCTGCTCCTGACACCGCTGCAAGCACCTCCCTCACCTGTGGGGATGTCCCGCTGGGATCCATCCAGCATCCTCCACCCGGGGCTTCCTTCTCGATGCTTTTCCCATGGGGGCAGCTGGCAGCACCACGGGCATCCCTGCCAGCTCCATCCAGGTGAGTTCCTGCAGCCCAGGCACTGCGGGCACCCCCGGGGGCAGCGCTGCCCCAAACCCAGGTCCAACACCAGCAGGAATGGGTTGGCTGCTGTGCAGGATCCCTGGGGCATTCCAGGATAAGGATGAGCCTGATTCCCTTCTCGCTCACATCCTCAGACCTGTCCCAGCCCTCAGGGTCAGGATTTGGGATGGCTGGGTGGGCTCACTGCGCTGGGCGGGGTCTGCACAGCATCTTTGGGCAGCAGAGACACAGCCCCTGCAAGACAAAACCCAGCAGGTTTAGGGGAAGAACTTGCAGGCTGGGAGGAGTTTTAGGGATGGAGATTTTCCTCCAGCAACCAGCCAGTGCCACCCCTGAAAGGATTTGTGTGCTCCAGGAGCATTGCTGGCTCTCCCAGGCTGCATCCCAAGCCATGGCAGTGCCTTGAACTTCTCCAGTGTAGGGAATAATTAATCCAGGGAGTGATTTAGACCAGGTTGGATGAAGCTCTGAGCACACTGGTGCAGTGGAAGGTGTTCTGTTGGAATGCAAAGTGCTGGGAAATCTCAGAATATTGGGTCTGTAGGCCAAAACTTAGAATTAGGGTTTGACCTGAAACCTTGGGAAAGGGTCCCACGTTTAGGTGCTAGAAGTAAGAATGTGGATTTATAGCTTAAAGCAGAGTGTGTTGAGCAGAGGAAAGTTTAAGTTTAGAGCTTGAAAGTCACAGACAAAGCCAAAGTAGTTCCAAAGGTTAACGAGAGGTTTTAGGATGTAACACTGTAAGGTTTGGGTGTTCAGAGGGGATTGGTTAGCAGAGTTCACACTGTAATCACACCAATTAGCTCAGTATTGCTTTAATAACAGAAATATCTCATTGGCAGAATTTTATTGGCCCATAAAGCCTTAAATAGTCTGAGAGGCAGAAATCTGGGGACTTCTCTGCCACACTGCTGACAGCTGTAAGAGGGATCCATCCTACTCTGCCCCTGGGGAAGATAAGAAAATAAACTGCACTTGCTCAGGAAACTCAGAAGTTTCTGTTTCAAAAAGAAATCCCCACACACCAAACGTGAGGTGTAAAACCCTCATGTGAGAAATCTTAGACTCACAGTGTTCCTTCCACGAACAGAGGTTAATTTTTAAAGTCCTTTTTAACCCAAACCTGGTGGTGTCTCTGATTCCATGACCTGGAGAGGGAATTTCTCAGCAGCCAGATTCCCATGTCTGGCACAAATGCAGTGCCCCTAAAGCGAAGTGTGAGGAGTTCCCAGTTGTGAGAATGGCAGGATGGTGATGCTTTAGGTTTTAGCTTTTATATTTTTCAGACTCTGGGCAGTTTTGGTGAGTAGTTTTAGGTTTAATATCCAGTGTTACTGAGCTCTCTTCACAGAGCAGGGACACAAAACAATTCCTTCTCCACTTTGATACCAAGGACAACTTTCAGCCCCAAGAACAAAGCCAAGGGTGAAGGGAGAAGGAAAAAGCAGGAGGATGGAGCTTCCTAAGGTGGAGCTGGAATTGCACAATGAACTGCAATGTGCTGCTGGAGCAGAACTTGTCACAGTGTGAGCCCTGGTGGCCGGGTGTCCATTCTGTGCCCATTTTGGGCTGCCCTTGGGTGTGTCCCAGCCGGGCTCTGGCACTGCCCAGGTGTGCCCAGTGAAGCCTTGGAATAAATCCCTGCTTTGTCCTTCTGCTCTGGCTGGGCTCTGCTCCCAAAGGTCAGCCTCCTGAGGGCAGCAGTAGAACCCACCTGCATGGAATTTCCACACAAAAGTGAAGCCAAACCCAAAGCCTGTGCAGGGAGGGTTGCACCGAGAGATGCTCCTCCCCAGTCAGAGCAGACTGGAGGAGTGGGGATTCCTCACCCAGATCTCCAAATGCTGGTGAGAGGAAAGAGGGGTTTGTGTTTCAAAACAAGCTGAGGGGCTGCTGGTGGATAAAACCAGCACTGAAAGAAAAAGGAAACCATGGGAAAGATTCCACTGATTGAGGAATGGAGAAAAAAAAAGAAAAAGATATTTGCCTTTCCAAACAAACTGTAGGTTTGCTGAGAAATAAAATTGGAGATTGAAAGGAGAAAGAAACAATGGGGAGAAATCATCAATTGCATCAGAATGAAAAATGCAAAGGGAGGGTTCTACATTGGAGGGGAATGTGAGGGAAGTGTGGAGCTCTCAAGTGCTTCAGGCAGTGGGGAAAGGGAGAGGGGAATGGGGCTGGGAAATTGGGATAAAAAGGAGGGAAATTGGGATAAAAAGGAGGGAAATTGGGATAAAAGATGGAAAATCGGGATAAAAAGGAGGCTGCATCCTCCAAACATTGGAGAGACCCCAGGGGAATGCCCCATGGCCTCTGCCTTTATTGGAATAAAGTCAAAGGACTCCTCTGTTTCTTTTTTGGATATAAACCTCTGGTGTTTGGGGATTAATTTTCCTGACACTGGGATTGCCTGGAGAAGGGAGCATCCTCTCCATCCTCCTGCTGAGCCCCAGGTGCCAGGGTGTTTTCCAGGCTGGGGCTGCAGGAAGAGGAGTGCTGGGACAGGCCAGTGCTGCTCCCCCTGTGGCAGAGTTTGTCCCACGGCTCACCATCCCTGGGAAACTCCACATTTAAAATCTCCCCCAGCTGACCCAGGGGTTCAGGAATCAGAGGAGAATGCAGCCTGGCCGTGCTCAAAGCACACCGGTGGAATTCTGTGATGGATTCAGGCACATCTTTACACAAGAGGCGTTGCTGCTTTAGTCCCATGCTGTCCAAGAGGTCAGAGCTCCAGCAGGGCAGTGTTTTTAAACAAAGTGTTTTGCTGTCCTCAGGAGATTCTTGGTTTTAGCAGTTCCTGCTCATCAATTAACATCAATTCCTTCTAGACAGGGGAAAACTTTTTTTTTTTTTTTTTTAAATCAACAAAACCGGGATTTTAAATTTTTTAAACACAAATGTCTTCCTTTGTGGTTGTGAAATATCTTTTTGTTATTAAGTCTACCTTGACAACTTAGCAACCAAACCCATCCCTGCACAAGCAAAGGTGTCACCTCCTGTTTGACCTGAACTGGAATTTGCCTTTTGGCCAGCAAGCTGAAAACCACTCACACCACTTCTGACCTTTTCTGCTTCCCAGCAAAGCCCCTATTGCTGCTGCTGCAGCCTGGCCTGCCTGGAAAACCCTGTCTTGATAAATACAAGGAATATTTCCTGGGATCTCAGCCTGTTCCAGGGGGGATTCTCTGCCTGTGCCAGCTCTCCAGGGCTCTGCTCCTTTTGCAATCCCAGTCTTCCTGCCCGGGGTGTGGGGTGACAGTGGCTGTCCAGGCACTCTCTGACACCCAGCCCTGACCCCAAATCCCCTTCCCCAAAGCCACCCTGTCCCTCCCTGCCGTGCTGGGCACTGTCCCAGCCGAGCCTCTCACCCAGGGGAGTCCCCAAAATCCTCATCCCAACCTGGAATTCCAGAGGCGCTGGATCGCTCCAGCCGCTGCCAGCAGCGCGTCCTGTCCGGCTCTGCTCCGCTGGGACAAAGGGGACAGGCAGGGGACAGCCCCGGGGACAGACAGCCGCTGTACTGACCTGCTCCGGGATGAAATTCCAGCCTTTCCAAGCCCCGAGGGAACGCTGATGGAGCTCCCAAGGCTGCGGACGTGTTTACCAGCGTGCCCAGCGCTGCCACTCCCTCACACGAGGGAAGGAATTCCTTCCAAGAGCTCCTTATCATCCTGGGAACCTCGGCTCCCCGGCAGAGGTCAAGGAGCTACCCAAGGCTGTGCTGTAAACAGGAGACCTCCCGGAATTCCCAGGCGCCTCCTTCACCCTGCTCCGCAAGGGAATAATCCCAGGGAGGGTTTGGTGTGCCCGTCCCAGCCTCAAAGCTCTCCCATTCCAGACTCTCCCGGCCTCACCTGTGTCCTGCTCGCCGCGTTTTTGGGGATGGGGACCTTCCGTGTCCTCGCCGTGCGACAACAAAACCCCGGGAGGGGCATTCCCTCCGGGAATTCCTGCTCCGAACCCCCCTTCTTCCCTGCCAAAGTGCAAACACAGGCGCGCAGAACAAGAGATCTGTGGAGCCAGCAGTATTTGTGCATCCCGGCTAAAGTCCGTGGCAGAGGCAATCACAGGGAGTTTTTTTTTCCTCTTGGGAACAATGAAACAGCTAACAGCAAGCTGCCCCGATATTTCTGTTTCCTTCTGAAGCCAGCCATTCCTTGGCAGGTTCAAAAACGAAGCCTAGTGGCTTTTCAGCTTGTTATTTCAAACTGAACCTGAAAGCAGAGGAAGTCAGCCCAGACCCGGCTTGGCTGGAGGGAAAAGCAAATAAAAAAAAACACAAAAAAACAAGATGAAAGGTTTCGTTTGAGGCCAAAGAAACTCTTGGTTCATGGTTTGATCCTCTAGTACGGTTGGGGGCACACACTTTGGTGTGAGGTGGAGCAGAGCTTTCCTTGCCTGCCTCTGAAATCCCAGTGGGGGAGGGCTGGGGCGCTGGCAGGAGCACAAGGGGACAATTCCTCATGGGACATTTCCTCATTCCAGCGCTCTGCTTTTGTTTTCACCCTGCGCAAATGGGCACAGAGCAGCGATAAGCACCTGCCCCCTCCAGGGATCCAGGATCCCCCCAGGCTGCACACCTGGAGAACCTGCCTCATGGACCTCCATCCCCATGACTGGCTGCCCTTGGGACAGCATTTTCCCTGATTTTTTGGCATCTGGGGCATTGGGAAAGAGGGGGGTTCATGCATGGCTGAGGACACAGGGAAATCTCAAAACTTTCACAGCCAAATTGGTGCAGCCAGTCCCAGATTGGCCTGGCTTTAAGATCTTTCTTCTCATTGAAGGCTCTCATTCAGGAATTTTCTCCCACCTCCAAGCCCTTTCCGACTTTTCTCCACACAAGGCAATCCAAAGCTGCTGCTGTTACTCTTGGAATTCTGCTCCATCCCATGACTAAAGGGTTAAGAGGGCTCCGGGGCTGAACTGAGCTGAACTCAGCTCTTCGTGTTCAGAAATGCTGAGTCCTGCTCCTCTTGTATTGTTTTCAGCCAGAGGAGGAAATGAACCCTCTTGGAAAACTGGAAACTGGAAAATTGGAGAACTGGAGAACTGAAAAACTAGAAACTAGAAAACTGGAAAATTGGAGAACTGGAAACTGGAAAACAGGAAACTGGAGAACTGGAGAACTAGAGAACTGGAAGACTAGAAACTGGAAAACTGGAGAACTGGAAAATTGGAAAACTGGAAAATTAATCTGGAAACTGGAAAACTGGAAACTGGAAAACTGGAGAACTGGAAAATTGGAAAACTGGAAAGCTGGAGAACTAGAAAACTGGAAAACTGGAGAACTGGGAAACTGTCAAACTGTCTGTGTGTGCATTGGATGGATCCGTGTGGCTCTGGAGGTTGGGACCAGCCTTTGCCACACCAGGAGCTGTGGTTTGAGGTGTCCTTCCTGGCACTGGGGTGTGAATCCCAGGAATCCTCCCTGCTCCTGCCTGTCACCGTCACCCCAGGGGCAGCAGCTCAGTGTTCCCACCCAGGGCAGCCCCCAGACTGCACCGAGACAAAGCCAGGGATGTGAGGCCATGGATAGGGAATGGGAAGGAGGGAAGGAGGGCCAGAGGCAGGGTGCTGGGCACTGCCCAGGGAATGGGCACAGCCCCGAGGCTGCCAGAACTCCAAGAGCATTTGGACACCACTCCAGGGATGCCCAGGCTGGGATTTTGGGGCCAGGAGTTGCACTGATAATCCTTTAGGTCCTTCCAGCTCAGGATATTCCTTTATCCATGCATTTCAGAGGTGCAGAGCTGCTGGCATCCAAAACATCATCCCTGTCCTAATATTTGCAGCAGGAATGTCTGTCCCTGCCCTTTCTCCTGTGCCCAGTGTCCCCTCAGGGACATCGTGACGTGTTTTGGGCTCCGTGTGGCCTCCTGCAGCCCTCGGGAGAGCTCAGGAACTCATCACTCCAGCAGTGCTCGCTGCAGCCGGGCCCTCCCTGCCGGATATTAATTGTCAGAGCCATTAGATGGCAGCAGGAACCGCTCCACAGCATCCCAACGCTGGAAAAATGGGATTGCAGCCCTGCTGGCCCCAGCCCTGCTGTCTCCAGAACCAGCAGCTCCATGGGCTGGCAAAAAAAAAACCAAAAAACAAAACAACCCCAAGCCCTGCGGGGCTGCAGAATTGGGATCGCCAGGAAAAATGAGGCAAAGCTCCGAAATAGGGGAGCAGCATCCTGAGGAGCCAGAGGGACACAAGAGCAGGGTCTGGAGGGCATCTCCAGGGAAAATCACCCTCTGGAGCCCTTCTCCAAGGGATTTGGGGAGCTCACAGCTGGGTATGGCTCAGCAGTGAGAGTGGTCAGCGAGGCCACCCAGAATTCCAGCAGGGATTTTATCATTCCTGAGTGAAAGACACCCCAGGTCAGGTAATGCTCTGGCAAATCCTGATGGGAATGTCCAGCAGAGGCTGCTTTGGATGGAGCTGACTGAAAATCAGGAGGAAAAACTGCTCCAAGCATTCAAGTTGTTCTCCTCTGAGGGAAATGTGTTTCACCTCTAGAAAATGAGATTTCCAAAATATTCCATGTTCATGTTCAATTTCCCTTCTAGTCTCTCATTTTCTGTTCTATCCTCTGTTTTTACCCTGCTCCTATTTTGCCACTGAAACAGAAATAAACAGGACAAGGAGAAGGAAAGATGATAAAGTGTATTTATATGAACCACCCCATATAATTCCCACAGCTCAAGCTCCAGCTTAACCATCCAGTGAGAGGATCATATTTAAAGAAATCTTTGGATAAAATGGAAAAAAAAAATCAATATTTTTAGACTTCCCTCTGGAAGAAAAAGAGAAAATCTAATTAAGAAATTAATTGCTTATGCTGAACTAGGTTTTCTTGGTGGGTTTTTTTTTTTTTTGAAGTGCTTAATGATCCAAGCTTCTTGTAAAGGTGTTGGTCTCGATGCCATTTCCTTTTAGAAAGCAACAAAGCAGCTCAGCGAGGCTCAGCATCTTGTTTTGATATTTCCAGGGTGGAACATTTTGATTTTTCAACTTCCAAGGCTTTGCTGCTTTAATTTTTTGTCCATAAAGCCGATGCCGAAATCAGAATGAAAGCTTTCAGTTTAAGCTAATTAATCCAAACACTTTGAATCAAAGCCTGGGATGTTTGCACAGTGGTGTTCTCGGGGAATTTATTTTCAGGGTCTGCATTCCATTTATAGACTGAGGAACAAAAAAAAAAAAAAAAAAAACAAAACAGTGAGGTTTCCTAGAAAAAAGATAACCTGCTGCTTACCTGGGGCAGGCCATTCTGCAGCTTAGAAGTGGAAAAAGAAATTAGCTCCCCTTAATTACAGCATTTGGCCTCCTCCTGAGGATCTGGAGACCTGGCCTGAGCTCCAGTCCCTGGAGGTGCCCTAAATTCCCCCAGAATCACCCCGATTCCCAGTTTTCCTATGGAATAATTGGAGGAAGAAAAGAAAAAAATGGATTATTGTGATAACACCGCAGCAGCAATAAGAAAGCAGGAGCATTTCCCGAGGTGAATCTCTCCTTCTGAGCAGGAGGTGCTCCCTGAGGAGCTCTGGGAAGGCAGGAGGAATTCCAGGCTAATTCCAGGAGTGCAGAGATCCCAGAGCTGAGCTTCCCACAGGTGGTTCCTGCTGGGCAAAGCTGTTTGTGAACATCTCATGATCCCAGCCCAAGGGGAGGAATTCCTTCTTCCAGCAGCCCTCGCTGCTCCAGGGCAACTCCAAAGAGAAAATTAAAAGAACCCCGACTTCCCCTGCCCTTTAGTGGGGTGAAACCAGGGAAGGAAGCAGGGCAGAGAGCTCAGGCTGCAGCTGGAATTGAGCTCCCTGTGCCAGGCAGGGTGGCTGTGCACAAAAAGGGTCCCTCTGTGTCACATGCAGGGTGTGACACAGAAATGAAGCAGCCCTGAGCTGGGGCATTAAAAGCCTGACAGAGCCTGGGAGCCCCAGCCCTGCTGAGTGACACAACAACTGCTCGAGGAGGGCTCCAGGCTGAAAGATTTGCAGTTTTTAGGGAAAAACATTGACTTGCAATGCCCTTAAACCCTTGCCATCACTCCAGGTCGTGCAGCACCTCTCCTCTCCTGGTGTCCAGGTCTTTCAGGAGGGAATGTGAACATTCCTGAAGTGCAGAGCTTCTGCAGGACTTGTTTTGACTCACCTGCTCTTGGTTTGGGAATATTTGCTGCATTTGACCCAGAGACAGAGTTGGTGAGGATAAGAAGGAAGGAGGATGCAGGAGGATGGAGCCAAAGGATGGAGCCAAAGGATGGAGCCATCCCTTCATGGCTTTGCAGGATGGGTACAGGTACAGATGGGCTGCGGTGCTTCAGCTTTCCCTGGAGCTCATCCAGATCCCACCCATCCCTGCCTCTCTTTGCACAGCGCTAAAATTAATGCCTGAAAATGAGAGTTTGCTTGAAAATAATCTATCATTTGATTATCACTTTAATGCAGGCAGCCCGGGGAACATCTGCCGCCACCAGGCTGGGTCTCCTCCTGCTGATGTGGGGAATTGCTGGGAAAGGCTGCTGGGGAAACTGGAAGAAAGCCAAACCACTGGCAAATGCCTTGGTGGTGGCTGTGAGGAGGAGGAGGAGGAGGAGGAAGAGGAGGAGAGGGGAACTTTGCTGGATGAGGCACCAGTGCCCACTTCACTGCCTCTGGTCCCAGTTGCTCTGCGGTCCAGGGACTCACAAATTAAAATGTTCATCTCCATCACACACAAAAAAAATTCTGTCATCACTAGGAGTGCCTGGCTTTGCACTGGGGCAGTGGGCAGCAGCACCTGAGCACTCCTGACCTTATTCCTGCCAGATCCCCCCTCCCAGGGGAACCAGGGACTAGAGAAAAATGGATGGGAACTGCCCAGCGAGGCAGAATTTCCTCCATGCCATGACACAGCCCATGTGCCGTGGTAGAATGGGGTCTCCAGCCCCCTTAGGCTCCTCTGCTGCCTTTTGGGAACATCACAGCCCCGGACTTAGAGGCTTTTTTTGGAAAATGTCACCAGCTTGTGATGAGTCAGTCGTGCCTCTCTGCAGCCTGCCCACTGCTCCGTGCGTGGCGTGGGGCTGTCCCCACGGGCATCTCCCTGCTGCTCTTTGTGCTCAGATCTTCCTGCTGACAGAGGAGAGGCTGTGCTGGCAGCACACGGGCTGAGCCTGGGGTCGGGCTGGCAGGGCCACGTTTGGCCAGCTGGAACCCCAGGGACAGACGGACACTTGGGTGCTGCAGCGGCCGCGGGCAGGGGCTGCAGCTGCGATCCTCGGCCGAGTCATTTCCAGCCCTGCGGGGACCCTCAGAGCCCGGCAGCAAAGGCTGTGCACCCGAATGACTCCCACTGGGAGGGGAAGTGGGGGAAAAGCACAGGAAAGCCGATCCTGCAAACGCGGATGTGTGTGCGGTGTCCAGGTGAGCTGGGAGGGATGCTCCGGCTCCAAAGAAACCAGAAATGCCGGAGCTGATGGATCAGCCCCCCTGTGCCTCGAGGAGAGGGGTGTTTATGTGATCTATCACCTCTCCTAACTCTGTTTCTCCAGCTCTGGGATCTGCTATCTGACATTCCCCTTGCCATTCCTCACCTGTCCCCAAGTCTCTCAGGAGTGGGGAGGGATCCCCTTCCCTGGGGAGCAGGATAGGGGCTGTCCTTCCAGCCCATGCGACCAAAATCCCTTAAATCCCTTCCCAGGGACAGCAGCTGAGCGCAGCCTCACATGGAAACACTCTGCAGAGTGTTGAGGTACTGAGGCTGATCTCTCAGAATTCCTGGTGCAGGTGTGGCACAAGATGTGTTTGAGCCCAGCTCACGGGGATTCCATGTGCAACCAGCAACTTCCAGCTCTCCGGCTGGTGTCAGGGAAAGAGGGAACACAGAGACTGAGTAGGGGGGGGAAGTTTGGTCCAGGTGACTCTCAGCATCTTACAAGGGCATGGAGGAGGGATAAAAATCCCAGGGTGCAGGGAAGGCAAATTAAATGAAATTAGCTCCTTTTTCTCCTCTGTCCTCTTATCTCCATCACTCCCGTGTCCCTTCTGACTGAAGGATCCAGGGTTCCCCTTCCTCTGCACAGCCTGAGCTCGGTGGGACCTGCAGGCGTTGAACGGAGCAGGAGCCTTGTGGGAAAAACACATCCAATAATTGCTGTGAAAATTCATGTTGCAGTGCGCAGACACAAAGGGATGAAAGGAGGCTGCCTTAACATCCTGACATTTCCTTCTTTCTGACTTCTTGTTTCAGGCATCCCGAACATCCTCTCACGGCAGCTTTCGCAGGCAGTTCCCTCAGACAAAGGAAAGGAAATGGGATTTCCAAAACACCCTGATGGTGAGGGGCTCCGAGCAGCGCCCAGGAGCTGCTGGCTGTGCTGGGAAGGTGACAATGGTCAGAGCTCCTTGCTGCCACCTCCCCAGCACCAAAACTCACAGCTCCCACTGCAGGGGGCAGCTGGCACCCTGCCCACCTGGCAGTGCCCACTCCCCTTGCCCACTGAGCATCTCTGGGATCACCCAGCTGGGGAGGGGATGGAAGGGCAGAGGCTCTGCACTGGTGCCCCCTGAGCTCCACCAGGCTCCTGTGCAGCCCTCTGCAACCCCAGCCTGTCTCTGCTGGAAATTTCAAGTTGTTCTAAAGGCAGCAAGTTAACAAGATTTGGAAACCAGGTCAGCGGAAGAAGCTCAATTAGCTGCTGAACCGTGGGGACCAGCTCCCGTCGTGGCTGCTTTACTGACTGCTCAGATGGGTGTCATTGACACCACACACATCAGTCTGGCTGGGACAGGGACCTTCCCTGAGCAGGGGACACCTGGAAACTCGTCAGGTACAGGAAACTTTACAAATAGCCAAACTCAGTGCAGCCTGAGCCATCCCACCGTGCTGTGTCATAGAATCTCCACAGAATTATAGAACGGCCTGGGTTGGATGGGATCTGAAAGACCCTCCAGTTCCAACCCATCCATTAGCCCAGGGTGCTCAGAGCTCCATCTAGCCAAGCCTTGGACACTTCCAGGGATGGGGCAGACACAGCTGCTCTGTGCCTGGGCCTCCCCACCCTCATAGGGAGGAATTTCTTCACCGTATCTAATCTAAACCTCCTCTAAAGCCACTCCCTCTTGTCCTGTCACTACATGCTCCTGTAAACAGCATCTCTCAATCTTTCTTGTGTCAGCAGCTTTGTTCCCCCCAGCCCTGCGGGAACCTCCAGGCTCCCACTCCCACTGCTCGTCCTGCTCTTCCCTAATGCCTCAGGGGACGAGGGGACAGCCAAGGGGGACAGGCAGCAGGACTTGCAGAGAGCTGGCAGCACCAGCACGGCTCACACGACCTGCTACCTGTCTTGTCACGTCACCACCACCATCTGCTGTGAATAAAACAGTGAGAGGAAGGCGAAGCCAAAGGGCCTCTCTGAGCAGCTCCCCAGCCTCAGCAGCGCGAGAGACGCGGCGCCTGTCACACTGCATGAAAAACCTCTTTCATTAGTGGCAGGGCTGGAGCTCAGATCCCGGAATCACAGCAAGAATCACAGCCTGGAATCCCAGCACAGCTTCCCTGGGGCTCTGCAGGCAGGCGGGCACAGCCCCGGCTCTGTGGGCACCCAGGCTTTGTTCTGATGGAGAGCGTTTCTCCCACAAAACAAGGAGCTCAGGGCTTTGGAGCCTTTCCAGGGATCCTGAGGTGCTGCCAGCAGGGAAGGTTGCTCTGATCCCAAGGTTAGATCTCCTCTCTGTCCTGCAGCCCTGCAGACACCCTGAGCTCCCTTCCTGATCCTGGTGTGGGACAGATGAGCAGGCTGCCAGGAGAGCTGGGGGTGCCAACCTGGACAGCCACGGGAGGGAATCTTGGCACTGGAGGAAATCCAGTTTAGTGCAGACACCCTCTGTCCTGGGACAGCATTTCTTGGATACTCAGCCACGGTGGGGCCAAGCTGGGGAACAACCAGTGCAGGGCAGGCAGTGCTGGCAGCCAGGGCTGGGCAGGAGCCCTGTGGCAAGGAGGGAGCAGCCAGGGGGCTCAGGGACTGCAGTAGGGCTGAGGGGAGGGCAGGGGGTGGAAAACAGGGGAAGGGAAGGGAAGGGAAGGGAAGGGAAGGGAAGGGAAGGGAAGG
>CM031869.1:1526041-1536713 GCA_018697195.1 Certhia americana | reverse complement strand
GGGAAGGGAAGGGAAGGGAAGGGAAGGGAAGGGAAGGGAAGGGAAGGGAAGGACTGAATGCAGGACAAAGCAGGACAGGGTGGGGCAGGGCAGGGCAGGGCGGGGCACTGAGCATCCCTTAGCCGCCTTCGGGTCCATGCTGGGATCTGTATCCGTTCCGCCACCGCCCTGCCACGCCCTGCCCTGCTCCACCCTGCCCCGCCCGGCCACGCCCGTGTCCCCCGGGCCGGTGGCTGCCCACGGGCGGTGCCGGGGCTGTGCCGGGGCTGTGCCGGGGCTGTGTCGGGGCGGTGCCGGGGCGGTGTCGGGTCTGTGCCGGGGCTGTGCCGGGGCGGTGTCGGGGCTGTGTCGGGGCTGTGCCGGGGCTGTGCCGGGGCGGTGTCGGGGCGGTGCCGGGGCGGTGCCGGGGCGGTGCCGGTTCTGCTCGGCCCCGCCGCCGTTCCCCGCCGCTATAAGCGGGCGGCCGCGGCCGCGCTCCGCAGTGCATGGCCGAGCCCCGGGCGGCCCCCGCCGCTCCGCCGGGACCCTCCCCCGGGCCGGTCCCGGCTAACCCCCGCCTCCCCTCCCCTCCCTGCCGCCAGCCGTGACCTTGGCATCCGCCAGCCGCGGGGACAGCCCTGGGGACCGCCGCCGTGGGATGCGTTAGGCGGCGGATCGCACGGGAATATTTCTCCTGGGAGAAGGGGAGCGGCAGCCTCCTCCCGCGGCAGGAGAAGCGGATTTAAAGAGCATCTTTGCCCCTTTGTTGGATGAGAAGGACGGGGAAGGAGCGGCAGGATGAGCACTAGCAGTGAGTACGGCGTCCTCTCGCCTTGGCTGGGGGAATGGGGCTGATACCGCACCGAGCTGGCTGGGAGGAACTGGAAAGAAAATGTCATAACAGCGCTGACAAGCCTAGTGGGATGGAATTTTGGGTTATTTTCCTGCCTGCCGTTTGCTTGCCTGCTTTCTGACAGGCTCTGGCTCGGCTGTGTTTGATGTGGGCTGAGCCGCGGTGCTTATCTCCACGGAGTACTTTTCTTGGCTTGGATTTCTGGGGTTTTGGAGGGCAGAGCATCGACTGAAATGTCGATACGCAACATGGTGAGAGGCAGCCAGGAGCGCTCTGACAGGCACAGCCTCACTTGCTGCTGCCTCTGCCTGGGAAGAAATGGACGTGAGGGGAGGAGGAGGAGGGTGAGGAGGAGAAGGGTGAGGACAGACCCAGAAACCTGAGCAAAGCACAGGTGCAATCCTGAAAAAAAAAAAAAAAAATCCCAAAACGTTCTGCAGCTGGGGCTGTGGGTGTTCCTATTGTGTGTGTGAGACAGGGACAGAGGCACTCATGCGCTGTGGATGAATTTCTAAAGAAGCAGAGCTTGGAAATGTGCTGCATAAGATGAGAACAGGCACCAGGCTGCTCACTTTGGATTCTGTGCCCTTGTTGGAAAGTCTGGGAAGATTGATCAGGGTTGAGCAAGTCAGAATCAATTTCTTTTTCCTACCTGACGTGTTGTGTGACAGCTGTGCCCACCTTGCTGGCACGGCTTTGATCCCATCCTTTAAAAGCAGCAAGTCCCTGGTAAAGGAGTTGATGCTGAGGGCCACCTGAGGGGCTTCCTCCTGGGATAACCTCTCCAGGGAAGCCCCCCCTGCCCCTGCCGTGGGTCCTGGAGCTGTGTGAGGAGCAGAGCCCTCCCCCCAAGCGCCAAAGAGCAAAGCAGCAACTTCTCCATTGCATTGGCGTGCTGAGGTTTCTCAATCCGAGGGTTTGGGGTGGTTCCCGAGCAAAACACCGTGAAAAATGCCTTGGCACGCTGCGAGGCAACAGAACAGGTGATTCCAGCTCTGTCGGGCTGTGTCAGAGGCGAGGAAACTTTCCCAGTGCCCTCTGCCCGAGCCACACCTGGGACAGGAGCGAGCCCCTCTCTCCCGGGGGAGCGGGGCTGGCACTGCCTAGGTAGGAAACAATAGGGACTGATTCTTTCCGAGCCTGCAGGATGCCTGATAACAAAGGGTCCTCCCTCTGCTCCTCTGGGCGAGCAGCTCAGGCCTGATGCAGAGGACTGGTGGGCTCAATGGCCACCGTGGTCAGGTGGGACTGGCTAAGCTTCCTCTAAGCCAATTTTGACAAATGCCTGTTGGTTCCTTTTGGGATTCCTTCCCAGCTCTTAATAGCCGGCTTGGCTGCTGCTGGAGATAAGGGCTGTTTATGGCACTGGTGTGTTCCAACTATCTGATTGTGCTGCAAAACTCCTTCAGCTGCGGCCTCCCACACACAGCGAGGTGCCAGGGAGCCAAACTGTGCTCTGCTCTGCCCTGCCTCACGGGGGAGGCCACTGGGCAGAGCCAGGAGTCCCTTGGGAGCTGCTCCTGGCTCTGTGGCCCTGGGCACCTCACGAAACGGAGTATTAGTCAAGGCTTGGCAGCTCTGTGACATCTCCTGGCCACTCAGGGGGTTGGTGATTTAGGGGTCACTCCAGGTCCCTTTGGGACCACGCCAGGGCTGTGCCAACCCTGCCGGGCGCTGGCTCTGCCCTGTTGGGCTCCCAGCTGTTTTCCCAGCAGCTGAAGTGCTCCAAGCAGGGCTTGGATGCCCAAATACTGCTTCGCTTCTGTTCCCAGCAGTGGCTCTGTGAGCCAGGCCGGGGTGTGGGGCTGCCTCTGCCATCAGCAGGCTCTGGGACTGGTGTGAGCACTGCCAAAAGCTGCCTCACCCAGCTCTGGCCATCCCTCCTCAGCCTGTAGCTCTCAAATCCATCCACCCACAAGACACAAAAAACCAAATCCTGGGAACCTTGTGTCAATGCCATCTCTGTGTCACCCCCTGATGTCCCCTGGCACTGACCTACCATGGATTTTTACCCCTCTGCTGGTGGCCAGTGGCTCAGTGGAGTTGGGTGCCACTTGTCAGAGGATTCACAGCCCTCCCAGCATGGGCAGATCTGCTGCTTTGATTTTGTTTTGGCTCTTTTTCCCCCCAGGACAAGGGCTGAAGAAGCCAGATTTGTGCACAAATTTATGATGCCCAGATGTGCCTGTGCCTGCAGGGCTAAAATTTTGGAGCTGGCAAACCACGGAGGTGCACAGCTGAGGATAAAATGCCACCATCTGATCTGTGAATTCCCACCACTGCTTCCCATTTCGCTGGGTGCATTTTGTTAACGCTTCTCTCCTGCCTGAAGCTGATGTGAGGCAGGAAACCTGTGGCTGTGGGCCACGGCTGGCCCCAAGCCATGCTGGTGAGCAAATCTGCGAGGCCTCCAGGAGCTCTGGGCAGGATTTGCTGGGTTTATCTCTGGAGATGCTCCATGCACAGCACCCAGGAGCCTCCCCAGCCCTTGCTGAGGGGACAGGGGGGTTGCTTTTCACTCTGGATTTGAAGACCCCCTATGCCATCATCTGTCCCATGATGAAGGCAAAGCCAGATGAAAATTTTGTATTTGAGGTGAAGAGATCGATCTGAGGCATAAACTCCTATCCTGAGGCTGCAGAGCAGCTCAGGTGGCCCTGAGGGTGGAAGGGTGGCCTCTGCTCCTGGGATTCCAGGTGTGCAGTGAGGGTTTGGAGGGCGCAGTGTTGGTGTTTACATTCATTAGGCTATCACTGCCTCTCACTAATTGGTTACAAATGGATCCCTACCTTAGCAAATAGGTCTGTGGTGCTGCTTGGCGTTTCCATGGAAGCTGAAGATTGTAGGGCAAACCCTTGGCCAAGAGAACATCCCTTCAAATCACCCCCTGGAATCTCCTCTGCCCGCAGCCAGCATCTCCCTTGGAATCTGGGCAGGGGAGTTGACGTGTGTTTGTGCTGAAAGGGTTAAAGCTGTCACTGCCCCGAGGATTTCAGCCTCTGAAATGAGTGGGAAGAATCCCTTCTGGTGCTTTGGAGGGAGCCAGCAGCTCTGGGTGCTGCAGGTCCATGGAGTGCTGGCTGTGAGTCACCCTGTGGGATTTGCACATCATCCCTTTTGGCCCAGCTCCTTTGGGCTGGGAGAGGGGCTGCTGCCAGCCTGGGCACGGGTTTTGTCAGGAGCAAGGTGCCCCTGGTCATTCTGGGTCTCACAAAGGCCATCCCAGCTCCTGGGTTTGGCAGGATCTGGATCAGTGTGGCACTGGGTGGTTGGGGCTGGTTCCCAAACCTGGCATCTTCCAGATTCCCTTCCTTCTCCAACGTGCCCCTGGGAAAAAGGAGGCCAGAAACTGATGGCAAGTCAACTCAGGGTGGGCTGAGCAGTTTATCCCCATCCTCGGAGCAGCTGGGAGCCTGTTGGAGCACGGAGAGCTCCCGAAGAAGGTTTGGAATGCCAAGTGGAAAGTTTCATCCCTATCCCTGCCACCTCTGAAATTCCTGCCGAGAGGCGCCCCTGCTCTGAGGAGGAGCTGTGAGGGAAGGCTGGACAGCAAAGCATTTGGGAAGGGAGGCTTCCTGACAGATCCTGATGAATGCAGCATGTTTGCCTGGTTATTTTTGTCTTCCCTAAATCATGCTTGCTCTTAGATCGTGATCCTCTAAGCGTAATTACCCCGTAATCTCCAGGCACATGTGGTTACAAGGTGTTTACCAGCAAACTCCATTAAGGCCCTGTGTAATTAAAGAGGAATCCCGTGGTGCTGCACATCACTGGGAGCTCCAGTTCTGCTCCTCAGGCAGGTGCTTCACCAGCTGTCCCCACCCTGTGGGGCAGGAGCTGGGAGGGTCCCACAAGGAGTTTTTTTTCCCTGTGTTCAGAAATGCAGGGAACCCGGAGGGACCAGCCTGTTGATGTCATGGGCAGGGTGTTTTCCAGAATCTGGGCACCGAGGGGAACTCCCAGACTCCCTGCCTGTATTTTAGTCCTCTCAATACCCTGACTCTGACAAACAACCAGATACAAATCATCCCCTGTTTTCCTGGGCAGCCTAGCAGAGGGACAATCACCCATTGCATTCACTTTGCTGCCAGAGAATTCCAATCCCAGGCAGCAGCTCTGTTCCCGGGCTGGTGGATGGGCTCTGTCCTCTCTCCAGGCTTCATCCAGGCTCTTTCAAACCCTCTTTCCTGGCAGCTGGCCCTTGGAAGAGCAGGAGCCACGGAAAGTGGCCCTGCAGGCCCATGGAGTGTAAGGTCAATCGGAGCGATTGAATTCTTTCAAGGGCCTCGTGTGCTCCTCTAAAATAAAGAGCACATTTTCTAATCGTCCTGGTTCAGCAGGATAATGGCATTTGGGATGCCAGCAGGCTGGGCTGATGACAGAAGTCCATGTGCTGCTGCCTTCGCTGGGAAGGAGGGAATTAAAACCCACCCAGTTCCTGCCAGACCCCGCAGTCCTGTCGTGACGGGGCCGTCACGAAGTGGTTGGAACACCTCACTGGATATTTTTAGTTCTTAAAGACATCAGTGCCTGAGTTGTGAGCGTTGCAGCACCTCCAGAAAGCATCTGGGGGTGGAGTGGTCACCGTGAGGGTGAGGAATGATGGAGAGTTTTGCAGGATGAAAGGGAATGTGGGGGGAAGGGCTCAGGTTCAGGGATTTTGGCTGTGGGCAAGGCTGGGAAGGGGATTGGAATCCTGGAGCAGAGAAATTGGTCTTGCCAGGCTGTGTCAGGGTGCAGGTGGTGTGGGTGGGGTGTCTTTGGGGTGTGGGCCAGGGTTTGTGGGCAGCCTTTGGGATGGAAGCATGACAGCTATTCCACAGGGAATAACCAGATTTAGGAGGGAAAAAGGGGGCTTGTGAGGTTGATGCAGTGCCTCTGGGCATCAGGAAGACCTTGGTCCTGTCTGTCTGTCTGTCCAGGCTGTGCCTTTGGAGGCAGTTTGGCTGGAATTTCCCCCACCTTTTGGCCACGATCATGGAGGACCTGGTTGTGCCAAGTCCTCCTGTGCCCAGCATCTCTGGAGTCAGAGGGCTCAGTGCCTTCCTGGGGGAGTAGAACAGCTGGAATGCCCTTCCCCACAGATCCCATGGGCTTTCAGGATTCAGGGCTGATTGAGGTTTTGCAGGCCCAAAGTAATCTCTCCCAGGAGCAAACTCGGCTGCACAAGCCCCATTTATTTGCTGGTGGCTCAGGTATTTGATGGGCCCCAGTTTCTCAGTGCATTTTTCAGCTCAGGTGGAGTTTTCGGAATGCTTTATCAGTATCAGCAATAAGCCCTGGGAATTGATGAGCTTTCTCCACTGCCTGGGGCGGAGAGAAGAAAGAAAAAGGAGCTGCTGCTGTGGTTTCCTCAACCAGCCTGCCTGACCTTCCTTTCTTCTTCCCCTTGCTGGCCTGGCAAGGTCTGCAGAGCCCCAAGGATCATTTGTTTTTCTGGTCATGGATGTTTTACTCCACTTCCATTTTGAATCAGCTTCTTCCTGACTCTTGGAAAAGGCTCAGAACTGGGAAAGTCCTGATGGGAATGTTTCTCTGAGGAGCACGGCAGTGGAAGAGGGGAGCAGGTGTTTGAGGCTTGAAGCCACCCCGCTGGCTTCTGGTTTTTCTTGGCAACAAGTGGCACATTTTGGAGAGCTGTAAGGCAGGAAAAGCTTTGCTGGTGCCAAGGCCAGCCTCAAAAACCCTTCCTTAACCCAGCCTGAGCCTGCTGCAGGCTGGGTCTGAGTTCCAGGGTTTGACCTGTCCTCAGAGCAGGGAGTTACGTGATTGTTTTTCCCAGAAATGCAGCCAGGCTGCAGGATCAGATGAGCCAAAGTAGAGCAGGGCTCGGTGTGAGTTCCCAAATCCACGTGCCAGGCCCTGTGGAGCAGCTCCCCTCAGAAAATCCTTGCTTGTGAAAGCATCTTGCAAGTCCCTGCCTCTCCTTCCCAACATCCCAGCTGTGCTGCCAGCCCTGGGGATCTTGGAATTCTCATGGAATTACTGGATGGCCAGGGCTGGAAGGGACCTAAAGTTCTCATACCACCCCTTGCCATGGGCAGGGACACCTTCCACAGACCAGGGTGCTCCGAGCCCTGCCCAACCTAACCTTGGACACTTCCAGGGATTGCTCTTGTTGGAGAATGGGAGCTATTTTTAAATCCTCTTGGGGACTGGGTGGGTCTTTGCCTGGCTCAGAGGCACTTGCTGGGACATGTGGTGGGGATCTCCCAGTCCCAGCTGCTCCCAGTTTGGATTCCCAGTGCAGGCACCGAGAGTCCCAGCAGGGTGGATGGCCCAGGGTGGCTTTGCTTCACCCCCTGGCCAAAAACCTTAAAGCTTTAGAGGAGGAGGGAACAAAGCTGTGTGTGAAACCCAGTCCTAAGGCACAGCAGGAGCTGCAGCCCTTCCAAAAGAAGGGGATTGCTCACCCTGGCCATGAAACAGGGCTGCTCTGAATCCTCTTTTCTGAATCCTGGAGGGCTCTTTTCTACAAGGAGGAATAAAATCCCCTCTGGCTGCACTGCCCAGGGCTGGGGCAGTGAGTGGCTCTCTCTGCCTGGTGAGGCTGCTAGCCCTGCACCAGCCAGGGTGGCCACAGCACCAGCCAGGGCTCGCAGCAGGAAAGACCAGCAGCAGGTCCCCATGGGTGCACCAGAGAGCTCTCAGGTGCTGAGTGCAGCAATGGGAAGCTTCTCCTTGAAGCCAAACCTAAAGAAATGAGGGCTGGGGTGGGCACAGCCCCTCCAGAGCCCGTGGTGTGTCAGCACCAACCCAAACGCAGCCCGTGTGGGACAGCCAGGAGTGGTTTGTGCAGCTCTGCCCTGGATTGTCCCTCTCTCTGCTCCTGTGGCAGCAGCCCTGGGTGTGATGGAGCAGAGGCTTCCCCGCGGACCCTCCTCCCCGGCGGGGAGCTGGGGTGTCCCTCCCTCCATCCCTATCCCCCGCTGTCACCTCCCGCGCCAGCTCCGCCGCTCAGAGGATGGAGAAGGTGGAGCAAGGTAAGATGAGCTGGCTGTCAGCTCCTATAAATAAACCAACCGCGCCAGCCCAGCATCGACAGAGCAGGAAGGCACCGGCCCGGGCTCCTGGGCACCGACTCGGGCTCCTGGGCACTGGCCCGGGCTCCTGAGCACCGGCCCGGGCTCCTGAGCATCGGCTCCGGCCATCCGAGGCACACCGGGCTGGGTGAGCGGTGCTGCGGGTGACACGGAGCATGGCATGGCATCAGCACACTGAGGGGACACTGCTGGGTCCTGCCCAGCCTCAGTCCTGCTGGCACCGGGGTCAGTGTGCCCACACCTGGCTGGCAGGGACAGCTGTCACCATGGTCAGTGTGCCCACACCTGGCTGGTATTGGGGTCAGTGTGCCCACACCTGGCTGTCACCATGGTCACTGTGCCCACACCTGGCTGGTACTGGCAGCTGGCACCGTGGTCAGTGAGGTGCAGGGATCTTTCCCCTGTGGCACACGTTGCCAGCCTGTTTTTGGCTCTTGCCAGGCTGTGTCAGGGTGCAGGTGGCGTGGGTGGGGTGTCTTTGGGGTGTGGGCCAGGGTTTGTGGGCAGCCTTTGGGATGGAAGGGCATGGCAGCTATTCCACAGGGAATAACCAGATTTAGGAGGGAAAAAGGGGCTTGTGGGGTTGATGCAGTGCCTCTGGGCATCAGAAAGACCTTGGTTCTGTCTGTCTGTCCAGGCTGTGCCTTTGGAGGCAGTTTGGCTGGAATTTCCCCCACCTTTTGACCACGAACCAAGAAGCAAAGCAGCTTCCAGGTGTGTGGGCACACAGGGAGAGCCAAGGCCTTCCTCTCAGCAAGGAGGCCATCCTTCATCTGCTGGCAGCTGCTGAGGAATGAAGCTGGATGATCCCAGCTTGGAGCCTTTGATCAGGGAGCAAAACCATCCCTTCATCCACCCCCAAATGTGACTTGAGAGAACTTGCACTGGTGTCTCACCATCTGGCTCAGCTGCCCCACTGGCAGAGGAGTGGGCTGGATCTGATCCTTCCCCTCTGGAAAAGAAGGTGCCTGGATGAGCTGGCCAGGGAGAGCTGAGGGATTGAGTGTGGATGTTCTCCCCTCCCTGCTTTTGAAGAAAAAAAAATATAAAAAGGAAAGTCACTGCCTGTGTGGTGAGTTATGTGGTGATGACTCCTCCTGATGGGCTACATATAAAATCCCTTGCCTCCCTGAGGATGCTCCCCGTTGAAAGCTTTTATGGCATCTTAAAAATAGCCCCAGAGGGGGAGAGAATGAGAAGATGGATAGGTAGGTGGATCCCTAATAAGGAGAGAAGAGGAAACAGCTTGAGAAGGAATGGAAAGACTTTGGTGAACGGCATGTGAGTGGTTGCTGAGGGAGGGGGTGGTGTGGCCATACCGAGCGGCTGAGCTGCGTGCCCAGAGGGAGCAGGAAACCCTAAAAAAAGCCTGTCTGGGAGCTTTGTGCCTTGCACGTGCTGGGGACAGGGTTGGGGTGAGCAGCAGCTCGGGCCGTGTCTCCCGCGGGCGCTCGCTGAGTTCTACAAGTAGCTGTTAAAAATAATCCCTGACTCTGCCAGCTGCTGCTGCTGCTCCTGCCTGATTCCCAGACAGCTCAGCCCTGCTCCTTCCCAGCCTCCAGGCTGCACTGAGGGATAAGGTTGCTCCTGGATTGCCCTCAGGTGGCCTTTCCCACCTGGGCTGTGCTGTGGGAAAGGTGCCAGGAGCTGCCTCTGCCCTGGCTTTGTGCTGCCTGGCAGTTTGGGATGACCAGGGCTGAGATCTGGGGTGGTGGGGATCAGGGAGGGCACAGCTCTCCTGGCTGCAGCACGTTCCCAGAGCTGCTGGCAGGAATGTCCTGCAGGGACAGGGACAGTCCTGCTCTGCCATGTGGCACTGCCAGCACAGCATCTCCCAGACTGAGAGGTGGCTCCAGGCCCTCTGCTGAGCTTGTGGCAGCTCTCCCCATCACTCAGGGAAGATTTTCCAGAGCGTCTCCAAGAAATGCAAATTGCTTTGGCTTCTCTTGGTACAGCACAGCCACTGGGCACAAAGGGCTCTTAGTCAGCTGAGAGATCTGCCAGATCCTTCCTCTGGATCCCCTGGAGAGCTGGTGGAGTCTGCTGTGACCACTGCTGATCCTCACATCCCCAGGTCTCAGCTTGTCCCCAGGCTGGCCCGGCCCTGTGGTCCCAATATCCAGTGGCACAAGGCACTGTGACCACTCTTTGGGATGGGCAACCCCCCCGACTCAGCCCCTGGCAGGCACACCGTGGAATCAGATGCTCGCCCTGTGCTGCAGGAAGGGTGGCTGGAGGGATACCAAGAGTTTCCCATGCAGAGCTCTGTTCTGTCTGTCCTCCCAAACCCCTGGGGTGCTGCTGCCCAGCCCAGCTCTGCCCCTGGCAGGTAAAACCCTGTGCAGTCTTTGTTTTGGTGCAGGCAGCTGGGTGAAACAATCCTTGGCTTGCCCCTGCTCCAACTGCAGGGGAAAAACTGCTAGCTAACGAAGGCTCCTTCTGTCACACCCCCAGCCTGTCACAATCCAGGCATCTCCCTCTGCTTCCTTGTCTTATTTTATCTTTTTTTTACCTCGCCCTCCTCTAGACAGGAACTCCAGGAAGCTGTGCTGATACTGTGAAGGGTTAGCAGGCCAGCTCCAGGGAATACACACCTGGGGCTGGCCAGGAGGGGACACACCTGGGCATGGCCAGGAGGGGACACACCTGGGGCTGGCCAGGAGGGGACACATCTGGGGATGGCCAGGAGGGGACACACCTGGGCATGGCCAGGAGGGGACACATCTGGGGATGGCCAGGAGGGGACACATCTGCGGCTGGCCAGGAGGGGACACACCTGCAGCAGCCCAGCCCTCTC
>CM031869.1:1508440-1522160 GCA_018697195.1 Certhia americana | reverse complement strand
CCCTCTGCGCTCCCCCTTTTGCCAATTAGAAGCAAGGTTCTAGCATTGCGCTGCCTTGTTCAGCAACGTGGCCAGTCGCGCGCCCCGGTCCGGTTTTTTTTTCTTTTCTTTCCTTTTCTGGGATGTCAGCCTGCAGAAGAGAAGCTTTGGATCAACCAGTTGGGACCTTACAGTGCCTGGAAGGGAGCTGCAAGACAATTACAGGGGATGGCTAGTGGCAGGCCATGGATTCACACTGACAGAGAGTGAGGTGAGATAGGATGAACAATTCCTTCCCTGTGAGGGTGGCAGGACTGGCACAGAGTGCAGAGCAGCTGTGGATGCCCCTGCGATCTGAAGTGTAAAAGCCAGGTGGAAAGGTGCTTGGAGACACCCCCCCTTTTGGGACCAGTGGGAAAAAATGTCTGCCAGGGCTGGAGGTGCACTGAGTGAGTTTTAGGTCCTATCCACCCTAAACCCTTCCATGATGCTGCCCCTGGTCCCTGCTCCCACCTGACTGGGAGCATCCTGGGGGTCCAGAGGGAGGGTTAGCCAGGAGGGGCCACAACTGGTGGCTGGCCAGGAGGGGCCCACATCTGGGATGGCCAGGAGGGACACACCTGCGCTGGCCAGGAGGGGAACCCCTGGGGCTTGGCCAGGAGGGACAATATGGGGATGGCCAGGAGGGAAAACACCTGGGCTGGACAGGAGGGGACACACCTGGGGTGGCCAGGAGGGGACACACCTGCAGCAGCCCAGCCCTCTCTGCCTGATGGGCTGGTCCAGGTTGGCAGCAAGGTCAGTTTGGGACACAATTCTGGGGGGCTCCCTGGCAGGCCCGGTTTGGCTCACTTGAACCAAACGCATAACAAAGCCCAAGCTATATTTCTCCCTGCTGAAAGGGGCGACTTGGTCCATGGGAACGTGCCAGCTCTGCCGGGGGGCCATTGATGCCTGTTAATTAGTCGATAATGAGGAGCTGGGTGGAAGTGGCATCCAGAGGTTTGGGGACAGACTGTCGCTTCGGTTGGGTAGCGGGAAATCTCAGAGGGGGAAGGCAGCCGTGACATCGAGCCGTGGGTGAGATGAGCTGCAGAATGCGGTTGTTACCGGGAATGCTCCAATCCTGCGCCGCAGCCCGAGGGCAGCGCGTGCCTGATCGGAGCCGCCAGGCGTTATAAGAGGATCTTGGTGCTTCCTGTAACGATGGTTTATTACCGTTGGAGAGGGTGCGATGGCAGAGGGCTAAAACACACCCTGCCCAGGAGGGAGTGATGCCTGAAGTTTTAGCTTTTAATCTTTCCGACTCTGACGGCATTGGGGGGTGCGACTCTGAACTCAGCGTGTGAGCAAAAGGTGAAGCAAACTCTGCTCACAGCTCCGTTCAGACAGAACAATCTTGTCCAGAGAAACCCGAACCAAGGACACAGACCAATCTTGCTCCAGGAACCAGAACAGGGCACAGAACAATCCTTGTCCAGAACAGAACCAAGGACACAGAACAATCCTTGTCCAGCACCAGAACAAGGACACAGAACAATCCTTGTCAGAACCAGAACCAAGGAGCACGTTACAGCTTTGGCCCAAAAAAGTGCAAACGCAGGCAACTGAGGAGAGCAACCTGGGAGGGTGGGATACAGAACCTGAGCTGGAATGGACAATGACCCTACAAGGGGGGGAATGGACACCAAACTGTCTAAGTGTGAAAACTCCGGACCAGGATCCATCCTGGGTGATATTGTGTGTAGCCTGGGCCAGGCTCTGCCCAAGGGTTTCTCTGGGCAGAGATTATTAAAGCTTTAATAAATCCCCACCTTATTCCTTTAACTCTGTCCATCCTCTGCTCCAGGAGCTCTCCAGGCATCAGCAGGACTCAACTCTGTGGGCCATCGAGCAGCACGGACCCGCTGCCAGGCTTGGCCATCACTCCAGTCCCAAGGATGGTTTTTTTCCCCAGCCCGAATGAAAGGCACAAAGGCTTTTAGCAGGAGCCAGCGTGTCTGATGCCCAGAGCTCCCCTGCCCTGCAAGTCAAGGATCTGAAACACAGGAGCAAGGAGAAACAGGAGCGTGGGGAGGACGGAGGGAAGGGACTTTACATTTGTGCAAGCCCCTCGTTGACCAGGGCAGTTCCATGCTCGAGGTGCCTGGTACCTGCACGTCCCCTCCAGCCCAGCCAAGTGTGGCCATCCCTGCTTGGACCTCTTGCTGGCAGCCCCACGTGCCCCAGCGAGGCCAGATGTGGCTGGGGGGGTGTGAAGCCCCTTGGGGATTGTCCCACGGTGCAGAGGTGTGGTTTTACGGGTGGAGGGCTACTCTCCCACTGCAGCAGCTCTTGGCACCTGTGCCACTCACATCACCACCACTTTATCTCTTCTTGTTAAAAAATGGCTTGAGCATGCTTCAGCAGTCATTTTCCTGCGGTGTGTTCCTTAGTTTTTTCTTTTCCTGGGTGTTTCTCAGTTTTCTACATCTCATGCCTGGCTTCCATGTACTGTGACCTCCTCCAGCCTCGGGGTTCCCCGTTCTTGTCCTAACAATGGTGGGTGATGAAGGCTATGTCTGGGTTTTTCATGCCAGCTACAGCCAGGGACTGCTCTGCAGGGGGGATATTCCCTCTGAGATTGTATTTCATTCGAAAAACAGCCAAGTGGGATGTTATGTCCATCTGCTGAGAGAGGTGGAGTGCTGCTTATGACCAAACCACTGGGGGTCTGTTTTGGATTCTCTGCTTTGAGTGGGAGGCGAAGCCCCCGGAGGTAGGAAGTGGTGGATGTGTTCTGCTGTACAAGGGATTGCGTGGTTGCACCTCTGCCCTGGGCTGGGTCAGGTGAGCCCTAACGCCAGACAATGAATGTCCTGACCTTTGTTTCCTCTGGTTTCAGGCTTCTTCATAAACCCAGCCACGGTGTGGTTGGACTGGTTATTGTTTTATGTTCTGACCCCTAAAAATACCGTGTTAGGGGCCAGGCAGGCCTGCTCCACTGGGGAAGCAGCAGGACCAGGAGAGCGGCCCCAGCGGGGCTGCGAAATGGCTGTGAGCCCAAACTGGGGCCAGAGTGGGGGAGCCCTGAGCGGGTGTGATGGGTGTGCTGTGATGTGAGCCCAAAAACTCGAGCAAACCCATCTGTGCTGGCACAGGAGAAGGTGCGGATAACCCGGCACATCCATCCATTCCATCATACACAATATCCATCAATATCCATCCATCATCCATCCATACATCCATCAGCCTTCCTCATCCATCCTCCATACAATCCATCCATCCATCCATCCATCATCCATCATCATCATCCATCACATCCATCCATCCATCATTCCATCCATCATCCATCCATCATCATCCATCATCATATCCATCATCCATCCTCATACCATTCCATCATCACCATCCTTCCATCCATCATCCCATCCATCCATCATCCATCCATCCTCATCCATCCATCCATCTCCATCCATCCATATCCACCACCATCATCCATCCATCATCATCATCCACCATCAGCCATCCATATCCTCCACCATCCATCCATCCATCCATCCTCCTCCATCCATCATCTCCAATCCCATAATCCTCCATCATCCATCCATCCATCCATCCATCATCATGCATCCATCCATCATCATCCACCATATCTCTCCATCATTCCATCCTCCATCCATCACATCACCATCCATTCATCCATCCATCCATCCATCACTCATCATCAATCCAATATTCATCCATCCATACATCCATCCTCCATACTCCCATCCCACATCCATCCATCCTCATCATCATCATCATTCCTTCCATCACCATCCATAATCCATCATCCTCATCCATCCATCAATCAATCCATCATCCATCATTCATCCTCCATCATCCAGCCACTCCTCATCCATCCCCACACATCAATCCATCCATCCATACATCCTCAACATCCATCATCTCATCCATCCATTCCATCCATACATCCATCCACCATCCAGCATCATCATCCATCCCCACCACAGAAACAGGTGCCATCATACTCCATAATCCATCCATCAATGAGGATCCCTCCATCATCCATCCTCATCCGTCCCCTGAGGCTCACTGAGGTCTGAGAGCTGCCTTCAGGGCCCCAGGGGCTATATGGCCAAAGTGCTAACCTCCTGCACAACAGTGGGACATTCACATGTAACGGGGACAGGCCTGTGTTACTGCCAGAGGATCCTTGCTGGGCCCGAGGAGACAGAAAACGCACCGTGGTGCCTCAGATGGGTAGTGTGTGTGAAGGTAATCCCACAGGGAGCAGCCTCGACGGCAGCCCCATCTTCCACCACAGCTGTTTTCCATCCCCATGGCTACCCTCCTTGCCCCAGCCTTAGCCTCACCATCAATGTCTTGCCTTTCACTGCTTTTTCCGTCCCACTCCACCATCATTTCTACTCCCTTCTCCTCTTTCTGTCCTGAAGATTGTTCTCCTGGCTGTGTACTGGGGTTGGCCATGGTGACTGCCCGAGATCTCGCATCCCACAGAAGTGGTACTGTGCAGGCCCGGCCATGGAGAGAGGCAGGGCCCCTCCTGCCCCCTTCCAGGGGCAAATTTGCCACCCCTGTCCGGGATGGAATTCACATGGGGACATTAACTGTGCCATCCTGGCCACTTGGGGAGAGAAGGGGACAGATGGGGTGGCCCTGTCAGAAGCTCCAGACTAGGGTGGGGTAGGCTAATGGCACAGCTTTGTTGCTGCAGAAAACATGCCAAGGAAACAGTCAATAATATTTTTTTAAGAGGCAAACACTTGTTGAGGAAAGTCAGAGGAGCCTGCTGCAGCAGGGGAGGCCCTGTGGGTGTGGAGGAGAGTGCTGTGGCATTTGGTGGCGATTTGCAGATGACCGTATCTCTTTGCGTGGGTTGTCAAGAAGTGCGGCCCCATTGAGGCGATAATAGGTTGACGTGTTATTAGCGCTGATTATGGGGAACATAAATTACTGAGGCATTTATTCTGCAACCATGCATTATCTACTGTATAGCTGCTAAACATCCATAAATAATCTGGTTTGGATAATTCAATTGCTATTGCAAGTTCCCCTAATAAATTCAATAAATGCCCATTTTAAACTCGCATAGATGTTTGCCAAATTTTCTTGTGACCGTGTGTCCTGCTGCTTGACGGGGCAGATGTCTGGGGATGTGCAAGCTCAAAGTCGGTTTTTGCAGCAGCCTGAAAGCAGAGTGGGGTTTGCAAAGGCAGAGCCGCCCAGGAGCAACTGGGTCCCACAGGGAGAAATCCAGACATCCCAGCTTACTGCTGCTGCTCCCCACATTGCTGGGCCAACCTTGTGGTGTGGGTTTGCACACAGGCTAGGGAAGGCAGAACCTCCCATGGAAGGGAGAACGCAAATTCTCCCTCCCATTATTGTAACTTTGAAATTCAGGGGTCTCAGGCAAAGGATATGGGAGTAGGAATAACGTTCTTTATTAGGAGAACTGAAATAATAGAAAAAAACATTGCAGTGTTCAAAAAAACCCCACCCAGTGTCAGAGTCAGGGTTGTTCCACAGCTGTCCCCTGTGTGTCAGGGTTGTCTGGCCTAGTGCCATCCAGGGGTGGCTGCCAGCCATTCCTGCAGTGGCAGATGTGGCTGCTGGCGGAGGGTATCCTGGAGAAAGGGGAGCTTTCCTCTGAAGGTGCAGTGGGGAGAGCTGGGGCTGGGTTTTCCTCTGGGAATGCAGTGGGAAAGGATCCTGGTGTTCCCAAATCCCAGAGTGATACAGTTAGGAATGTTTGTGTGCACAATCCCAGATTGGAATCCAGGGAGGAATGTTTGGTGGTTCCAAGCCCAGATTGGATCCAGGTAGGAATGGTTGGGTCCAAGACCAAGATTGGATCAAGTAGGCAATGGTTGGTGTTCCCAATCGAGATTGGATCCAGTAGGAATGTTGGCTCCTGCCTGGCGCAGCATCTCCCAATGGCTGATGGATTTTCTCAGTGCCAACTCCCCTTACCAGCAGCAGTGAGATCTGTGGCTGGAGGGAGGATGGGTTGTGAGGAGATCACAAAACTGCCCCAGATGGTTTTGACACTTGGCACATGGACAGGAGATTCCCCCACCCTCCCCAGTTTCCAGCAGCTGGTGAACAGAATGACAGTTTGGGACATTTTGCACTGCAAGCCTGTGGACATTTGGCTTGGTGTTGGGTGGAGGAGGGCTTAGCAGGAGGTGCCACTGGAGCATCTCAAGCAGGCGGAGACAGAATGACAAAATCCATGGGTGGGCTTTCAGCAGCACTTGCCTGGGGTGGGAACTGAGAATGACATGCCAGGGACATGTCCCTGTCCATCCCCTCCACCTGCTGCATCCAACTCTGCCACCCATATGCAAGGCCAGGTGTCTCAAATGGGGACAAATCTTTTTAGGGCCACTTAAAGGCTCCATTTGCTGCCTTTAACAGAATTAGGGGATCACAGCAGATTAAGAAGCTGTAAACACCCTCCATGCAGGGCCTCTGGAGGCTCTGCTCAACTCCCCCTTGAGGGCTCTGCACTGTTTTTGGGGGATGCTCTGTGTTAGGGGACTGCAGGAGTGGATTTCATCTCTTCCAACCCCAGAATTCAGAGTTTGGTTCAGGAGGGCTCCAAGGGGATGTGGCAGTGCTCTCCCTGCTGCAATCCCAGATATGAAAGTTGTTTCAGAAGGCACCTTCCCAGGCTAGAACAGCACTTGGAGGAATTTGGAGCCAGCCAGGGAAGTTCCTGCTGGAGTTTTGCCCCCAACCCTGAGCTGTAATTCATCCCCTGGAATGGGACTGGCTGGGGGCTGCTGCTCTCGTGCTGGTGGCATTGAGAGGGTTCTGTAACAAATATCCCTGCCCTGCAGCCTATTTCTGGGGACATTGTCCCCTCGGTGACGCCAGGGCTTGCTTTGCCAGCTGTCACCCCCAGCCCAAATTCCCATTTCATTGCATTAATATCCATACAGTGCCTCTGGATGGGGATTTGATTTCAGTTGGCTCCCCGGCGCAGAAAGAGTTAAAAATAGCAAATCCAACACCCCTCATTCTCTGGCTATGACGCAGTCTCCCAGGTTGGAGTTACAATGCCGACAGGAATAAGGTTTAAAATAAAACAAGGGAGTGCTCTGCACTCTGCAGAATGGCAGAAAGCAGCCCCAGACTGGAGAGAAGACATGGAGGAGCCTCTGGTTTTATAAAACAGGCCAGAGTCTGTCTCCCTGGCAGTGCTCATGGCCAGATCAATGCTGCTGCACTCACAGGGTGATTAGTGGGGGAATTCAGGAGGTTCTCAGCCCCCAGGGTACCCACAGGAGAAGGCAGAGAGGAACAAGCTCAGTGCACTCTGCTTTGGAGCACCACATGCAGAGCACCCCAAGGCTCAGAAGGGCAGGGATGTGCTGGATTCAGGCTCCTTGGAAGCTGTGGGGTGCAGGCAGGGACAAAACAGACAGATCCTCTCCCAAAAGTGCTCCCAGACTCTGGAAGCAACAGTCTGCTGCAAGGTGGCGAGGTGCCAGCCTGGCTCTGCCTCATCCGACGGGGCTGCTTCTCTGATCTGGCAGAGAAAATCCTAAATCCCCCACATTTCTCCCTCTCAGACGCTGGCCTAGTTTAAAAATGTCAGCTCCTGGCTTTTCTTTTGTAATATTTTAAATATAGCACCCTTTATGTCCCTGATGGATGCACCATATGTTTGGGAAACGGCACCGAAATCCACCAGGCTGGTGGGTGGAGGTTAAAGGGAAAAAGCATTTCCACACGGGAAGCTGCAAACACAAAACCCAGCAGCAGCAGCAGCAGCAACCAGCAAATCCCTCCTGCAGCAGCCAGGAATAAGCTCCTTTCTGTCCTGCCTGTCTCCAGGGGTTCATGTGAGCAGCAAGCCTGAATGTTTCCATTGTGTCACCTCCTGTCCTGGCCACCCTGGCACTGCCTCCACAGTGCCCAGCAGGAGATGCCACCATCTGACAGCTCCTTTGCCCTTTCCCTTCCTCAGAAATCCCCTTTGCTGCTTTCTCTTGGGTTTTTTAGGAGGGGGGTGTTCAGCTGGGATGGGTCCCTTGTGTTCCAGCTCACCCAGACTGGCTGGGGGTGAGGGTGGGTGGGCTTTGGCAGCCAGGGGACAATCCCCCCGGGCTCCCTGCACTCCCACACAGCCAGGACTGTCTCCCAGCACTAAACACAGCCTCTGTTTAGCAGGAAATCTGGCCTCAGCAAAATGATGAGCTCAGGCTTTTCGGCTTTTTGGCCAGGACCTCAAGTTTAGATTCTTCTGCTCTGCACATCCCTCAACTTCAGGACCCAAGTGTAGCCCCTTGCATGCACCCCTCAAAACCTGTCCAGCCCAGCTGGAGCTGAAAATAGCATCCTGAGGGCTGGGGCTGGCTCCAAGCCTCAGTCAAGGCCACCCCTCCTGCTCTGGCTGGCTGAGCTGGCTGGGGCTCCCCCACTTGTCACGCCTCAGGAATCAAATCCAGGCAAGGAGATGGACTTTGGCCAGTGCCTGGCTGCCAAGGGGCTGTGTCCCTCAAGACCACCCTGCCAGGGGAGCAGGATGGAGGCTGGGGTGGCCCAAAGCTCCTGCAGGCAGTGACAGCTCAGGTTTGGCCCCGTGCTTGGAGGGTGGGATGTCACAGAATCCCTGAATGGGTTGGGTTGGAAGGGAAATTAAAAATTATCTCATTCCACCCCCTGCCATGGACAGGGACACCTTCCCCTACCCCAGGTTGTTCCAAATCCCATCCAGAGTGGCCATGGGATGGGCACAGTGGAGGAGGGGATGTGGGGATGCCTTTGAGATGTTCTTGCTCTGCAGCACTGGAGGTTTGGGGCTGGGACTGTGTCCCCTGCAGGTGGCACATCCAGCAGGGCACAAGGAAGCTGCTCCTGAGGACACTGGCTGTGCTGTGCTGTCCTCCAGAGCGTGGCCTCAGCTGGTCCTGCTGCCCCTGGGATCCACAGAGGGCCACCAAGCACAGCCATGTGTCACCACGACTGCTCAGATGGGTTTGTGCTCACCTAGATCCCTCTCCTGGGGTGCTGTGTCCCTATTCCCAGCCCAGCCCTGCTTTTGTGCCTGGGCACATCATCCCCCTCATGTCCCCCTCACTGTTTGTTTGCATCCATAACAGCTCAGGCCAGAATTTTAAAGCTGAACCAGATGTGAGGAGGAAATCCCATCTTCAGCCTCCTCAGCTGCCTCCAGTGAACTTTCCTGCTGCCCAAAATTCTGATCTCAGGGCGTGCTGCACATCTGCAGGGCTGCAGGAGCTGCTGCAGCCACAGCAAATCCCAGCAGCAGGCAGGAGACGTGTGGGAGATGAGAGGGCAGGGAGGTGTTTGTGGCTCCTGCCACGCTCCTGGCCACGTTGGTGTTGGCTCTGCGTGTGAAAGGGGTGGGTTTGTGCCACACCTGGTGTCACCTGTCCCCACTGGGGCAGCTCCCCCATCACTGGGCTCCTCCACGAGCCAGGTGTGGTGTCAGAGCAGGATGTCAGCTCAGGGCTGAGGTTCCAGGAGGAGGGGATTGCAGAGGTGCTCCTGCCTGGAAAAGGGGCAGAGGGGGCTGCTCACAGCTGTTTTGGGGACCTGCCACCAGCCCTGTGGCACCTGGGGACAGCTGTGCTGTCCCCTCCTGTTGGGCACAACTCCCTGCTCCAGCCTCACCACGGCTCCTGCCCTGAGCAGCCGTGCATTGCAGCAATTATTAATTGAAACGCAATCTATCCTTTCTCATCCTCTCCCCAAGACACCAAGAACTGCTAAAATATTCTCAGGGATTTTAGGGAGGGGAATTAAGCAGTTCCTGGGAAATCTGAGCGGAGCCTTTCCAAGATTGATCACTGTTCCTGGAGCCTGCCATTCCCTGTCGGGCTCTACATCTCCAGAACCACCCTCTGGAAATACCAGGCCTGCTGGGAATGCAGGGGGAATTCCTCCATGGAAAGGGTGCTCAGGCATTGGCAGAGGCTGTCCAGGGAGGTTTGGAGTGCCCATCCCTGGATGTGTCCAGGGAATTCCTGGAGGTGGCACTCAGTGCTCTGAGCTGGGGACAAGGTGGGGATCAGGCACAGCTGGGGCTGGATGGGTTTTTCCAACTGAAATAATTCTGGAATTCTGTGGATAATCCTTGTGGAGAGCAATTCCTGGTGCAAACACAGTGTGGGGAGCAGAGCTGAGCAGCAGCCAGGAGTATTTTTCCCCAAATCCCAGTTCCATCCCAGCTTAGGGGCCTGGCATGGGCAGACAGGCAGCAGCCTCTTTTGGGGGTCCCAGTCACTCCCAGTTTGGGGTCCCAGTCAATCCCAGATTGGCGGGTCTCATCACTCCCAGTTTGGGGGTTCCAGTCACTCCCAGTTCAGGGTCCCAGTCCCTCCCAGTTTGGGGTCCCAGTCACTCCCAGTTTGGGGGCTGTGGAGCCCAGAGCTGTGCTGGGAGGGGCTCCCGTGGTGTCTGCAGAGAGACAAACGTGTGAGCACCAGGAGCCCTGGCTGCAGCTGCAGTTCCTGGGGATCCTGTTGCCATGACAAGCTGTACAAGTGTTATCCAGGAATAAAAAAGATCCAGTTGGGGCTGGGAGGAAGGCTGCCAGCCTGGAGGGCACGTGGATCCCACTGGAATCGTGCACTGGTGTGGCTGCAAGCACGGATGTGCAGCTGCAAGCACTGAACTTCTGATCTTTCCAGGGTTACACCCCCAGGATCTCCTCCCCTGCTCCAGCCCCTTCCCAAGCTCCATGCCCCCCAAATTCCCACACCTGGGTGTGCAGAGCCACACTCCAGCCCCCTCATCCTCCTCCAGTCCCCACCCAGCCATCCTGGGTCACTCCAGGAAAGAGAAGGGGTCAGTTGTCCCAAAGAGCGACAGGATGAGGGCAAACAGCCTCAGGCTGGGCCAGGGGAGGACAGCAGCAGGAATTTCTCCATGGAAAGGGTGCTCAGGCCTTGGAACTGCCCAGGGAGTGGTGGGAATGCTGAAGGGGACCCTCACCCTCCCCTTTTGCCTTGGGGGTGTCACTGCAGGCCTGTGGGTGAGGATGCCAGGCACAGGAGGTTCCCGTGGTGCTGCCAGGGGGGGAACCCTTGGGATACAGGGGAATTCCTGGGATGCAGCGTGTTCCCAGGCTCTGCACAGCCCAGGGTGTAGCTGGGGGAGCTCAGGAGCACTGCTGGGCCTTTCTGTTGTCCACACTCAGCTCCTCAAATCTCCCCACAACTCCCAGAACTAGAAAAGCAACTTTCCCCCTCTTTTTCTTGGGAATCTGGGAAAAATCACAGCAGCAGTCAGTGCTTCCAGCAAAGCAGGCTGATCCCAGATCCCTCATTCAGGGCACCCGAGGGTGCTGCTGGAATGGGGCTGGGGGTTCTGCAGGGCAGGAGGTGAAAGCTGCTGAGCCCCAGAGGGGTTTTTGGGTTTCCCTGGCACATTCCAGCCCTGCCCGTGTGGGAAGTAAACATCCTGCAGGCAGGCACGGGCAGCTGCCTGCAGCCAGGTCAGCATGGGAACACAATCACAGCTTCCTCCACACTCATTTGGAGAATAATTTCCACAAACGCAGCCAGAAGCAAATTCTGCTGTGCAGGCAGGACCCTGGCTTTTTTTTGGTTTGGTTTGGGTTTTTTATTTGGGTTTTTTTTTGTTTGTTTTCCTTCTATCCTCTTGATTTTTCTCCTTGTGTCCTTCCCTCCTTTGTCTCCTCTGGGTGTTTTTGACCTCCCTCCTCTCCCTTTTGGCAGCGTGTCCCCGTGTGACCCAGCTCCCACCCTGGCACAATGTGCTGCCACACCCTCACGATGCTCTGGCACCTCTTTGGGCACCTGGGACATCCAACCACACTCACTGCAGTCCTGCCTCCAACTCCCAGCTGAGTTCCCTCCCTCGGGTGATGCCAGTGCTGGCCCAGCAGCCCCAGTTCCATGGTGGCATGTGCCACTCCAGCTCCCTGGTGCCAGCCACCACAGCACCCACATTTGTGCCCTGTGTCTCACCCAGGGAGTGGCAGCAGTGAGGGGCAAGGGGCCAGTGTGAGGCAGGTGGGGGCAATAATTAGTTCTGATCTAATTAGGGAAGCCTAGGGCTGGATTAGGAGCTGTGACACCGAAGGGTTTTTAGCTGTAAGCCACAGATGGCTTTGCCTGGGAGCCGGGAGAGGCTGCCATGGGCTGGAGAGGGTTCCTAATCCCACCTGGAATACACTCTGAGCTGACTGACAGGTTTGGGAACAGCCCAGTGCCTGTTCTGGGTGAGCTGGGTGACTCCCAGTGCCCCCAGCCCACTGTCCCACTGTGCCAGTGCCTGTGCCAGCCCAGCCCTCATGGACTGAGTGCAAACATTGGGAGAAGCAGCCTGAGCTGCTGCAGGCTCAGACAATCCCACAGCAGATCCCTGGTTCCTGTCCTCAGCCCATCAGGAGCACTCGGCCTGCCCCAGCTTATAAATGCAAATATTAGATAAGGAACCACGTGGTGCTTCTGTGTTTTACTGTGGGGAAGGATCAGGAGAGGAAATCTTTTGTCCACAGGTAAATCTGGCATTTTCTCCTTGATGGAAATGGATTTTATCTGTGGGAGCTCCATGGGAAGCAGTGGCCTTAGCACTGAGACAGCCCTGCAGGGGTTCAGATCCACCACCAGAGCTGAGCATCCCAACTCTTGGTCCCTTCCTTTATCTCAGGGATGATTTGGCTGCTCCTTTTCCCGGGTCCCTCAGCCAGCTCTGTGCTGCTGGCACCTCCAGTGTCACCTCCTCAGCACGGCTGGACTCAATGGTCTCAAAGCTCTTCTCCAACATCCTTAATTCTGATTCTGTATCATCCCCACAGGACCCAGCCTGAGACTCTCCCATGCCTGCTGAAGGTCCAGCATCATCTGGCTCCCAGCCCACCCTCCCCTTCCTTCCCCAGGCGTTTTCAGGGCTGCAGCCAAGCTCTGGTCACTGCAGGACAGCAGGCAGGAGCCTTTGGCCCCGCTGCTGATGAGAAACCCAGATCCCGTGGCCCTGGAGTTCCCACCCTTCCTCCCCGGCCACCCCTGGGACTCAGCACAGCTCCTGCCTGGAGGGGAAATCCTCCCCCTCGCCCTCCCCTCCCCTTGGAGCAGCCAGGTCCCTCTGGATCGGGAGGATTTGAGGTGCAGACTCCCGGAGTTCCTCCTCCTTGTCCCCAGGTGCCAGCAGAAGTTTCTATCACCTCGTTCTCTGCCCCCAGCCCGGCACGCTGTGTCCCATCCCTGCTGCCTCACCCCGGCCTCTCCCTCAGCCTCCAGTGCTTCCAGCAAAATTCCTTCCTGGCCAGTCACTGCCGCCCCTCAGCCTTGACGCCTCCGGGGCTGCTGCGCTGGCAGGGCTGGGCTTCCTCTTCCTGAGCCTTCCCAGCCCTTCTCCCGACCCTCTCCGAGCCCCAGAGCCCTGGAATCGGCCCTTCCCGGGCTCTGCCAGCCGGGAATGCCCACCGGGAATGCCCAGCTTTCCTCACCCTCCCCGCTGAAGCTGCATCCCACCCCAGCCTCTCTGGTGCCACCGCCCACACACGGGGGGTCTGAGAAGAGGATTTCCAGCCTCAGCGACCCTGCAGGGGCTGGGATGGGGAACTGCTCAGTGCCCGGCAGCAGTGGGAAGCAGCTGGAAGCAGTGGGAAGCTGCTGGAAGGGAATTCAGCACCATGGAGGTGTGAAGATTCCTGCCAGCATCATCTGCATCCAGCTGGCATCCAGCATTCCAGGGGCTGGATCCATCCCACGGTGGCACCCACATCTCCCTG
>CM031869.1:1474682-1508430 GCA_018697195.1 Certhia americana | reverse complement strand
CTCTCCTGCATCACCCCTGGCACCCACCAAACTCAGTTTCCCATGGTGGCACTGCCTCTCTTTATTCATTTCAGGGTGAATACTTTGCTTTCCCACAGTCCCCTTCACCTGTGGCTCTCCCAGCATTGTGTAAATATTAATTACTGGCAGTTAATTAAGCCAGGCATGCCCATGTTCCTGTGGAGATGCTGTGTCACAAACATGCTGGCAGCAGGGCTGGGTGGGAATTTCCAGTTACCTGTGGATAATGACCCAAACCCCACCTGGAGCAGCTTCTCCCTGACAGACTTTCCTGGAGGGCCAATGGGCTGGAAGAGGGAAATAGGTGGGAAAAGAGCATCACCTGCTCTGGTCCCAGTTAGAAATTTAAAAACGCCTCTGGGTGCTCATGGAAAGCTGCTCCTGGTTTGCTGTTGCTTGGGGCTGTGGGTCTGCTGGTGGAGCTTGTTGAGAGCCCCCTTGTATGTTTGTGGTGAGCAGCAAAGCCTCCAAGGTGGGTGGAAATTATCCCCTGCAAATTATCCTTCACTCCTGAAGTGCCTTGAAGTGTTCCAGAGGTTCAGCATTTCCCCATCCTGCTGGAGGGCAGGAAGAGCACAGGAAAACAAACAAGGTCATTGACCCTCCCGAAACGAATGAGGGGGATTGCCCAGGGATGCACAGGGGGAATTGCAGATTGTGAGCTCGGAGCAGCCCTTGGCCAGGATCCCAGAGCCGTGGGGGTTGTTTGGGGGCTGTCCCCCTGCCCAGGTCACACACTGGCTGTGCACGGCCACCGCTGCCTGACCCCGGGGCTGTGCGGGGCAGCAATCCCTGACCGGAGGTGCCACCTTAATCCGGATCAGTGGCAAATCTGTCGAGTGCCCACGCAGCCCCTTGGCAGTTCCCTGCCTGGCTGTACCCACAGCCCAACAAGAACCAGCCAGGACACGGGCACAGCCCCACGGGAGCCTGGCCCTGGGCGTGTTTTGCACTGAGAGTGGAGCACAAATGCTTGAATTGTTGGCCCAAACCAGCTCCCAGCAAAACAGGAGCAAACTGGGGGCAGATTATGGCATTCCTTGGGCAGCTCCCACCCCCTCTCCATGCCTGCTGCATCCCGGCCTGCGAGGCCACTAATGCTACTTACATTATTAGTGGATTATTTGGGTGTAATGAGCTTTGCCCCGCTCAGCTGGCCCTGTGCTCGGGGCTGTGGGATGTGTAATACTTCCTGCACGGGGCCACGAGGCGGGCAGCTGCTGCCTGGAACACAAACACACAATGCAGCAATGTTCCCGGACAAAATTCCAGCCCGGGCTGGAGGTTAAGCACAAATCAGGGAGCTCTGGGCAGCGCTGAACAGAGAGGGAGGGTGGGGATGCCCCAAGCTGGGTCCTGCCTTGTCCCCACGGGCACAGCCAGCAGTGAGTGGATCAGATCCAGCTCTGCCCGTGCTGGAGCACAGCTAAAAGCATCTTTGCCATCCTCAGCTCCTTTTCCTCTGCCTTCCTCCCATCAGACCAAGCCAGGGCTTGGTGATGTGTTGCTATGGCCACCAGGATGTTTTCCCTGGAGACCAGAAGCCCGCGCTAAGTCATGCCTGCATGTTCTGACATAGATTTTTATTATTATTTTTGTCTTCCCCCTTTCTTTATTGGGACTGTTTCAGTGTGGATGAATTGCTGGCTTTTCCCCCCTGCCTCTGTCCTGCTTTCCTCTCCCAGCATTGTGGATTTCCAGGGCTGTGTCCCAGGGCTTGGCTTCGGCTTCCTCCTGGGCCAGGGTGTGAGCAGTGGGTGCGTGGGAGGAAATTTCAGCTCTGTAACTCCTGCTTTGCTGGAGACCCCTGCAGAGAAGATCCCCGATTTATTCCAGCTTTGGGAAATCCTGTTGGTCCCCTCAAGCAGCTGCAGAGCTCCTGAGCACCCATTACCTCCAGTAACCATCACAGGAGGTGCTGGATTCCTGTTCCCAGGGCTGGTGTCTCTTGGGTGGGGGTTCCCTGCTCCCTTCATTTAGTTTGGGACCTCAGAGGGATTTAGGTCCAGACTAATTAGTCTCTGTTGGGCTAGCTCCAGGCTTGACTACCTTTTTGTCACTCCTCTGCTGGCACTTGGTGTCCTTTAGTGCCTCAGGTACCTCCCAGGGCTTTTGGCTTGCAGGGAAGGGAAGTCCCAGCAGCTCTGGGAAGTTCTTGGAAGCCAAGGCTGGAGCCTGAGCTGTGCAGGAGGGCACTCAGAGCTTCCTTCACAGCCCAGTCCCAGCAGCTCCAGGAGGTTCAGCCCCTGTGTCCCTGGGCACTTGGCACAGGGAATGGGATTTGACTGTGGCACAGTCTCAATGTCATTTTGACTTCTCTGGCTTGGCTTTTGAAGCTGATAATGGGCTGTTTCTGTTCCCTGTCACTTGATCTGCCCCTCGGTGAGCGAGGAGCCTCTGATGAGTGATCTCCTCTGTCCTGTGCCCCTTCTTCCCTGCTCTGGAGGGACTTCACAGGCTGCCTTTCAATCAGCTGCTTCTCTTGTTCCTGGGAATGCAGTTCAGCACCGGGTCAGACAAGCTCTGGCCCATTGAAATCCTCCTTTTTGCTGCTCCCGTTGCCCAGGTTGTGACTCCCTCTCGGAAATCTCACGGCAAATAAATCCTGCAATGGTTGGCGTGGTGTCAGCCTGGCTGGAGCTCCTGCACAGCCCAGGCACTCACAGGTGGGGCAGGGAGAGCAGGAGCTGCTCTGTTTTCTCCGTGTGTTTGGGAATTGCCTTGAGACAGCAGAAGGATCTGTATGGAGCAGGAGGGTTTTACCCTGGAGCCTGGGGTGAGGCTGCTGGAAGTGGTGTTCCCAGAGGGGGTGAGGAGTGGAGGTGAACCCCAGCAGGAGAAATCCAGCTCCTGCCCTGCCCTGCAGCCCCCAGCTTCTTCCAGGACCTCCACTCAGCTCCGGAAGGAGCCGTGGGCCTGGGCTGCTGCTCCTTGCTGAGGAGGTGACAGTCCCACCAGGGCCAAGCACTCCATTGCTGTGATGTTTGAAAGCTTCTTGACAAATGACTTCTTCCTCCAGTTCCTAAGCAAACAAGTGGAAGCTCCAAAGACAGAGCAGTTCCTTCCCCTGCTGCTGCCAGCTCAGGGCTTGCTGGGCTGTCTCAGAGAGGGGCAGCAGGGCTGAGCACAGCAGTGAGGGCTGGTCCTTGCTGTGTCCCCCTGCTGAGGGGACAGGAGAGCTTCTGAGATGATGCTGTGACCTGGCTGTCCACGCAAGAACAGGGTGACCTGCACAGAGTTTGGGACTGCAGACCCATGAGCTTCTTTTGTGGGACAGGGAAATCCCAAATCCAGATGGGAGGGCTGGGCTCCCATCTCAGAGTCACTGGGTGTGCTGTCCCTTGTCCTTAGTGCTGGCCTGATGTCACATGGAAGTGCTACAGCCTGAGCTCAGTGCAGTGACACCTGACCGTGTCCCAAATCCTAACAGACCCTTTTCCCCTCTCTCCTTTTGCTCCCCTTCCTTTCTGCCAGCAGTTCCCTACCAGCAGAACCCCTACACCCCTGGCAGCAGCTCCTCTGCCATCCAGTGCTATCGCTGTGGGGACACCTGCAAGGGCGAGGTCGTGCGTGTGCAGAGCAACCACTTCCACATCCGCTGCTTCACCTGCCAAGGTAGGAGAGGGATCCCCAAAAAGCTGGTGGCCAGGTTATCCCACAGCCCTGGGGGACAAAGCAAAAGGCTGGGGACAGACCTGCCTGGCCCGCTGAGGTGTGGTGACACACCTGGGGTGGCAGCTGCAGGGTGTGGCACGGGTGGCACAGGGCAGGCAGAGCCCCTCAGTGATTCCAGAGAGTGTCCAATGTCACTGGAGCAGCCTGCAGGTCCCAAATGTGCCCATCCATGTCTGGGGGGAACCACCGTGTCCTTCAGCTGCTCCCAAAGCAGGAGGAGGAGAAGGGGGAGGAGGCACTGCCAGCCTGGCTGAGAGAGCAGCTCCTGATAGAGCTGGGGCTGGGTGACACATCCCCTGCCACCTGCCCATGGGATGCAGCTGGGACTTGGTGGCTCCCAGGGCTGGCAGGAGAGGAGCAGAGAGGTTGTTTGGATCCTCCTGGAGCACCAGAGGAGAGCTGCAGGGCTGTAAAGCTCATGGTGCAGAGCTGCTGCTGCTGCTGAAGGACTCCTCAGCTCCTTTATTGCAGCAGCTGCTCTCAACCAGCTTCTGCAGGCTGTAAAATTCCCCATTCCAGGGCTTTTTAAAGGCTTCTGGTTTTCCAGGCTCCCTGTGCTAATCATAATCCACATCCTCCTGGTCACACTTTGCTCCTTTCCAGGGAACAGAGGGTTTGGCCGGAGGTGACATTTCCCCGGGCTGTCCCCACCCTGCTGCACCCTTGTCTGCCGTGGGGTGGGCAGCCCCAGATTTTTGGGATCTGTCCCAGGATGCCCTCAGGGCTGAGGTGCACCTGCAGGGCCCCTGTGCTGAGCATCCTGCCCTTCCCCAGGATCCAGCAGGAGCTGAGCATCCAAAGAGCTCCGAGAGCCGCCAGCTTCAAAGGGCCCGGGAGCCAGCAGGGAGAGCCTGGCAGTGCTCACTGCCCGATTTCCAAGTGAAAGGGAATAAATAATGAGAGGAAATCCTCCTGTCTCACCTTCCCTCGCAGCTCTCACCTCCTGCCACCTCTGGCTGGCTCCAGCCCCACTGTCTGTCCCCGGGAGCTGGCACAGGAGTGAAGCCATGGGATGTGCTGTTCCCACAGCAAACACAGAGAAGCTTCATTTTATCTTGCTTTTGCTTCCTGGTGCTGTCCCCGAGCTGCTGGCCTGTCTCTCGTTGCTGACAGCACGTTTGGGAGACCCAAATTCCCACTGCTGGGTACCCCCAGCTTGGCCAAGGGATGCTCCACAGGACAGGAGCTGCATCTCTGCCCCCATGGGCCCTGCAGCAGCAGGTACAGCTGTCCCCTGTCACCCGGGGCTGGCCCACAGGGGCAGGGATAAGACTGAAGGACAAAGCAGAGCCCAAGGTGTGGTGTGCCAGGGGGTGCCCAGGTGCTCTGTCACCCTGCAGGACAGGGGATGGGTGTCATGCCCCGGCCCCAGGAGCACCCTGTGCCACTCCACTGCCAGGCTCTGCTGCTCTCCAGGTCCCTCTGGCTGGAGAAGCCGTGGGAGGGAGGTGATGCTGAGGCCAGGGCTGGCCACGTCTGCTTGGATTACTGTGATGGGCTGTGCACCACCCACACTTCCCACAGCAGGGGAGGAAGCGAGGCTGGGCTGGACACTTATGGAAAAACAAGCAAGGAGAGCTCCCAGCCCAGTGTTCCCGGGAGCTGTTCCCATCAGGGCACGGCTCCACATCCCGGGAGTGGAGATGGATCCTCACAGAGGTGGCAGCCGTGCCGCAGGGCAGGGACAAAACCTCTCCCCAGCTGTCCCTAGGGCACTCCCAGCTCTCTGCCAGCCCTGTCCTCATCCTCCTGACACCACGAGGGTGCCAAACGGAGGGGCTGAGCCCCAGGCAGGTGCAGCAGGTCTGGGAGGGGATGCCCAGGCCGTGCCAAGCCGTTTGAACGTGGCGCAGGAGCGCTGCAGTGCAGGGGCTCCTTCCCGGAGTGGGATTCCCTGTGGGAGCGGCCCCATCCCGCAGCCCAACACTGACATCTTGTGGTGCCGGGGGAGGGCCCCGAGCTCGGCTGGGAAGGGAAACCCTCGGAGATACCCGCAAGGGAGCTGGAGAGGCGGCTCAGGGATGCTGGACGTGCCGTGATGGCTGAGTCTCCTTTCCCCCAGTGTGCGGCTGCGATCTGGCCCAGTCGGGTTTCTTCTTCAAGAACCAGGAGTACATCTGCACCCACGACTACCAGCAGCTCTACGGGACCCGCTGTGACAGCTGTGGGGACTTCATCACCGGTGAGGTCATCTCTGCCCTGGGCAGGACCTACCACCCCAAGTGCTTTGTCTGCAGCACCTGCAGGTGAGTGCCACTTGTCACCAAGGGTTGGTGGCCCCTGAGAGAAGCCCTTTCCTGGAGGTCCCTGCTGGGAGATGAGCAGCTGACCCTTCCTCACCTCTCCCTGGCTGCAGGAAGCCGTTCCCCATCGGGGACAAGGTGACGTTCAGCGGGAAGGACTGCGTCTGCCAAAACTGCTCCCACTCCCTCCTCAGCACCAAGCCCATCAAGATCCACGGGCCCAGCCGTAAGTTGACTGCTGGATACAAAGAGAGGGGTCTGGGGAGGGGGACAGGACAGGCTTTGGGGACACTGTGCAGCCCTGGGTGTCACAGAGGTTTGGGAGGAGGGACAGGACAGTCCTGTGGCTCCACCTGGGATTCCAGCTCACCGCTGGTTTCGGAAACTCCCCTGGCCTGTCTGTGACACCTGGGCAGGTGCCACCACCTCAGCAAGTGCCACCACCCTGGCAGGTGCTGTCTGAGCTCATGGGGAGGTTCTGGAGCTGGGTTTGCCTTGTGTCCGAGTGGCTGCCCTGGGAATACTCCAGAGACTTTCACGGCTCTGGTGTTCCTTGCCAGGTCTCCAAGCACTGAAAGGTTTTTTTATGCTCATCCCCTTGCCCTGGCAAACCCCAGGGAACTCCTAAAAGTCAGCTGGAGCAATGGACAAGCTCTTTTGGGTGGGTTTGGCCTTGCTTTTGACCCTAAGTTGGGAGGACTTTCCTTTCCTGCCATGGAGGTCAGTGCCTGACGCAGGGCTAGAGCCAGGATTGGGTGTCACCCATGGTCCTTGTCACCTAGTCACCCTGGTGGCACTGCTGGTGGTGGGGTCGGTGCTGCTGGACCCCCCCAAGCTGCCTCCCTCCCCCCAGCCCTCGATGGAGGGGATGTGGCAGGGTTGGGCTGTGACACAGGACAGGAGTTCCCTCATCTTCCTCCAGGCTCTGCCTCCCTCCCGCCTTCCTCTCCCTCCCCATCCCCTTCCCGGTGCTCCTCCCGCCCTGGAGCAGGGTTACCTGAGGACACCATGCCTTATTCATGGCAGCTGCAGGCAGACAGAGCCTGCCCCACCCTCACGTGTCCCTCACCGCCCCGGTGGCACTGTCACCAGCAGGGTGGCAGGGGAGCTGTGCCGGCTCTGGTGCATTCCATAGCGAAGGCATCCCTGGAAGGAGGATGCTGAACCTCTCCCTGCAAGCAACCCCAAACCAGCAGGACCTGAATGAGGGAACAGATCCTGCTTTTTTTTTTTTTTTTTTTCCAGAGATCAGAAATCTTCCCCCGCCCTTGGCCGAGCAGGCAGGGGTTTGGCAAGGACGGGGATGTCTGCTCCTGCTTCCCCCGTGGCGGGGAAGGGGTTAAAGAAAACCCCTCTCCAGGCAGACCTGCTGCCCAGGGGAGGAGAGGAGAAGGAGGAGCAAGGTCAGGGGTCCGAGGTCCATGTGCTTCCTGCTGGAGCCAGGGGAAGCAGGGGAGGAAGGGAGGCCGGTGAATTGCGCAGCGGGGCCGGACACGGCTGCCGGACAGCACAGCCCTTCCTCTGCCGGACACTTCCCACCCTTGGGCACCTGCCAGGCCAGCGTGGCCCTCCCACAGCCCATCACAGAGCCACGGGGTGAACCAGGCTCTGGAACAGAACTTGGAGAGCATCAAGTCCAACCTATGACCCAGCACCTCCTCCTCAGCTAAACCGGGGCACGTCCAGGCTTTTTGTAAACACATCCAGGGATGGTGACTCTGTCACCTCCCTGGGCAGATGATTCCAGTGCCCAATCACTCTTTCAGATAAGAATTTTTTCCTGATATCCAGCTGGCCTGGCTCAGACTGTCACCCCGACAGCAGTACCTCTGAGCTCCCAGCTTTCCTCCTGGTTCCTGTGCTGGGGACAAGCGGAGGTGACAGATTTCCATAACGAAAACATCCCCACCCAGGAGCAGGGTGTTTGTAACAGCATCATCCCTGGGAAGGTGCTCCGGGGCAGGGCAGTCCTCTGGGTGTGAGGGGAGTGCCAGGTGGCAGAGCTAGGGTGGCCCAGCAGCTGTGGGTGTCCCTGCCGTGTCCCACATCCCCTCCTGTCCCTCCAGACTGCGCCGGCTGCAAGGAGGAGATCAAGCAGGGTCAGTCCCTGCTGGCTCTGGAGAAGCAGTGGCACGTCAGCTGCTTCAAGTGCCAAACGTGCGGGATCATCCTCACCGGCGAGTACATCAGCAAGTGAGTGTCGCCGTCCTGCGCCGCTCCCGGGCTGTCCCCGGGGCTGGGGGGTGGCGAGGGGCTCGCCTGCCACTCACCCCTTCCGTCCCTCTCCCAAGGGATGGCATCCCGTACTGTGAGTCCGACTACCACGCCCAGTTCGGCATCAAGTGCGAGACCTGTGACCGCTACATCAGTGGCCGTGTCCTGGAGGTGAGTCCCGCGGGTGCAGCCGCCCCAGGCCGGGTCGGTGACAGGGACATGCCCTGGGAGGTGTGGGGAGGTGCCACTCTCCATCTCTGGGGGCTGTGGCTCATCCTGCAGCAGCTCTGTCACAGCCTGACCACCTTCTCCAGGGGGAGGGAGAAACAACACCAGCCCTTGGATCCTGGAGCTCGGGAAACAACCAGAAACACAGCTGGGACGTGTCTGGAGGGGTGGGGACATCAGCCCTAAGCAGCTGCTGCCATGCCCGGCTCGGGGTGTCCCCAGCAGCCCTCCCCATGGCGCATCCCTGTGCCTGCAGCCTGCCTGTTGCCTTGGAAACACATCCCGCACTGCTGCCCGCTGCAGAGCATGGCTGAGGGGCTGCAGCGCCCTTCCCGTGGGCAGTGGACCCCTGGAACCACCCCTTGGCAGGGCAGAAACCGGAGCAGGGGGTCCCCCTCACTCGAGGAGCAGCAGGAGCTGTTTTGGCAGAGCCACGGAGGGATGCAGGGGATCCCCAGGGATCCCACCATGGATACAGGTTTTGGGGACTTGTTTTGGACAGTGGGGGAAGGGGGAGTGAGGGATGGTTTTGGGGAAGGACAGAAAGGTCCATCAGGGCTGGTCCTTCCCATCTCCTGGAAGGGATGTGTCTTTTTGTGCTTTCTGTTCTGTCCCAGTGCTGGCAAGGGAAAAAAAAAAAAAAAAAAAAAAAAGGCAGAAAATCCAGCCTGAGGGTAATTCAAAGGCTCAGGAGGCACAGAGAGGGATGTCTGGTGTGAGTTTTAGACCCTGTGATGGCACAGAGAGGCAGCAATGCTGGAATTGTGCTCTGTCACTCCTGAGATATCCCCTTCCACACACTGAGCAGGAGGGAAGGGCTCCCAGGTTGCAGTGACAGCAAGCTGCATCTCAAAATCAGAGGTACAAGAGCTCTGCAGGTGCTGTGTGAGTCTCCAGCCTGCTGAGAGTTGTCCCAGGATGTCTCCAGCCTGTTTCACTCACAGCCCCCTGAGAAGGGATCACCCTCCCTGTTCCTGCCAGCCAGGCTCAGGAGCTCCAGCCTGCCCAAGGAACCTCTCCTAAAGCTGGACCAAATTGCCAGAAGCCTCTCAGCACCTCTGCCCAAGCTCTGTGTGTGCCTGGGAAGGCTTTCTGCTGACTCCAGGCTCCAGCAGCAGCCCCAGCCCTGCTGAGAACATGAGCTCAGCACTGCAGCAGCTGCCCCAGGCCGACTGCCCAGCACCAGCTCCCTGGGTCAGCAAATCTGAAAGGAGCAGGACAAAGCCCTGACCTCAAATCCCTGCTGTGCCAGCCCCCAAGAGCCCCGTGCCAGGATAGAGCATCCTCAGGCACCCACGGGTGTGAGCAGGGTGGTGTTCCCTGGTGTGGGAGCAGGGGGAGAGAAGCCAGAGGGGATCTGGGATTCCTGCCATAAAATCATGGAATGAGTGGGGTTGGAAGAGGCCTCAAAGATCATCTCATTCCAACCCTCCTGCCCACCTTCCACTCTCCCAGGCTGCTCCAAGCCCCATCCAGCCTGGTCTTGGATGCCACCAGGGATGGAAACCTGAGCTCCTCACCCTCCCTGCTCCCAGTGTTGAACCACCAAGGGTGGATTCACATTAATTGTCCTCTCTGTCAGACTGTGAAATGGAAAGGGCGCCTTTAAAAAATGTTAGGCATTAAGGAGCCTCCTGGTGCTATCCTGGCAGGCTCCAGGCGTTCCCAACTGCTCCAAGCTGCCCAGCCAGGCTTGGATGATTAATGAGTCTTTAAGGGACCCGAGTGATAATGAGCAGGTCCCTTCCCTCACAGCTCCACCAGCCTTGTACAAGCTGGAATAATAACCAGAATAAAACTGTGCATACCTCATGGTATGGAGGAGTTCTGGGCGTTGAGATATTGGGTGGTTTTTGGAGAAGGTGTGTGATGAAATGAAGGTTGGGAATGGGCTGGGACATTGCTGGGGGAGCAGCCAGCCTCCCTCCACATGAAATGGTCTGGATTGGCACAAGGCTGTCCCCTCCCTGCTCTGGAAGGAAAGGAAGAGGGGTCTACCCTCCAAATTTATCCTCCTGCTTGTCCTGAAACCTTCCACTCATTTTTGGCATGAACTGCAGGGACTGACTGCCATCTGCACCCCAAGGTGCACAGAATTCCAGGTTGATTTTATGGGCAGCCCACGGGCAGGCTCTCAGTTATCCTTGCAGCAAATTTCCCTGTTGATCCTCCTGTTTCCAGCCCCCTCTACCATAACCCTCTGCCTTATAAGCAAAATCCTCAGCTTCCCTCTGCCACCTTCAATTATTCTCCCTCTTCTCTTAGCTTATTTATGGGAGTAAAATGTTCTTTGGGGTTGAGCTGTAACAGCCCAGATTCCTCCTGCCCTGAGCTGGCTCCCAGTTCCCAGCCCTGAAATGCTGACAGACATTAGGAGGGGGAGCAAGCTCCCAATTTCAGCTGCAATTTCCCTGTCCAGAGAGCAGAAAGAGCAGCCCAGCTTCCTCTCAGCTGGGGCAGAGCCTGTCCCTAGCACTGAAATTGGAGCAGAGGAGGAGGAAAGTTCTTTTAGGAACTGGCAGTGACAGACAGGGAGGGCTTTGGGGTCCTTCCTCTCCCTTTGCTGCTTCCCTGCTGTGACATCTGGGGCCAAATTTGCTGTTTCTCTTCAAATCTGTGGAGGAAGAGCTGGTGCAAAGCCTGGCTGCAGAGGGTCCTGGCCATTCCCAGAGTGTCAGCTTTGTGAGGATGCTGTCCCTGGAGGTTTGGAACTTCCTGGCTCTGCTTGGTGTTGAAGGTTTCAAGGAGAGCAGAAGGTTCCTGGCGTGACTCGCAGCCCAGCAGGGTGAAAACAGGGATGAAGAGCTCTCTGGTTTCCTCCATGGGATGTGGGAGTCCCCAAGGCCACCCCAGACAAGTTCACCTTGTCACTCGGGGACAGGGGCAGGTGACCGTGTCCTGCCTTGCTCAGGGGCTCCTCTCTGCTCACCCCTGCAGGCAGGAGGGAAGCATTACCACCCCACCTGTGCCAGATGTGTGCGCTGCCACCAGATGTTCACAGAGGGAGAGGAGATGTACCTGACAGGTAGGGCTGGGACCGGCAGGGCCGGGGGGAATTTGGGATTCGGGTCCTTATGGCACTTGGAAGGGTCTCTGTGTGCAGCAGTGGCAGAGATCCCCCTCTCCACTGCCCTCCAGCTCCTGTGGGCAAAAATCATCCATGAACCCTTCCCTGCCACTGGGCTGGGAACTCCCTGTCTCCCTGCAAAGCTCAATCTCTGCTCACTCCAGCCCAAAGGGTGGAGGAGTTGTGATGTCCCAAGCTCACTGTCACCCCGGTTTAACCAGCAGGAACTGGTTGGGCCACCCCAAATCCACCCCAGTTTGCTGTCCCAGCTGAGGTTTGGACCTCAGTTCTGCGGAGCTGTTCCATTCCTTATCACGGGCACACAGTCCCCACTGCCCTGCACCTTCCTGTGGCACTGCTGGAGGTGGCAGGGACATGGCAGGGGGACCTGGCTGACCCCTGACAGGGGAGGCGTGGCTGTGTGTGGGGCTGAAACCCCATCCCTTTGCTGCCTTGCAGGCTCTGAAGTGTGGCACCCCATCTGCAAGCAGGCAGCCAGAGCAGAGAAGAAGCTGAAGGTAGGCAGCAGGGTGAGGGGCATCTCATCCCAGGTGTCATTGTCCTCGAGTCCCTGCTGGAACTGAACTCTTTTGGCAGTGCCCAAACCTGGAGTGGCTTCCTGCCCATGGGATGACGGGTGGCTGAGGCTGTGGGAGTGAAATTCAGCCCTCAAGCCAACAATTTGCCTGCTCAGGGGTCCCTCCTTGCCATGTCCTCACCTGCCCTCCCCCCTTGTGCCTCCACAGCACAGGAGGACGTCGGAAACCTCCATCTCCCCCCCTGGCTCCAGCATCGGCTCCCCAAACCGTGTCATCTGCGTAAGTCCAGCCCTGCCCCTCGCCCAGGGCCACAGGGATGGGAGCAGCAGCTTCCAGTGCTGCTTCTCAGTAGGACCAGCCCAGAATTTGGGGACAGAAAGGACAAGTCCCCTTGTCCCAGCAGCACGCTGTGCCACCAGTGCCAGGGCACAGCTCAGGAGCACTCTGAGGGGCAGAGCCCTGCCCTCCCAGCTCCTCTTCCCTCCCTCTGCTGCCTCTCAGGCCTCTCCTCTTACCTGTCCCTGCTGCTGGGGTGACAGTGGGCTCTGTCTGCCCTGTGCTGGTTCCACACTGCGCGCTCCAGCCTCCCTTCCCTTCTCTCCTCCTCTTCCTTTCCGTCTGTCTCTGTCTCTCCCTCTCCCTAGGCTAAAGTGGATAATGAGATCCTTAATTACAAAGACCTGGCAGCTCTTCCCAAGATTAAAGCCATCTATGAAGTGCAGCGTCCTGACCTCATTTCCTACGAGCCCTATCACAGATACACGTCGGATGAGACGCTGGAGAGATATAGCTATGGGGAGGTACTGAGTCCTCAGAAATCCCGTGCTGGGATGAGCTCCAGTTTGGGGGAGAACTGTGTGGAGGTCTGTTCATGCCAGTGGGAATAGTGCAGGGAGGCAGGAGTGGGGAGAGGGTCTTGGGGAGGGTCTGTGATGGAGGAAAAGTGCTGCTGCTGTAGAGTCAGACACCAGTGCCCTTACGGACAGACAGCACTGTGTGAGAGGGGTGATGGGCAGGGAATTCAACCCTCACAGCCCTGAGCCTGGCTCCTGGCAGACAATCCTGCAGCACAGCCAGCACAGCACCTCTGGAGCACCTCTGGAGCACCTCTGGAGCAGGGCTGTCCAGTTGGGTGCTGGCCCTGCAGCCAGGGAAGGGGCTGTGGTGACGGGATGCTCAGGCACAGGACTGGCCTGCCTGCCCAGATGGTTCACTCACCCTGCTGGGGGTGTCCAGGCAGCCTGTGGAAGAAAAGGCTCTGAGCAGCTCACACGGGAGGGGATTCCTGAAGTGGTGCTGGAAGAGGATTTGGCAGCAGCATCTCTTACATCTCTTACATGTGTTACATCTCCCCCTCCCACGGTTTTGTCACAAGCCTGTTGTCCTGCAGCCCACCCAGCACAGTGCAGGCAGCGTGGCCATGGCCCCCTGTGCCTCCCCCTCTGCACAGAGATCTATCTCTGAGAGGTGACAGCTCCTGATTCCTCCTGCCAGCTCCTCTTCTGGCCAGCGGCTCCAAGCCCAGAGTCCTGCCCAGTTCAGCCCTGGATGTACCACCAGTGCCCCTCTCTGCCCAGTGACATGGGGAGAACGAGCTGCTGTGGGACCCCAGTCTGTCACTGCTCCTCTTAACCGTGTGCTGTCTCTTTCTCTCTCTCTCTCTCTCTCTCTCTTTTTTTCCTCCTCACTTTGCCTCCTGCTGCCTCCAGTCCCTGGGGACCCTCTCCCCATACTCACAGGTAATGCCCCTGTGGGCACTGGGGGTCTGTCACCTGCTGCTGCCACAGGATGTCCCCCTGCCCAGGGACTCTGCTGTTGGCTGCCCCAGGGTGTGGGGAGATGGGGAGGGGGACTGTCCTGTCCTTCAGGCCCCAAAGAGAGCAGAATGGCTCCAGGGTGCAGCTTCTGCCCCGTGGAGGGAGACACCAGCAACTGGGAACAAGGCACAGGGACAATCTCCAGGCACAAAACCCCTGGCTGGACACTGTCACCTTGTGCCAAACCCTGGGCTTTGCTGCCTGTGCCTTGCCAGGGGGGAGGCAGGACAGGCTGGGGACCCCTCCAGGGGGAGGACACAGACACTGCTCAGTGTCACACACAGAGCACCTCCCGGGCAGCCCCACGGGAGGGGGGACACCTCCTGCCAGCTCCAAGGGGACACCTCCTGCCAGCTCCAAGGGGACACTTCCTGCCAGCTCCAAGGGGACACCTCCTGCCAGCTCTAACCCCAGTCTCTCCACACCTTTCCTGCCCCCAGGACATCTACGAGAGCTTTGACATGCGGCAGAGACGAGCCTCCAGCCCTGGCTACATCGACTCCCCCACCTACAGCCGCCAGGGCATGTCCCCCACCATCCCCAGGTCCCCCCACCATTTCTACCGCTCAGGTGAGGATTTCGGCTGCAAGCCCAGGCTGGGTTGAGCTCACACCACTAAGTGCAGAAAGGAGGACAAAAATATCTCTGAGATTTCTGAGTTTGCTTCATCTGGCAAGCAGCAGGAGGCCTAGGGTGGCCCGTGGTGGGAGCAGTGCCCAGCTCTGCACATCCTCTGGTTCTCCAAACGCTTGCGTGCTGCAAGGAGAGACCAAGGGGAATTTGCAACTCAAGCATGAGCTGAGGCTTGTGGAGGATGGGATGGGAGGCAGGTGACCTCCAGCTCTGGTGAAGACCCCTCAGCCACGCCGGTGGCTTTGGGAGGGGTGTGCAGGAGCGTGCTTGTGCCCAGCGAGCTCCTTGCTGCAGGCACACCCCGGAGCATGGCAGGGGAGCAGAGCGTGCCTGGGCCGTGTCTCCTGTTCCTCTGGAGCTGTGGAGGAAGGACTGGAGCACGCTGAGTTCACCGTGAGCCCCGCCGAGGGCTCATCACCGTCTGCCTCTGCAGCACGCTCGGCTTTCCTGGCCGCGCTGCCCCGGCCCCGCACCGCACCGGGGTCTCCTCGGCATCCCGCATCATCCCTCCGGAGATGAGGGAAACCTCCCCCCGCTCCATCACTGCCGCTCCTGGACCGCAGCCCCGCCGCACGTCCCCGTCACAGCCCCACTCACACGGGTCACCCCTGCTGCTCTAACACCTGCTGCATTTAACACCCATTTTCTTCTGCCTCTTGTTCTCTCTCTCTCGGTCACTCACGGCTGCTTCTGCTCGGCCCCGCGTAGGCACCGAGAGCGGGCGCAGCTCCCCCTACTATAGCCAGTTAGATGTGAGGTCCTCCACTCCAACCTCATACCAAGCGCCCAAGCATTTCCACATCCCAGGTAGGCTCCGGAGCTCCCCGCTGCCCGGGGGAGCGCCGTGTCCGTGGCATGCCCGCATGTGCCGTCCCCGCTGTGTCGCATGTGTAGCTCCGCCGCCTGCCTAGAGCCAGCTGGCAGCAGGATCTACCCCCGGTAGAGGCCATCCATAAACAGGACCTACGGCTTGAGCCCTCCTCCTTTTTCCCCCCCCCCCCGTCACCACCCGGAGGTCCCAGAGTCTGCTCGGTCCTTGCGACATCCCTCTTCTTGCTCTTCCCTGCCCTCCCTCCACTCCCCACACGAAGATGAGTCCCCTGGTGAGAGCCTGTCCCCTCCCCTGCCTTCCCCCCAGGATCACCAGCCGGAGCGTGTCTGCCAGAGGCGTTTCCACACCCATCCGCTACAGATGACTATTTTATACTCCCCCTAGGGCCCGCCGCTCCCTCCCCCCAGAGTCTTCTGGGCTTGCCAGATGCCTGCTCCCCTTCTGCAGGGATTGCAGGGGGCCACCAGGTAAGGGCCACCACCCGCTCCCGGCCACGCAGAGCCCACGGGGACGGGGACGGAGCGGGCAGGAAGGGAGAGTGGGTTGGGAGGCAGGCAGAGCTGCCCATCACCCCACCAACACTCCGCTGTTGGCATCTCCCCGTGCCCCCAACAGCGGGGCACCTTCCCCAAAGCATCGCTGATGCCCTCAGGACACCCAGAGGCTCCCCTCAGCTCCTCTCCCATCCCTGCCAGGGTCCGGCCCCGCTGCCCAGCCCATCCCTGCCCATCCCTGCCCTCCCGCTGCCGCTCGGTGGTTTATGGATGGCCCCCTCCCTGCTCCAGCGCCAGGCTCCAGCTCGCTTTCCCTCCCGACTCGCTCTTTTTCTCTCTCTCTCTGCTGCGGAAAGAGGCTTTGGCTGATGTTGGCTCGCCCCAGGTAGCTCGCAGGCGGTTCTTGCAGGTGCTGGCACCCCGAGAACTTGTCCCGGGTGCCTGGCTGCCGGCTGGCAGGCTGTGCCCGCAGCCCCGGTGCATGCTGTGGCTGGGAGCTCACTGCATGTCCTGTCACGCCGTGGGCAGCCCGGACCGGCCCGGAGCCCTGCCGGGGCACTCGTGGGCCCGGTTGTGTGATGGAAATGTGGCGGGGGGGTGGTGGCTCCTGCAGGACCCGTGTCCTGTGTGTTCTCAGCACACCCGCACTGACCTCCCTTTCCCCCTTCTTTCCTCCCTCTCTCTCTCTCTCCCTTCTCCCACCAGCTGCTGGAGAGAGTAACATCTACAGGAAGCCTCCCATCTACAAACGCCACGGTACGGTCTGGCTGCTGTGTCCCTGTCCCCATGTCACCCCGGGGAGGGGACTGGGTGGGAGATGGGGCAGGCATCAGTGTTTGGGTGGGATGCTCCTGCTGCTCTGGACAGCAGAGTGGGTTCAGTGGGGGACAGGTGGGACTTTGGACCATGTCCCTGATGTGAGGGATGGAGCAAAGGCTGGCAGTGACAACAGGGACACCTGTGGGAGGGGGAGCAGAGGGGAGAAGAGAGTCGGAGCAGACTCAGCAAAGGGATAAAGAAAGCAATTTGCAGTTTAACGTGTAGCCATGGAGAAAAATCACATCTCATCCTGGGTGGCTGTTCCAGCATGAAACAGACCTGGGGGTGTTGCAGGTTGGGTTTGGTGGCTCTCAGGGTTTGGTGGCTCTCGGGGTTTGGTGGCTCTCGGGGTTTGGTGGCCCCCTTGCTGTCCCCGCTTGCTCCTGCTCACGTAGGGACAGCAGCTCCCCTGAGCAGTAACTGTGTCTCCTCTCTCTCCCGGGCTCTCCCCTCCCTCCGGCCCAATCCCCATCGCTCGCTGCTGCTGCTGTTGCTGCTGTAAGTACCCGCTGGGTCCCCTGTGCCTGCCAGAGGTGGTGGGATGGCTCTGCCGCCTCCTGTCACCTCCTGTCCCTGCTGCTCCTTCCCCTGTGACTCTCCTGGCCTCTGGTGCAGCAGAACTCCCCCCTGGGCTCCCCCGTGTGCTGTCGAGGCTCTGTCCTCAACCCGAGCATGCTGTGTGTCCCTGCCATGAGGACCAAGCCCTGCCAGAGCCCCTCTGTCCCCGCCCTGCTGCCACCTTTGCTGGCAGAACCCAGACAGCCCCGTCCCTGCTGGGTCTGAACCTCCTTCCCTCCCCTGTGTCCCCTCCTGGGGACAGGGCAGCACAGGCAGCTCGGTGGCACTGGTGGCACTGGGATGAGCATGGAGCAGGAGGCAGCACTCTGCTCTGAGCCCCTTGGGTCCATTCCCAGTGACGTTCCCTGCTTGTCACTGTCCCCAGTCTGCCTCAGCACCCTCGAGGAGGCGCCAGCAGTTGGAAAAGTGATTATTCCATGTTGTCCCAGACACAAATCCCTGGCAGGGATTCCCCAGGGAGGGAAGAGGATTTGCCTTCATTTGGGGTAGATCTCTGCAGATCCTCACCGCAGCTTCTCCCGCTGGTTTTGCAGACAACCCCTCTGCAGCCACGAAAAGCAAAACCAGCGAGGACATCGCCCAGTCATCCAAGTACAGCCCTGCCTACTCCCCAGATCCCTACTACCACTCTGAGTCGGAATACTGGTCCTTCCAAGGCTCACCCAAAGGTAACAAATCCCCCTTGGGCTGGGAGAAAGGGAAACACCTTCCTATCTCCAAATTTTCTAAGAGGAAATACAGTTTTGGGTTGGGTCTGGACACAAAAGTGGGGTTGGGCTGAGGTACCTGCCAAGTGACCCCAAAGCTCGAGGAGTGTCTGGGAGCCAAGTGTCCCCATGCAGTTGGGGACTGTCCCCTCCCTGCCTGCCCCCACTTTTGTCCCCATCTGACCCCTCCCGTGTCTCTTTGCAGCTCCCCGGGCCCGCAGGTTCTCATCAGGTGGTGAGGAGGATGGGTACGACCGTGGCATGCACAAGGTGAGTGCCAGCCCTGCTGGGCACGGAGACAGCACCAAACTGTCCCCACTTGGCTCTGGGGAGAATCCTCATCCCAGCTCTGCCACCCGGGAAGGTGCCACCACCATCCCTGCTGCCCTCGGCCATCTGTCCCCTCCTGGCCACCTCCAGCAGGGGCTCTGAAGGACGGGGAGAGCATTCCCCTGCCGAGGCACCCTCACCCTCAGGGGATGCTGTGCCCTTCCGTGCTGTGCCAGAGTGGATTGGGCAGGGAAAGGAAGAGTGTAAGGTGGTTTTCCCCCTGCTGCCAGATCCAGAGTGGCATCGGGAGGCTGATCCTGAGGGAGGAGATGAAGGCTCGGTCCAACTCCTACGCAGACCCCTGGACACCCCCTCGCAGCTCGGCCAGCAGCAGAGAGGCCCTGCACACAGCGGGCTACGAGGGCTCCCTCAATGGCTGTAAGGCTGTCCCTGCCATCCCTCTGTCCCAGCCGGCACAGCCCCAGCCCCTTGGGAAGTCTGCAGGGTGGAGAGGGAAGAATGGGATGAGCAAAGGGCTGATCAGAGGTGCTGGGTGTGGAGCTGGGCTCTTGGGAGGGTTTTTTCCTCTCTGGAGGGCTCCATCCATTCCTTGTGCCCCAGCTGGCATGGGGCACTGCCCAGTGTTGTCTGGGCAGCCTGGAAGTGCCTCATGGAATGGCTGAAGGATCCTTTGGGAGCCTGGCAGCACACCCATACTGGGGTTGCTGTGACCTGTTTTGAGCTGGCACCTCTGGGACCTGCTGTCCCCCCAGGGCTGCCTCGATGGCAGTGCTGTTCTACAGAGCCCCCAGGGCACCCAGCCCTGCCCTTGGGGCCATGGGGGGGACTGGGGGACACTTCAGAGCCTGGCAGCACACATGGCCCTGTCCATTCCATGCTCTCCTTCCTCATGGCACATCTGCCCTCACGGAGCTCTTTGGGGATGTTCAGCGAGCCCCTCAGCCCTGTGGACTCCTGGGAGCCCCAGGAAGGATCTGTGGGGCTGGGAACGGGCAGTTCTGCATGGCATGGGGTGCTTGGCCCTCCCTGACAGCGGGCTCTGCTCTCCTTGCAGCTCCCCGAACCCACTACCTGGCTGACAGCGGTGAGTGCCTGACCCGAGCCCTCCCCAGCTGCTCCCTGAGCCCCGGGGTCCAGAGCCCGAGCTGGAGGAGGTGCTGGGACCAGGGAGGGGAGAAAGGAAGAAGAAGGAGCCCCTGAAAGCCTGGGCTAGGAGAGAGCTGAAGCAGGGCAGAGAGGATGAGTCGGGGAAACTGAGAGAGGAGGATTGCTCTGAAGGGTGAGGTGGGAGGGCTGCCACAGAAAAGGGATTTTGGGGAGAGGAATATCAGCACGGGAGGAAGCCAGGCTGGAAATGAGCTGGAGCTGGAAGGAGACAGAGCTGGGAGCACAGAGGCAGGGGGTGGCCCAGTAGGGGCTGTCCTGGTGTGTGAAGGTAATTCCTGCTTATTCCCTGATCCCTCTTGGTGGCTTCTTTGCAGATCCCCTCATTTCTAAGTCAGCCTCCCTTCCTGCCTACAGGAGGAACGGGCTGCACAGGGTGAGTGCCTCCTGCTGCTGCCAAGCATTCCACATTCTCCCAGGCATTCCACATTCTCCCAGGCATTCCATATTCTCCCAAGCCCCCAGTGCTCCCTTTCCATGACTGCCACGTCCTGTTTCCCCCTTCTCTGCATCCCTGCTGTCACTGCTGCCCTGTGCAAACCCAAAAATGGTCTCTGTTGGGGTCCAAAGCGCCCTGTCCAGGCAGTGTCTGCCCTGAAACTCCAAGAGAGAAATTCCCAGAGGGATGCTGGTGCTGATTTCCAGCAGAAGAGCTCTGCTTTATACCCTGGGCTCAGGATTTCTCGGGATCAGGAGCTCTGCTCCTGTCTCCGTGTGACCTGGGCACCTCCTCCCACCTCGCTTTCCCCGCTGGTGGGTGGGCACCTTGCTGTCCTCCCCTGGGGACGTGGGAGGTGCCACCGTGAGTGTCTGGAGGAGCCTCCCCCTCACTGCCCCCTGTCTCCATCCCTCCCACAGCCTCCCAGCGCCGAGCTCTTCCACTACGACAGCACGAACGCCGTCAACTGGGGGATGCGAGGTACGGGGGGCTGGGGGCTGGGGACCCTGCAGGCATCCCGGGGGGACAAGCTGTGGGGCTGCCAACCCCCCCAGAGGCAGATCTGGAACTCTGAGGGGATGGAGGGAGAATGGGGGAGCCCCCACAGCCTCGAGGGGAGGGTGGTGACAGCAGCAGGGTCCGTGTGACTCACGTCTCACTTTTTTTTCTCCCCACAGAGTACAAGGTAAGACCCTTCTGCCACCACCCAGGCTCTTCTGAGGGAAGTTTTGTCCTGTCCCTTTGTTCTCCTCCATCCTTGACCTGCCAGCCGCATCCCAGGACTGCAGGGCTCAGGGCAGAGTCCCTCCCGTCCTGCCAGGTCCCAGGTGCTTGGCTGAACACAGTTGTCCCCTGGGTGAGGAACAGAGCTGAGGCTTGTGCTGGTGGTTTCCTGCTCACGCTCATCCCTGGTTTTGCAGAGTGAGCAGGTGATTCCAGAGCCACCGTGGGTGGGTCAGAGTCACCCTGAGAGCAATCCCCACCTCTCCTTGTGCCATCCACAAGCCCTGGAGTCAGCTGTGCCACCCAAACCCTGTTAAATACAGCAGGAATTTCCCGAGTGCCCTCATTCCCAAGTGCCTCGTGGGTGCCCCATGGTGTCCCTGTCCCTCTGCAGATTTACCCCTACGAGCTGCTCCTGGTGAAGACAAGGGGGAGGAACCAGCTGCCCAAAGACGTGGACAGGACTCGGTTAGAGGTGAGAAGAGCCTTTTTCACTGGGGACAATCAGAGGGACCTGATCCCACAGGGTGACCCTGGCACGCAGTGTGTGGGGCTCATGGCTCACGTCAGGAGCATCTCCACATCTGCTCAGGAGTGTCAGGGCAGTGTCACAGTGCTCCTGCTGCTCCCAGGGCCGGGCAGAGCTGTCCCCTGTGCCTTTGACAAGGGCAGGAGGGAGGCAGGTGATCCCCCTTCCCCAAAGTGCTGGGGGTTTTGTCACCCCATTGTCCCAGCGAGCAGGGGATGCCCTCAGACCCCCCTGCTTGGCCCAGGAAGGTGCCCAGCTCTGGCCTAGCCTCCCATTTCTCCCCAGAGGCACCTGTCCCAGGAGGAATTCTACCAGATCTTTGGGATGACCATCGCCGAGTTCGACCGCCTGGCGCTGTGGAAGAGGAACGAGCTGAAGAAGCAGGCCCGGCTGTTTTAAATGCAGTGCACTATAAATATATACATACCTATAAATATATACATAGAGAGATCTCTATATTGCAGCTCTGTATGATTCTCGGGGCTGTACGGGGCACAGGGGCCCTCTCTGCACCCCTGAGAGTGAATTGGAGTCTTGCAGATGGTTTGGTGCTCTGTGTTTCCTTTCCTTTTTCCAACCTGGTTGTGGTGTCGATGCCTGGGTTTTGCCCAGACGTGGTGTCTGTCACTGCTGCCCCACGGGGACACGAGGGGAAGGGGAGGATTTTCCTGCTGCAGCCACGGTGCCTGGGGCTGACAGAGAGCAGGGGTTTGGATAAAGGGTGTCCCATCCCCTTCTGCTCAGCTGGGCTGTGGAGCAGGGGTGGAAAAGGCCCTGGGCACGATGGCAGGAAAATGGGATCTCACTCCAGGCTCCTTAAATCCTTCCCTGGTTTTTCATGGCCAGCACTGGGGGCACTTCAGGATCTGAAATGCAGAGCTTGGGGCAGGGGATAGAAGTGGTGGGGCCAAGGTGAGACCCTGAGTCCCAATCCCTCTTGGGCTGGTGGCTTTCCCTGTGAAGCCTGGGTTGCCCCAGAGCCAGTTTCTCCTCCCAAGGTGCCAGAATAGCCACTTTCCATCCCCAAACCCAGCCCTTCTTAAGTGGAACAGCCAAAGCCACCTCCTGCCTTGTGCAGTTTCTTGCTGCTCTTCAGGTTTGTCCAGGGCTGAGTATTCCAGGATATTCCAGCTGGGAGCTGGGGGAAGGCCAGAGGATAGGAGTGGGAAATGCAGGTCCCACTGCCTGCTGGACCTCTCCTGAATTCCCCATCACAGCTGCCTGAGTCCCTGATGAATCCCTCTGGGAATGAAGGTGATTCCCTCCACTGCAAACTCAACATGTTTGTATCCCAAACTCTATGAGCTAACTTTTTTTTTTTTCTTTTTTTTTTTTTTTTTCATAAAACAAACAAGGTTGTTTCCACACAAACATCTTCCCCGGTGTCTGTGGTGCTCTGCTTTCCTATTTCCTCATCCTGCAGGATTTTCAGGCATACAGCAGGATTGAACAGTCCCAAAAACAGGCCAGGGAACTGTGGGCTACCAGCAGAACCTGGGTCAGCAGAGTTCCTGTGAGGGCACAGCTCAGATTTCACCTTCACTGTGCCATGGGCCACGTTCTGTCCCCTCTAAAACCCTCCTGCCCTGGTGACCCCATGGAGAGGATTCAATGCCCTCCCTGCCATCCAAAGCTGCCCAGTTGGTCACCCAAAAATCCATCAGCAGCTTCCCCTAGCAGGGCTGTGCCAGAGTTCAGGGGGCTCAGGGCAGGAGTTTTCCCATCAGCAGCTCTGGAGCTTTATGCCAGCAAGGAAAGGGCTGGGGACTGAGGGGAAGGTGGCACCATTACCCTGGGAATTGCTCATCAGCTTTAGTGCAGCAGTAAATGAGCCGAGTTTATTTATAATGATTTCCCTCATACAAAATAGGGCTCTCAAAATCAAACTCAGCTGCTGGTGGCTGGAGGAATCTTCCCTCTCCAGTGGCTCTCTGATAAAGCCTGGGGGATGTTATTAATAACAGTAATAAGACAACAGTGGGATCTTTTCACTGCCAAAGCATTTTATGGGCAGGAACTCTCCTCCACAAGGACCTGCATGGCAAAGGTGGGGAAACTGAGGCAGGGCTTGGTTTGTTTGGGTTTTTTTCTCTCAGAGCCAGGGCAGCCTCTCCAGCTCCACTCCAAGGGTCCCTGCTGGTGTCCCATTGTCCTGGGGGCGTGCAGGGACACCCCAGGTGTCACCTCTGCAATTCCCAGAGCAGCCTGGCAACGTTGGCAGCCCCAGACTGAGATTCCTGCCCCAACCACAGCCCCAAAGGTGATCCTAAGTTGGGGCAGAAAACTGAGGGCTCAGTCCAGAATGGAGAGACCATCAAACACCATCCATGCAGGAGCTGGTACCCAGCTGGGCATGGAGAGGGAGGGTGAAAGGGGATGAGTGGTCCTGGGCTAAAATTACCCCAAAAAGGGGAATTTCTCCAGGCCAGTTGCTAATTCACATCTGATGTTTCAATTATTGCTTTCCCAAGTGATAATAATTGTGTATGTGTGAAACCTCATCACATTTCTGTCCCAGCCTGGATTGTCCCGGCAGTGCCAGCAGCCTCTGTCCTTGCTGCCACGCCTGGGACACTGTCACACATTCCACAAGCCCAGGGGGTCTCTGTTAGGGCCAGACAATGACAGTGGCATGGCCATGGCCGGGCACAGGAGGGTGGAAGGGATTTTGAGGAGGGGGAAGCAAGGAGTGAGGGATCAGGGAGAGCTGTCCTTGCTACTGGCTGTTGGAATTTCGGATTTTCCCCCCAAACCCAAGTTCCCCAACCCGTGCAGGTGGAGGTGGCCCACTCATCACCCCCACCCTTCCCAGGGGGGTCCCTGGGTGCCGGTGGAGCTGCGGTGGAGGGGCTGCGGAGTGCCAGGGCACCCCAGGCATGGCCGGGCCGTCCCCGCGGGCTGTCCCCGGTGCCGTGCCGTGCCGTGCCGGTGCTCGGCGCTGCCGTGCTCCGAGCCAGGGAGGGAGGGGCGGATGAAGGGATTGGCCGCCCCGAGCGAGAGCCAGCCCCGCCGGGCGGCCGCTGCCCGGGACATTCGCCCGCCCGCAGCTCCCGGGGCGGCTGCGGCTGCCGGGGCTCCGGATCATGGACCGGCTCAGCGGTGAGGGGACGGGACGGGATGGGATGCGATGGGACGGGAGGGGAGGGGATGGGACAGGACGGGATGGGATGCAATGGGACGGGACGCGCATCCCGTCCCGGAGCACAGCGCGGAGGGCACAGGGGATGCCCGTGCCAGGCGCAGGGAGTCGCGGGTGGCACATCTATGCCACCATGCCACCGGGACCCTGCTCCCAGCGTGGCTTTGTTCCCCACCAGTCCTCCGGGCTGGGGCATGAACTGGAACCAGTTTCTCTTTGCTGGGTAAAACAGCAGGAGAGTGCAAGGGAGGATGTGGGGTGTAAGAGCTCGTTGGGGGAAATTGTGGCCGTGGAGAGGGAGGGGACGTTCCCCGATGGAGCTGATCGGGTTCAGAGGTTTTCCCGGAGTCTGGTAAAGCCACGGAGGGCTTGATCCCCACCCTGCTGGGGAGCAGCTGCCTTCCCACACGTGTGTGATTCTCGCCTGTGGCATCGGGCTCACGGAGCTCCTGGGCTTTGATCTGGGATCTGTATAAACCTGCCAGGGCTTTGGGCCAGCTCTGCAGAGAAGGTCCTGGCTTTCTGCTGGGGCTGCCAGGTCTCTGGAGGGAGCAGGGGGAGGTTTGCAGGGGGATTGTTGCTGCTGATTGCAGCCTGGGGCTGCGCAGGAGCAGCAGGTGGTGACATGATGGAGCACGGGGGTCCTGGCCCTTGACCTGTCCTTGGAGGTGCTGCTGGCCAAAAACGATAAAAGAGTGGCCAGGGGCCTCTCTGGCTGCACAGGCTGCACCACGCTGATGTCCCAGGGTGTCTCAGGAGTGCTGGGTCAGCACCACAAAGACCCAGGGGTCAGGAGTTCCCCTGGCCGATGTAAAAGGATGGGGTGGCGTTTCCGCAGTGGGAACGGCTCTGAGGAGTTTGGGACTGCTGGAAACACAGGCATGGTGTCAGTGCTCAGGGAGCAGTGCCAGTGGCCTGCAGCCCAGCAGGGGACAGGGACAGTGACAGGGACAGCCGTGCCATGTGGCTGTGTCCAGCCAGGGTGGCTTTGCCAGCTCTGAAGGAGGGAGCTGTGGCAGGAGGGGGAGTGCTGGCAAGTGACACTTGATGCCAGAGCTGAACTTCACAGCGGGCATCACTGCTGGGGACAGGGGGAGCAGAGGATCTGGGCTTCCCCATTCTCCTACTGTGTGAGCTGATGGGAAATTCCCTGTTTGCACCTCAGCCCACCCCAAAAATCAAACCTAGGACCTCATGGCAGGGAAGAAGGGGATGCCCAGCTAAGGGAGCCATGTCTGGGCATGGTTTGGCCTCTCCACAGGCTGACCCTGCCAGGGAAGAGCTGTTTTATCCCCCTGGCTGGTGCCTGCCATGCTTTGTTTTGAGTGCTTGTGATGAATTGCTGTTGGCACCTGCATGGCTCTTGGTTAATGTAAACCTCCCCCAGCCCCTCCTGCTCATCAGCCAGAGCTGCTGGATCCCTCTGGGGGCTGTGACTTGTGGAGGGAAGGTTCCCTGCCCCACTGAAAGGGTGGGTCTGGCGTTAGGCAGGAGCTCCGTGCCCATTCCCAGCTCCTTTCTTCACCTGGAGCTCTGCTCAGACCCTGCTGTATCCTGATTTTATCATCTGCCAGTTCTTTCTCTTTGCCCAGCAGGCTGGGCAGCTCCCAGTGCCTGGCCCAGCTCTACACCAGTGCCTGACTGGGGGGAACGGTGCTGTAGCTGTTGGCAGAGTTGTTTCAGGTTGTGCTGATGGAGAACTCAGCTCCCCGTGTGTGATTTGGGAGGTGATCCTTTGCTCAAACACGCCTGTGCTCACACATGACTTCTCCTTCATTAATATCTCTTCCCTGACCTTTGGAGCCACCAGAATTTAGGTCCAGCCCCAAACTTATCTGGGCTCTAAATCCAGCAAAGCCGGCGGAGATGTGTCGGGGATAAACTTGGCTCCAGCTCGCCCACAGGAATGGGGAGGCTGCAGGACGGGTGGGAGGGAGCCGGGATCATTCCTGCCCTGCCGCCTGCGAGCTGGCAGCAGGAATCCTGCCGGTGGAAGGAAGGGGTCTGGGGTGATGAGCAGCACAGCCCGGGCCAGCTGTTAACGCCGGGCAAGTGCCGAGCTCTCCTCCGCATTGCAGCCATTCCTTCCGCTGGAAACTCGGCCACCGCCTGTTTCTAGCCCGGGGGTGGTGGGGAAGGGGGCTGAACCCCCCTGGGGTGGGTAAAACAGGGTGGGAGGGCAGCCCTGGGGATGCTGAGGAAGCGCTGGAGCTGATTGCCCCTCTGGATTTTCCAATCTCCTGCTGCGTGCAGGGAACCCCTGGATCTGTGTGAAGCCTCCTGGTAGCTCTGGAGTGGCATAGAAGGAAAGGACTCTGTGGCAATAGTGTCCCCCAGCCAGGAGCCCTGGGGACTGTCCTATCTGCCTGCACTGGCTGGGAAACCTGCCTCTTTCCCACTCCTGACCTGGAAATGCTCTTTTCCTGTGCAAACGTGCTGAGCTGCGAGGCTGCCGTGCCCTTTGCTGTGCAGCAGGGCCTGAGCTCCCATGGGCCTGCAGGAGGTTCCTTTCCCTGCCCAGGAAAACTTTGTTTAAGGTTTTGAAGAAGTTGTCTCATCCCAAGCAGCGGGAAGCCTTTTCAGAGGAGAACTCTGGGCTCAACCCCAAGCTCTGCCTGTTGTTCAGTAGCCAAATCACTTGCTGGGGACAGGAGATAACAGTGGAGCAGAGTGGAGGCTTGAAGTAGTTTCTGGCATCCCAGGCTTGCGTCCTAACCCCTTAACCCTTCCCTATTATCTAGTCTGGCCCAAGCTCAAACTCCCTCCTGAGGAACACATCTCCTCCTGCATATGAGGAACCTTAAAATTTACTGACACAACTCTCTGGTAGAAAATATCTATTCAATGTCACCATGTCACCATGCCGGGCCAGCAGCAAGACAATGGGGCTGGAAACCTTTCACTGCACAAACAAGGGGCTGGCACCCCAGCCGGGTCACCCAGGAGGTGACAGAGCAGGGAGGGCACCCTGGCAGGCAGCAGCCGCCTGTCATCACCCCGGGGCGCTGAAAGCAGCGGCATTTGGGGAGCTCGGGTGGCTGTGTGGATTCTGGGCTGGCAATCTGCAGTGGGGAAGGATAAAAAACCTCTCAGAGCTTCACCCCCCTCCCTCGGCACGGCGGCTTCAGCCCCTTCCTTCCCTGCTCCTGATAAAGCCTGCCATGGCATCAAAGCCGGCGCTTTGGCAGGCGAGGGAAAACACTGACATTTCGTAACAGTTTGGAACAAAAACAGCTTTGCTGCAAGGGGTTTCCATGCTCAAAATACCTTTTTTTTTTCTTTTTTTTTTTTTTTTTTTTTTTTTTCTTTTTGAAGTGGTTTTCATCTGCATTTGATCCTGGAAATGATAAGAGGGAGCTCGGGGAGACGCTGGTGTGCTCTGATTGCTGGCAATTAGCAGGAGATGTGTAAAGAGCACTTTGAAGAATGACTTTGGCTCTCTTCAGGTTTTTTTTTTTTTTTGAGCATTAAACCCACCCAAGTTTGTGATGGAGGAACAGCTGCTCATTTTATGTGGTCCAAAATTTTGGGAAACCGTGGTTGTGAAGGACAGAACGAAGAACAGAACTTAAGTAGCAACAGGTTTGAAAGCTGGTTTTGGTGTCCCGGAGTTAAAAGCAGGTGAACCAGTCCCAGCACTGGTGGAGCCACCGGCAGTGATCAGAGCAGTCGGTCACACCTTGTCACCTTTCCCGCTGGGATATCCCGGTTTTCCTGCCCCTCCAGCCCTGCCCTGCAGGGGTTAAGTGGGTAGGAAATGCTGTCGGCTGGTGGCCTTGCCGCTGCACCTGATGCTCCCGGCGGAGCTTGGCAAGGGAAGGAAAGGGAAGGGCTGAGAAAATAACGCTTATCCTGCTCGCTGAGTGTCCTCCGGGGCAGCACGGCCCCAGCCTCCACACTGGGGAGCTGGGGACATGGGGACAGGGCTGAGGTGGCCACTGAGAGGGTCCCAACCCCCTCACCGGGCAGGGGGACTCGTGTGCAGCACAGCTCTGGAACTCCTGGGCATTGTCGGGGTCAGGGCAGGGATGTCAAGGTTGGGGCCCATCTCCCTCCTTCAGGTCCTCAGGGATATTTTTATTTCCCCCACTGGGGTCTGTGGTTTCTCCTCCCACCAGCTGTGTAAGAAGGATCCACATCCTGCTGCTGAAGGCATTTGGGAAAGTGCAGTGGGATTTGGGAAAGCTGATCCACCAGCTCCTTCCTGCAAATCCCTGCCCATACCCTGCTTAGGTGAGGGTTTGGATCCTCCTCTCCTTCTCAGGATCCTGTCACAACCTCCCCTTGTGACTTTGCCTGCCAGGAAGAGGTGCCAGCTCTGGTGGCCTCCCCGTGTCTCGCTCCTGCAGCTTAGGAATTGCATCCAAGGCATTTTGGAACTTGCCTACTTGGCTTTGGGGAATGAGGATGTATTGGACATGGAGAAGTGTCTCTTGGGGTGCAGACAGCTTTCCACCCCCACCAGAGGAGATTTTGGGGATGTGATGGCTGGATCCAGCCCTGGCTGGTGGCGTGGATTGGTGGGAATTGGGATTTCCCACTCTAATTTCTGCAATTAATTAGAATTCTTGTAATTAGCTGGAATTCTAACTCCAGGCTGAGGTTTGGAGGAGGCCAAGGGCTACAGAGACAGCTCCAGGTCCCCTCAGGCAGGAAGGTGTGACCAGGGAGGCTTCTCACTGCTCTGCCCACCACCAGGGGTGGGCACAGGGGTGGGCAAAGGCTTGGGGCACCACCCCAGGGCCTCTCCCAGTGCTGGCGAGGAGCCCAGACCAACCTGTTGCTGGAGTTTGTTTGGAAAAGGCCGCCACCAAAATTTTGGTTGGAGGAAACACAGTTTATTCTGGGTTCTGAGTAATCCTAACATCTCTCCTCTGCCTGAAGCTTGTTTTTTATACATTACTCAGCAGGTCTCGCCCCTGCCTGACTATTCCTTTAAAGGGCATCTCAAACCTCTCCTTTTCATTCATTATTTAAATGTCTTTTCCAGCCAGCAGCCTCGGAGCCCTGCTATGCAGGAGCATCCTGCTATGAGCCTGCTGAGCCTGGCACCGAGTCCTGAAATGTAGTCTGGGACTGGCACTGAATCCTGAAATGTAATCTGGGACTGCTAGACCTGCTCCTTGTGATTTTCCAGAGCTGATTGTGTTGAGCTGGGGCTGGGAGCCCCTCGTACCTGGGGTTAGGAGCAGAGTTTGGAGACACGGCAAGGTCACTCAGAGATCTCTCACCTGGGTGATTTTATTTGCTCAACATCTCGCCGTGCTCAGTTGTGAGCGGGGCCACCCAGAAACCACCCCCTGCTCCTCTGGGGTGGGGGTAGCTGCAGCCCCCAGGTCAGGGGGATAAAGTTTGCTTTGGGTGAGCTAAAGCAAACAGCCACAAACTTCTCCAGGAGGCAGAAAAAGGGGGAACAGCCCTTGGAGAAGGGGTCCTGCCACCACACAGGGCACTGGGGGGGTCACTGGCAGCCTGGGTCACACAGGAGGGGCTTGTTCATGATTTAATCAGCCTGTTAATTATTACCTGCAGCACTCGTGAAGCTGCTGGGAAGAAGGACATTCCCTGCAGCCCAGCAGGGGCTGTCCCAGCAGCAGTGTCACTTCAGGGAGCCTTTGTCCCTCTGATGCCCCATGGCTGTCACTGCCCGAGGGCTGCGGTGCCAAGGGGAGTGTGCAGGGTGAGGGGCTGGCACTGAGGGGGAGATTTCCCACCCACACAGCCATGCTCTGGAGGGAGTGACCCAACCTGGGGGTCAGCACCGCTCCTTCCAGGCTGTCTTGGCACCTGGGACCCCCTTGTTCTCCATCTCCAGATTAATTTAATTCAATTACCCAGGGAAGAGGCTTTGCTGGCCCGGCGGAGTGAGTGATGGTTCCTGCAGTGTGTGAGCTGCCAGGGACACGAATGAAGGCGATAATCTTTGCCCTGTGCATGCTCTATCAGCCTGTAATTACACTTCCCTCTATTCAGGACTCCTGTTTCCTCGTTTGAGACCGGGAGGAGGATGTGAGAAACTCTGTCTCCCCCGGCAAAGAGTGTGCTCAGAGGAGGATGTTCAGAGCCTTGCTCGTGTCCAATTCCCTCCTGCAGGGCACAGCTGTGGCTCCAGGTGTGTCCCACAGCTCCCTTTGCTCCTCTCCCCTTTTTGGGAGGAGCTGAGGGCCCCGAACGCCTCTGTGCAGCAGGTCAGGGTGAGGCAGGGCGTTGGGAAGAGCCTGGCTTAGGGAGCAGCTCTAGGCTGGGCTTGGCTGCTCTGTGCTGGGTGGCCATGAGCTAAGGCTTTGTGCAGGGCTGTTTATCCTGGGGAGAGGAGCTGGGACAGGGACAGGGACAGGGACAGGGACAGGCCCCTCTAGCTGGAATGACTGAGCTGCTGCCACTGGAGCTCTGCTGGGAAAGGGATCCCCAGAGCTGCTGGGCTGCCTGGGGCAGAGGGGGGCACTGATGGGGGAGGCTCAGCAGGCACAGCCAGGACACCTTTTGTGCTTTTTTACCTTTCTGGTGGCTCATCTGCCCCTCTCCCAGGGCTGGAGCGGGATAGAGGAGCCCTCCATACCCTGCTGCTCTGGGAGGCAGAAGCGGGGCGCCTGGTGCCCCCTTCAAGCAATCAGGTTTCACGTTCATCTCCCCAAATTGATTTTCCAAGGCTATCAGCTAAGGATATTAATTACTGCAAGGCCACAATGATGAGGGAGGGCCCCAGGAGCTGTGCACGGCTGCTCTGCCTGCTTGGTGGGGAGGTGCTGAGACTTGAGATTCGAGCTTGCCTTGTGTGCCTCAGCACCCAAGGGTGCTGCAGCGCCCAAACTGGGAGCAGGATCCTGTGAGTTACCCCAGTGAGGGGCAGCTAGAGGGCCAGGGAGGGTGACAGGGTGCCAGCCAGCCCCGAGTGCTCAGCTCCTGCTGGAATTGTTGGATGCAGAGTCAGAGGCTCTCCCCATCCGCCCCATTCAAGGAGCCCTTGTTTGCAGGGAGGAGATGATTCATGTGCACCGAGTGGCCCCTCAGCAAATCTTCCACTCTTAGAGGACGTTGCCAGGGCTCAAGTGTCATCATTAATGGTTGGCTTTTCCCTAAACCCCCTCCGGCCCGGACTAGCACAGGCTGGGCAGAGGAAGGAGGTGTTTTCCAGGCTGCTGTTCCTGGCCCTACCAGTCCATCCCAGTTTGCCCAACACCCAGCAGGTGCTGAGTGATGGGAGCAGAGCCTGGCTGGCTCCTGCCACCTCTGGGGCCTCTGCTGCCCATTTGGCAGGGCAGTGCCACAGCAGTGGCCGCGGGCAGGGTGCAGGCAGCTCTGTCCTCCTGTCCCCTGCACAAAGGAACAATTCTGGGAGTGCCAAGCCACCCCCACCGCGGCACATCCTGCTCCCCGGCGGGAAGAAACCTCCTTGGGAATGGGAACGGGAACAGGAACTGCCCTGGGAGCTCAGCAAAGTGCTCAGGAGGCCATGGGTTCCCTCAAAGAGCAGCTTTGTGGGGGCTGCAGGAGCTGCCAGCATCTCATCCCTGTGGTGATGCTCGTGCTGGGGCACCCTGCGAGGCACGGGGACATGGCCTTGGTGGCTCTGGCAGGTGGCTCCACATCGACCTGTTGACAGGTGAGCACGGTTTGTGTGCTGCAGAGAACCCCTCTGGGTCTGTTTGTCCCACAGTCACCTCCCTGCAGGGCTCCCCCATGGGCTGGGGTGTCACTGGGTGCTGTCCCCACCTTTTTAGGGCATCCCAGGAGCTCTCTAGGTTTGTTTGCTGCGAGTGGCAGCTGTGAGGAGCCCAGTGCCGGCAGGCAGGGCGGCCGAGGGCCCTGCCCGTGCCAACAGGAAGGATTTATTTGTGCCTGGGTTTTATTTTAGCTACAAACAATGGCTGTTACTCCCAGCATCCGATTTCCCCCGGCCCCCCCTGGGCCCCAGCCATCACCTGGCGCAGGAGGAAGCAGTGGCCGGAGGCAGGAGAGCTGTGGCCACAGGATAGGGGTCCCTGTGCACCTCCCTCTGCATTTCAGAGCTGTGATTCAGCATCTCCCCTCCCCGGGGCTCTCACAAGCTGCAGGATGGGCTTTTCTTGGAGTGAGAACTCGGTGGGGTTGTCTTATCTCTTCCCTTGCAAAAGCTGGGTCTCTACACCAGGAAACTCCTGTTTTGGCTTGGCCAGAGACTCTTCCTCTTCCTCCTGCTCCTGCTCCTCCTCCTCCTCTCTGCAGGTTACTGGAGCAGGAGCTGATTCTTGCTGCTGTGCTGGAGCAGAGCTGGGGAGGGGCAGGGAGGCTCTGCAGCTGCAGGCTGTGTCCAGACCTTATCTCTGTGCTGGGAAAAGGGTCCCTGAGGAGGGGAGCCCTTGTGGGATCTAAAAATAGAGCTGGCCTGGTGTAGGCTGGAGAGAGGGGCTGGAGGGGTTGCAGCTCCTTTGCAGCTTGGTGCTGCTGCCAGGGCAGGATTTGGCAGCAGGGGAGGCAGTGCCCAGTGTTCTGCATGGCAGCAGTGTCCTGGTGCTGTCCTCAGGGTCACCCTATCCCAGCAGAGCTGTCCTGGGTCCCCCCAGCCCAGCCAGGCCTGTTAGTTAATGCTAAAGCCATCTGCTGCCACAGGTCCTGGCCTTCCCAGGCTCAGAGACCTCATGGACATCTCCCATCCTGCCTCGGACAGGCTGCAGATGTGGAGAGGAGGGAGTTTCTGCTGTCACTCTCTGTCCTGGGTGTCTGTGTTCCAAGCCTGAGTGCAGGGAGGTGGGTTGGTCCCACAGATTTTGGATGCAGGAGAAGCCCCAGCAGAAAGCAGCAGGTGGGAGCCATTTGGCAGCACCAGTGCTGGGGACACAGGGTCCATTTCCATCTCTGTCACCTGTTGTCACTCTGTGACACCCCACACTCTCCTCCCCAGGAGCCCTCTGCTGTCCTGCTGCCTCTGTTTCCAGGTTCAGAGCCCCCCAGGGCACAGGTGATGTGTCCCTTGTCCCCTGGGCCAGTTCTGTGAGTCAGTGCTCACTGCCCCCAGCTCTTGCAGAAGTGTCCCTGCTGCTCCTCGCTTGCCAGGTGACATTGGGTGTCACACTATCCCCTGCTGCCCCCCTGGAGCAGTCTCCCCTCGCTTCCTGCAGCCCCTCCATTAAGCTCCTTCAGGCTGGAAGCCTAACGAGCATAGGAAATTAATTCCTTGCCTCCCTGCACTCCCCCAGGCTCTGCTCAGCGTGCCCTCCTGGGATCACAGGCCTCTTTGACTGCCCCCTCCCTTCCCCCCCTTGTATTTTGGAGGATGTTTAACAAGGGAGATGGAGGGGACAGCTCAGCTGGAGGGAAACAAAGGCGCCTTCAGAGCTCTCTGTCCGTGCTGAGTGTGCCCGGCTCAGGGCATTGCTGCTGAGCTCAGCCCCCGCCAGCAGCCCTGGCTTATCAGGCACCCTCAGCTCTGGTGCCCAGCAGGGTCCCCTCGCCCCCCTCCCTGCCTGCTTTGGCACTATTAATAGAAACCAGGCTGCCCTTGGCTGGCCCAGAGCCCCGACACAGAGCTGGTGGCTGTGATGGGACCTGTCCTACACGTGGCAGGGGATGGGGGATGCTGCTGACCCCACATCCTGGGGTTTGGGGTGTTCTGGGA
>CM031869.1:1464258-1474672 GCA_018697195.1 Certhia americana | reverse complement strand
CCTGGGGTTTGGGGTGTTCTGGGAGTGGGGGGGATGCTGCTGACACCCACAGTTTGGTGAGCTGTGGAAAGCAGTGCAGGGAGCCTGCACTGTCCCTGGCTCCTTTGTGGGAGCCCATGGCTGAGCTGGGGCAGCAGGAGGGTGGGTGTCTCCCTGGATGTTTGCAGGTGCTGGCTGGACAGGGGAAATCTTGCTTTTTTGTCCCAGCTGCTTCTTTGTAGTCCCGTGCCCTGCCAAGCCCTGGAGGGAGGATGTCTCCCCTGCCTGGAGATCACCAGCAGGAGCCTGATCCCATCCCTCCTGTGCAGCACTCTGCAACATCCCAGGGAGGATTTTCCTCTCTTCCCTCCCTCCCTGCCTCTGCAGAGGGGCTCTGGGAGCTGGGTGCTTACCCCCCACACGAGACTGTCACCTGGCAGAGCAGGTCCCCACCATGGGAGGTGTGTGCTGGTGAGGGCCAGCGAGCTGAGCATCAGCAGGACCAGTCCTGTGGCTGCTTCTTGGCTGTGGGATGTCATTCCAGCTGAAGGAGCAGGAATCCCACTCCCTGTGGTTGCCATCTCCTTCCCCAGGGTCTGAGGGATGCTGTTCCTCCTGGAGCAGTGCTGAGGCTTCTCCTGCTGTCCTGGTGTGGCCTGCTCATGGCAGATGGGCACTGCCTGGTGCTGTGGCCACAAGGGCCGAGGCTGCTGCTCAGCTTGGCTCTGGGGAGGGAGGAGGAAGCAGAAGGTCTGTGGAGGTAGAATACAGAAAGGCAGGAAGAGCCTCATGAGCCACATCCTGCCCCGTGTCCTGATTCGGGCTGGCAATGTTGTCTCTGTGCCCAGGGGCTTGGCTGGCACTGCTCCACATCATCCCCCTCCTGCTGGACTCCCCTTCACCCTTTGAAACACCACTTGGTTTTATTGTGCTGCTTCTGGCTCCACGTTCCTTACACGGGGAAGGAGGATCCCATCAGTGGCTCAGAATCCTTCCCTTCCTCTGGGAAGTACCCTGTGCCAGCTCCTTGCTGCCGCCCAGCTTGGTTCTGCCAAGGAGCAGTGTGGGGACAGTGACAGCCCAGCCAGGGTGTCCCCATGCTCTGGGGCCACACGATGTCCCCTCCCTTGAGCCATCTTCATCAACCAGCACATCCTTGGCCTCTGCTCCTGTCCCTGGGGACCCAAAACCAGCTGTGTGCCACCCCAGCTGTGCTGTGAGGATGTTTGGTGGCTGCCAAGAGGGATCCTGCCCTGGGAGGAACTGCAGCTCTTTCTTTCTGCCCTGTCCAGAGCTCCAGGTTTGCTGGAGTTCCAGCGCGTTTTGCCTTGTCTTAATCCCAGTATCCCCACATCTCTCTGCCTGACTGGATTTTTCCTGCTCCCCTCAGTGCTGGACCAGCTCCTGCCAGAGCTCAACGTTCTGCTCAAGCTGCTGGACCACGAGTACCTGAGTGCCACCACACAGGAGAAGAAGCTGGCTGTCTCCACCATCCTGCAGAAGCTGCAGCCACCCGCAGGTCTGTGTCCCTCTTTTATGGTGGCCTGTGGCTGTTCCCAAAGGCAATGGGTGTCCCCAGCAGTGCAAGGGAAAAGCTCCTGCAGGGCAGGGATGAGCCCAGCACCTTCTCAGCCCCCTCAGGGCACTTTGCTCGCTGTTTTCCCTTCTCAGCTCCTCCCTGCCCCGGGAGCAGGGCTGGCGTCAGCCCTGCCATGGATCCAGGAGGGCTGTTCCCTGCGGAAACGCCGCTTCCCACAGCTCTTCCTGCCCTGGGATTGTGCTGAGCACAGGGGTTTCCGTGGGAAGGCCAGCACTCTGCACCTGGGGCTTCACAGCTTTCCCCATTCCTGCTCTCCTGGGGGAGCCACAGCATCCCTGGGGCTTCCTCCATCCCCAGTGCCTGGGCTGAGGTTTGTGGGGACAAGGGGTGCCAGTGCCTGCCTCAGGCTCAGAGCATCCCCTTCAATTCCAGGCAAGGATGTGGACTACATGTACGTCAACACAGCGTCCCTGGGCAATGGCACCAGCTTTGTGGAGTCCCTCTTTGAGGAGTTTGGTACGTGTGGCTGAGCTGGAGGGGTGCCCTGCGGGCCATGCTGGGTGCATGCTGGTCCTGGGGTCCTTTGGAGGAAGGGTGACAGCTACATCCTTGTGTCCAGAGAGGGCATCATCCCTCTGGGTGCTTGTTCCTGCTCCCTTGTAGCTGTTTGGGGGCTGGCTATGACGGAATCCACTCTCCAGCTGTGTTTACCAGTGATTCCCATCTCCCAGCACCTTTCCAGAGAAAGGCCATGGAAGGAGATCCCTGGAGGGCACAGCTGGGATGTCTAGCTCTGCTTTCCTGCTCCCTTCAGCCTCTGTTTACCCCGTGCAGACTGTGACCTGCGGGACCTGCAGGACATGCAGGATGAGGAGGGGGACACCAGCGACAGCGTGGGCTTGGAGCTGGCGAGAAACCAGACTGACAAATCTGTAAGTGCCTGGCTGTCCCCGAGCCTCTGCACCTGCAGTGGCCAGGGTGAGACCCTTCCTGTGCCCTGCTGGGGCTCCTGCTGCTGCCTGGCTCATGCTGGAGGTGTTTCTGCTCTAGGTTCCTGTGGATCCTGCTCCTCCACTGCCCACCACTCCCCCTCCTGAGGATTACTATGAAGAAGCGCTGCCCCTGGGCCCTGGCAAGGCCCCCGAGTACATCACCTCCCGCAGTGAGTCCTGCTCCATCCAGGCCAGCAGGAGGGTGGGGGGAGCCCCACGAGCTGCCCACTGCCTCCCCTCACCTGCCTGAAAAAACAGGCAGCTCCCAGTGGGCTGGACTGCTCATCCTGGGGAAGGAATTATCACTGCTCTCACCAGCATCGCTCCTGTCCCACCCCTTTCCATCCCACCTGTTATTGCAATGAGTTGTTTGCTCCAGCCAGATGGGGAATGAGGTGATGGGGAGAGATCAGAGCCATGGGAGGACCAATGCTGGGATACCCTGGTGTTTGGCTGTGCCCCACTGAGCAGCCATGAGGGAAAACTGAGTGGACCAGCCCCAGCTCCCTCTGCTTCCCCTGCAGACAGCTCCAGCCCCCCCAACTCCATTGAGGACGGCTATTACGAGGATGCAGACAGCAACTACCCCATCACCAGGATAAACGGGGAGCAAAAAAATTCCTGTAGGTATCTGGGTGTCCTCGACAGGGAGGGGAGAGCTTTGGCAAAGTCCAGCCCGAGGTGGGGCTTGAGCAGTGGGCTGGGGGCTGCTGGAGTTGAGGCTGGAGAATTAGGATTTCAGAGGGTGAGCCTTGCAAAGAAATAAACCAGTCCAGGGCTCTGGGTCGGTGCACCTGGGGTTGGCACTCGGCCCACGAGCATCCTGCTGGGATTCCAAGGGAAATGGAGATGGCTGGTGCCAAACATTGCTGTTTCCAGAGGATGACACAGAATCCATCTATCCTGGCACCCAGCCCAGCTCTATCTGGAGCCTGCTGGGCATGGGGAGCCCTGGCAGGGTGTGTGGCACCTTTTAGGGTGACTCCCCTGCTTCCTTCCAGACAACGACTCGGATGCCATGAGCAGCTCTTACGAGTCCTATGACGAGGAGGAGGAGGAGGGCAAGGGCCAGCAGCTGACACACCAGTGGCCCTCAGAGGAGGCCTCCATGAACCTGGTGAAGGATTGCCGGATCTGCGCGTTCCTCTTGCGCAAGAAGCGCTTTGGACAGTGGGCCAAGCAGCTCACCATCATCCGAGATGGCAAACTGCTGGTGAGCCTGGCCTGGGGGCACAGAAACCCCTTGGCGGGGTTGGGAGGGTGGCTGAGCCCAAGCTGAAGGAAAAGAGCATGATCCAAAAAAAGCTCCTGCCCCAAGGCTGCCACCCAAGCAGCAGCTGCCCTCGTTTACCTTGCAAGGGAACAGAGGGCACTCCTAATTTTGGGACACCACAGGACCTCTGAAATCCCCCAGCATAGCAGCCAGCCAGGCAGGTTTGGCTGAGCCCTGAGCAGTTCTCTCTGCTTCCCTTAGTGCTACAAAAGCTCCAAGGACCGGCAGCCACACGTGGAGGTGCCCCTGATCACCTGCAACGTCATTTATGTCCCCAAGGACGGGCGGCGCAAGAAGCACGAGCTGCGGTTCTCGCTGCCGGGGGCCGAAGCGCTGGTGCTGGCAGTGCAGAGCAAGGAGCAGGCTGAGGAATGGCTCAAGGTACCACTGCTCCTGCCGGGGGCATCCCCAGACTCCCCTTGGCATCCTCCCTGCCTGAGCTGGGGAGGGGGCTGCCCTGGGAATGGCCTCGCCCTGCTGGAAGGGGAAGGGGCTTTGCTCCTGTCTCTTATCAGCCGCTTCCCAGGGCCTGGGCGGCTCCGGCGCTGATAGCCCCGGCTGGGGGGATGTTTGCTCTCCCCTTCCTCTTCCCCAGGGCACTTTCCTGCCTTTGTTCGGGGCCGGGAAGCGGGGGCTGCGGGGAAGGGGTGGTGGGTGGGAAAGGAGCCTCTGAGCACACCACCAATGCAGCTGTCACCCCAAATGTGGGGGAACGGGGTTGTTTTACACACCCAGGACACGCTGCACCTTCAAACAGGGTGAGGATGGTCTGCTGGCAGGATGATGCTGGCTTGGCACCTGAGTCTCTGAGTCCAAAATCCTAGAGAAAATCCACAAAAGTGGTTGAACTTTTGTAAGGGCCGAGGCGTGAGCCGTCCTGATCTGGGTTTGCTGCCCTGTGGGGGACCAGGACCTGTCCCCCCTGGTTGAGCCTGGCTCTGGTAGGAAAGAGCTGAGCCAGGGAGGGCAGCCCTGGCCCTCTGGTGGTTTTGAAGTGACAGCTGGGGCTGTCTCTGCAGGTGATAAAGGAAGCCAGCAGTCCAGCAGCAGGCGGGATGGAAGCCCCCACCTCCCCAGTGATGCCGTGCAAGATGGAGCTGGACAAGGTGATGCTTTCAAAGGGCCCTGTCCGGGGGCTGTGTGTGGCTGCTGGGGACAAAACTGGGCAACACGAGGCTGCAGGACCCCAAATTCCTGAGCCTGCACGAACAGCCCTTGTCATTCTCACAGCAGCTCTGCAGAGCTGGGAAGGGGAAGAGGAGCTGGATAACCCAGGGGGATGAAGGGCAGGCAGTGCTGGGGGTGGTGCTGATGGGATTCTGCTGTCCCACAGCGGCTGTCCCAGGAGAAGCACACCTCGGACTCGGACAGCGTGGCCATGGGTGACACCGGGTCCCCAGCCACCCGCAGAGAGCACGGCGAGCACGGTACAGTCCCTGTCCCCAGTGCCCACCCAGCCAGGGCCAGCTGTGTGCCCACAGCTGGGCAGCATCTTCTGCAGCCAGCTGGGATGCCAGGACACGCACCGGGGTCACACAGCAGCTACCTTGTCCTTTCAGGGAAAGGCAAAAAGAGCGGCCTGGCTGACCTGAAGGGCTCAATGAGCCGGGCAGCTGGGAAGAAAATCACCAGGATCATCAGCTTCTCCAAGAAGAAGCCATCCCCTGAGGACACCCAGACCTCCTCCACTGAGGAGGATATCCCCTGCTGCGGTTCGTGCAGGCTGGGGGCAAAGAGTGGGATCAGTGGGAAGGGGGATCTTTCCCCCAGCATGGCTGGAGGGGTGAGGGGTGGGGACAAGCTCACTGTGGGGCTGTGACACTGCCACAGGCTGGGAAATGCTGCCCAGGCCTGGCTCTGCAAATTCCAGTGACGAATGGGCGAGGGGTCACCCACGTCCCCAAAAACAGGCTCTGGGCACTGTGTAGTACTGAGCTGACAGCTCCTCTGGGCCCAGCTGGTTGACTGGGGGGAAACTGAGGCACAGAAGGGCTGGATGGGGAGGAAGCCATGCTGTAACCTCTCTGTCTTGCCAAAGCCTGCCCGAGGCCCAGCCGAGCAGGCACTGATGCCCTTGCCTCCCCCTGGCACCCCCAGGCTACCTCAGTGTGCTGGTGAACCAGTGCTGGAAGGAGCGCTGGTGTCGCCTCAAGGGCAACACCCTCTACTTCCACAAGGACCGCACGGACCTGCGCACGCACGTGAACGCCATCGTCCTGCGGGGCTGCGAGGTGGTGCCAGGGCTGGGCCCCAAACACCCCTTTGCCTTCCGCATCCTGCGCCATGGGCAGGAGGTGACGGCCCTGGAGGTGAGCAGGGTGGGAACAGGTTGGTGAGGATGGGGTTGCCAGGCTGGGAGGGAACAATCTTTGGGATGATTGATGTCCTAGGCAAGCAGTGCCTTGTTTTGTGCTTCCCTGGAAAGCTCAGGGCACCTTTTGGGTGAGCTGGGGCAGCCGCACGGGAGCTTTGTGCACAGCAGGGCTTTGTGTCGCTCGGCAAGGATGAGGTGCTGGGAGCTGGGCATGCATCCCAACTCTTCCTCTGTCCTCCAGGCAAGCTGCTCTGAAGATCTGGGCCGCTGGCTGGGCCTTCTCTTGGTGGAAACAGGCTCCCAGACAGCCCCAGAGGCCTTGCACTACGACTACGTGGATGTGGAGACTATTGCCAACATCGTGACGGCCGTGAGACACTCCTACCTGTAAGGCTGTGCTCCTGCTGTGCCAGGGGCTGAGTGCTGGGCTGGGTATGGTGATCCCTGGCCCTGTGGGTTCCCTAGAACGGCCACAGGCTGGGCTATGATCTCATGGACAGTCAGTGCCCCAGGGAATCTTCCCTTGGGCAGGATGGGAAGCTGAAAGGGTTTCATCAGTGCTGATGAAGGGTAGGGTCATGAGATGGAGGGATCCCTCTAAGCTGGAAGGGCTCCCTGAGGGGCTGGCAAGGATGTTGTGGAAAAGAATACCCCACCCTTCCTTCTGCAGGTGGGCCAGCTCCTCCCAGGATCACCGAGCAGACTCCTCTGGAGTGGTGTACGATGATGTCCCCTATGAGAAGGTTCAGGTGAGCACGACTTCATAGCTCATTGTCTCCCCCCACAGTGGCCCAGGGAGCCGTGGCTGGGCTGCCGTGGCCCTGCAGGTGTCTCAGCTCAGTCTCTCTCCTCCCAGCAGGCAGAAGAGGAGCCAGGGCGGCCGGGGGGAGCTCAGGTGAAGCGCCACGCCTCGTCCTGCAGCGAGAAGTCGCGGCGGGTGGACCCGCAAGTCAAAGTGAAGAGACACGCGTCCAGTGAGTCCCCGGGCTACAAAGCTCCCCAGGGCTGCTGGCCGGTGCAGGAGGGGGCTGTTCCCCAGGGGGATGTGCACCCACGGGTGGGCTCAGGGGTGCAGCTCTTCATGGGCCCTCCCAATGCCTGCAGGTGCCAACCAGTACAGGTACGGCAAGAACCGGGCCGAGGAGGACGCCAGGCGATTCCTGACGGAGAAGGAGAAGCTGGAGAAGGAGAAAGCATCGATCCGCAGCGAGCTGATGCTGCTGAGGAAGGAGAAGAGGGAGCTGCGGGAAGCCATGAAGGGCAGCACGGGTAGGTCGGGGCGAGACACTTGGGTACAGAGCTGGGCTGGCACAGGGACACCGGGCTGGCCACGGGGACACCGGGCTGGCCACGGGGACACCGGGCTGGCCACGGGGACACCGGGCTGGCACAGGGACACCGGGCTGGCACAGGGACACCGGGCTGGTACAGGGACACCGGGCTGGCCACGGGGACACCGGGCTGGCCACGGGGACTGTGTGGCCGGGAGCTGGGCTGGCTGCAGAGCTCTGCAGGGCTGGCAGCCCCATCTAGTGTCCCCGTACAGGAGGATGGGTGGATTCTCGCAGCGCTGAGCTGAGTGATTGTGCAAGCAGGGCCGAGGCTGCAGGAGCTGGAGCAGCGGGTGGCGGTGCTGGAGGAGCGGTGCCGGCAGAAGGAGGAGTCTCGGGTCGATCTGGAGCTCAAGCTGACCGAAGTGAAGGAGCAGCTGAAGCAATCGCTGGCAGGAGGGCCGGCCCTGGGGCTGGCCGTGACCAGCAAGGCTGAGAATGGGGTATGCATCCCGTTTTCCTCACTCATTGCTCCAGCTTCTGCAAGAAGCAGTGGTTGGGGTGTTGTGGGGACATCCCTGTGGCTTTGTCCCATTGTGGGCAGAGGTGTGCGAGTTGAATTTGGTCACCTCAACTTTTATCTCATTACATTTCTTCTTTTTTTTTTTTTTTTTTTTTTTTTTAATCTAATTGTCAGTGCTTCCTGGGTTTGCTCAGTTTTTCTTGCTCCCCCTTTTCCACAGGAAACTACAAACAAGCCAAACGGGAGCCCCCCGGAGCACTTGGTCCCTGTGAACTGTGCGGCAGAGCTGAGGAAGAGAAGCCCCTCCATCATCCCTGCCAACACGGGAAGCGTGCTGCGGAAAGCCAAGGTCCTGCTTAGCTCTCCCTCTCCTCCCTGGCCCCACGGAATATCTCAGTCTTTGCCCCTTGTTTGCCCATGAAATCATGGAATTGCAGGGCTGGCTGGGAGAGGGAAAGCATCCCCCCTACAATGCCCAGGGCAGCAGTGAGAATGCTTGGAAAACGCTGGGTCCAAAGCCCCCCAGTAGGGAGGGACGCCTTGAAGTGTTGTTTTTCCAGCAATGTCTCCTCATCTCTATTTTTTTTCTTCTTCTTTTCTCTGCAGGAATGGGAAAAGAAGCAGACTTAAGTCAGCCTGCCAAGCTGACCCCAAACACTCACTGGGGATCACGGAGGAGCTGCCAGCCCCCTTTCTCCAAGACACTGGGAGGGTGCTGGGAAGGCGTGGTGGGAAGAGTTCTCCCAGCCCCACCAACACTATAAACCAGGGGAAGGGGGCGGGAAGGGATTTGGGAGGTGGGTGGGCAAAGGGAGTTCCTTGTGGATCCGGGTCACAAACTGCTGGGAAACCCAGCTCTGGGGGGAGCCTGCCCTGGAGCCAGGAGTCCAAACTCTGGGTGCAGAAGGAAGGAGGGGAGAGCCTGGGGCTGGCACTTGGCACTGCCCAGCAGGTGCTCCAGTTTTTGGGATCAGCATGTGTCCAGGCTAATGTTTGCCAAAGCAACCGTGGACTCGTTGGGGTTTTTGGCCCCCTCAACATTGGGATTCAAGAGCTGCTCAGGACCAGCACTTCGAAGATGCCGACTCTTCACCCTGCTCACTGCTCCCAGCTCAGCAGGGTCTCATCTCAGGGTTCCTCATGGCTTGAGCTTGCTGTGCCTCAACCAAGTGCCTTTGTCCAGTATTTCCTTCTTGTTCTCCAGGCAGTAAGGGTGAGGGCATGCTGCCTTCCCTTGGAATGAAGGAAGCTCAAGTGTCAGCATTGGAAAGCAAATAACAGTGAACACCTTTTACCTTTGCTAAACAGCTTAGAAGTGCTGCAGAGGGCTGGGGATGGAGGCAGGCCAGGTTTTTAGCCCTGGTCCTACACTGGTTTTGGGGGGAGCAGGGAAGGGGACAGGGTTGTCTCCTGGCCAACAGCACATTGACACTCTGGCTGCTGTACTCAGATACAGGCTGGTAACGCATGTGATCAAAATGGAGTGAAGGGAAGTCTAAACATTTTTTAAAAACCAAACGAGCAGGGCTATTGGAGCAGAAAAGTGGAATAAAGTAAGGTTATTCAGCACAGGCAGAAACAAGGGACAGGAATGGAAAGGCAAAAGGCCCTGACTTTTGTGCTGGGAACAAGGGAGTCACCATCACCTTCTCATGCTATGGACTGCCACAATTAATCTCTGGATCTTGCTCTTCCACAGCCCTGTGTTAGTACCTAGGTAAGCAGCTTTTTAATAAAAATGCTGGCACTGGCCTGCCAGGTCCCCTGGCTGAGGGAACAGTGGGAATGCTACTCCTGCTCCAAGGGAGAAGGGCAGGGGTGGGCTCACCCCTGTGGTAGCAGCTTCTGGATCAAGCTGCCCCCTGAAAGCACATCAGAGAATCCCAGACTGGTTTGGGCTGGAAGGGACCTCAAAGCTCATCTCATTCCAAGGGCCACCTTCCACAAGCCCAGGTTCCTCTTGGCACCATCCACCCTTGCCTTGGACACTTCCAGGGATGGGAAGTCACAGCTTCTCTGAGCACCTTGTGCCAGGGCCTCAGCACCCTCGCAGGGACGAATTCCTTCCCAATATCCCATCTAACCCTGCCCTCTGGCAGTTTGAAGCCATTCCCCCTCATCCTTCATGCTGGCTTCCCAGTTGTCAGCAGCTTTGGCCGAGGCTTTGGGCTTTGGTTAATGTCCATTCACCACAGGTAAGGAACACTCACAGTCTCTTCCTGTCCGTTCCTGAACTAGAGGTGAAACCTGTCCTGTTTTCACCCCTTAACCTGCCCAGCCAGCAGCAGGAGCTATGTTTTGGGGTGACCAGAGCTATGTCTGGGTCTGAGCCCTGTGGGGACCAGCTCTGAGTCCTGGGGGACAGAGCCGTGTGTCCGTGTCCGAGCCAAGGGGACTGGAGTTCTGTACCCGGTGTCCAGGTCCAGACTCTGCTGGGGCTGGGTCCAAGGCCCGGGGGGATGGAGCAGTGTCCGGGTCTGAGCTCCAGGGAACCGGTGCTGTGTGTCCAGATCTGATCCTTG
>CM031869.1:1450558-1464248 GCA_018697195.1 Certhia americana | reverse complement strand
GAGCCAAACCCCATGGTTTATGCCCGCAGCCGAAACCCGGCGTCCCACAGCCGCGTGTGCGGAGCATCTCCCTCATCCCCTCCATTGCTCTCCTCCCTCCTTCTCCCGAACCCCTCAGGCCTGCCCGCCCGTTCGCAGGGCTGTGTGGGAGCTGTAGTTCCGCGGTGACGCGGGCTCGCTGCCTCCTCCTCCTCCTCCTCCTCCTCCTCCTCCTCCTCACGGCTCCCGGCCGGTCGGTGCGGGGCCATGGCCGCCCGCTCCCTGCCGCACCTCAGGGCCCTGCTGCCCGCTGCCCGCAAGGCCGGCACAGGCAGGTACGTGTGGCGAGCAGCGAGGGGCCGGCACAGGGGGACACAGGGGGGACACAGGGGGACACAGGGGGACACAGGGGGACACAGGGGTGGCGGGGACAGACGTGGCAGCGCTGCGGGGCCGCGCCCGGAGCGGATCCAGACCCGGATCGCGGACCCCAAGCCACAGCCGGGCCCCACCGCGCCACATCTCACCCCAAAACACCTCACCCCCAAAACCCCACACTGCCCTTCCCCGCTCCTCAGAGCGCCCTGGAGCACAAATAACCCCCGCTAACCAAGCTCTTTTCGCTAAAAAATGATTTTTTTGGGGGGGTGTAATATTATTCATTATTAAGGCAAAGCGTTTCCGCGCTCTGTAAGTCACGTTGGGAGGTGGTTTCCTGCCACTGTTCTCTGTCTCGCCCGGCTGGGTTATTTTTTCAATAATTACGGGTTTAATGTGCTCCTCGGGTTTTGTTTTCGGTGGTGAGGCAGCACATGTGCTATCAGTGTGTTTTGGGTGGTCGCAGGAAGAGAATCCATTTAATTGTGTCAGTATTAAGACAGAGAAGCGGTGGTCCACTCATGCTTCTTTTTTTCACATCATGGAATACGGCTTAGAAAAGAGAAATCCATAAGGATGCTTCGGTTATTTGAGCGAAGTGTGGGCGGGTGAAAAGAAAAAAAGCCAAACTGCCTGTTGATTTTTTCTTTTTTTTTTTTTTTTGTCTAGAAGAGAAACCACCTATCGGTGGTGTTGGACTATTGGACTGTTTAAATGTAATATAATAAATCTGCAGCACTTAATAGAAGCAGCTGTGTTTGGGACTAAATGTAGATGCATGTCAGGAAATTCTTCCTCTTATGTGGGTGAAAACTGCTTTGCCACTCTAGAAAAGGTGCAATGGGTCTTTCACCATTTTCGTGTCCCTTCTTTGCACACTCTCTAAGAGCTTTAGGTCTTTCTCACATCCTGGCACCCAAAATTGCCCCAATATTCGAGGTGAGGGACCTCAGAGCAGAACAGAGCGGGACAATCTCCTCCTCCCACTGGGTTATCTCCGGCGTCACTCCCTGATGAAGCAATTCCAAGGAATTAGGGGTAATTAGATTTCCTTCCAAAGCAGGCTCATCAGAGCTGAAACGAGGGAGATGTTTCTGTGTGTCTCAGCACTTTGTCATGTTGATTTGGGAGTGTCGAAGGAGGGGTGGCGAAAAGACCTTTGCAGTTCGAGAGAGCTGATTGTCTCTTTGGAATGGTCGGGTGCTCCAGAAAGAGGTGAAAACTGTTGTAGTGATGCCTTAAGTTTTAGCTTTTATATTTTTCACATTCTGTGCTGCTGAGCTCTCTTCACAGAGCAGGCACACAAAACAATTCCTTCTCTAGTTTGGGACCAGGGATAACCAATACAGGTTATCCCAATTTGAGGCCCAAGAACAAAGCCAAGGGTGAAGGGAGAAGGAAAAAGCAGGAGGATGGAGCTTCCTAAGGTGGAGCTGGAATTGCACAATGAACTGCAATGTGCTGCTGGAGCAGAACTTGTCAAAGTGTGAGCCCTGGTGGCCGGGTGTCCATTCTGTGCCCATTTTGGGCTCCCCTTGGGTGTGTCCCAGCCGGGCTCTGGCACTGCCCAGGTGTGCCCAGTGAGGCCTTGGAATAAATCCCTGCTTTGTGCTTCTGCTCTGGCTGGGCTCTGCTCCAGATCAGCCTCCTGAAGGCATCGGTTCCTCTGACCAGAAACCCTCTCTCATCACTTAAATATTAATCTTGAAGGACAATTGGCTTAAGCCATATGGCTGCAAACAACTTCTCTGCTCTTTATCTCTTTGGCTTTGGAAATCTTTCTGTAACACCAGCTTGTGTAACCCCCTTTGCACACCCCGTGACTCCACGTGTCTGTCGCTTCAGGATGTGTCAGCTTCCTCCCGTGGGATCCATGCCTATTTTTAGGGTAGCTGTGATCAAACCAGCTTTTAGAAGTTGGATCCCAGTCAGCGGATAGCCTGTAAATAGCTGCTGCCACTTGTTGGGGAGAATTCCTTTCATCCTGGAGAAAGGAGTGAATTGAGGAAATTTCAAGCGTGCGTAACAGACCTGAAGAATTCTCTTTGGAGTCAGGCTGTGATTTCTTGGCCATAACTTTTCCGGGCAGCATGTGACAGCCAGGGCATGTCCCTGCACGGGGGAGCTCTCTAGAATTTGGGATTTGGGTTCAGAGGCTGCAGAGAGGAGTCCATGCAAGCAGCTCCCTGCTCCACGTAGGCAGCTGGGAGCTCCTCCATGCCCCTCTCCCACGCAAAACACACCCATCCCTGCACTGTAACCACTGGCAGAGGGAAATACCTCTCCAGCTTTGGCATCTTGGTGTTAACTCCCAGAGAAAAGAGTTCACTGAGCTGCACAGCCTATTTTTAAAACACAGGAGTTTCACCTCGGAGGGGCCCAGCGAGATTTCTCGGCTGCGTTTCAGGTTCTTTGGTTCATCTGTAGCGGGGCTGATTTCCATCCCCGCAGCTCTTTGAAATGAAACGGGAGAGGATAAAGGATAAAGCTGGTAGCTGGTGCTTCCCATGGACATTTTTATGTGCAGAGAAAGCCTCAGATTGATTTTTGAAGGCTTGGTGAAGGGGTCCTGCTCTGTCCTCCCCTCTAGTTTAATCTGCTTTCTCTACCTTTGATAAAATGCTGTTAATCAATCAATAAAATGAATGTGACAGGAAGCTTAAAAATCATTCAAGATGGGGGTCTTGTGCCCCAAACAGCAGCCAGGGATGAAATGGGTTTTTTTTCCCTGTATTTGCATTCCTGAAACCCCAGACAGTTCTTTAAAGATTAGTCTCAGGAACATCCTGCACTAGAGCAAGTGTAAGTAGAGAAAGCACTTTCAGGTTTGTATTTGGCACATCATTTGTTGAGAAGGAGTGGTTTGATGTACTGATGATGTTTTAAGTACCCACTTAATAAAAACTGCACATGCAGATGTCCTCAGGTGGGGAGAGGAAGTTTGTCAGTAGTGCTGTGGGGCATTTAGCAACCTGGTATTAAGGATTTAAATGAGGAAACATCTGGGCTGCTAAACACGGGGTGGGAGGAGATGCCTGGTGGTCTTTGAGCAGATACAGATCTCTTGAGCTGGGCTTTGAGGGTTGAGCCAGTCTGAACCATCTCAGGGACACCTCCTCCCTGCCCCACATCTCACAGATTTGGCTTCTCTTTGGTACTTGCACTGATCTGATCTGTCAGCAGTCCTGTTCAGGGGCACTGAGAGAAAAGTCCTCTTGTTTTATAGGGTTATTTTTCAGCTGGTTTAACTCCTTGAGATTGAATTCTGCTGAACTCCAGTATTGGAATAAAGAGGGCAAAACAGCTGAATAGCACTGAGGCTTCATGATGAACCCCAGAACAAATTCTGTACACTTCTGTGACATTGAACCTGAGCAGTGCAGCCTTGCTAAAGAGGAAGAATGCTTGATGGTGCTGGCCTGGTAATGTGAGCTCAGCTGAATCGATTCTAAGGTCTAAATTAGTGTCTCTGTGCAGAGTGGAATTGTTCTGTCAAAACACAGGGAGTGGAGTTGGTGCCAGCACAGGGATTTCTGGGCTGTGCTGCCTTTCATGGGGTGGATGTGCACTTAATGTATGGAAAACATTGCGTAGAGGGGATAGAAAACACTGCATGAAGGGAGTGTTGAAAGCTTTGCTCAGAGGAAGAGCCCAGGTATTCCCCTAAAAAAAGGAGAATACACCTTTCCTTGTTAGGTGTGTACTGAAATGTTTCCTGCATGGAGCTGGCTTGGAAGTAAATTCTGTTTTGTTCTGCAGATTCTTCCTGGTGTGAGGGGGGAGAGGGAGGTGGAGCTGAGGCTCATGCTGGCAGGAATGAGCCCTGTCTAGGCTGGTTTGTGAAAGCAAAAGTAGTAGGAGGGAGAGTGAAACACAGTCGGGGAATCACAGAGTTATTTATGTTGGAAAAGACTAGGGAGGTGGTGGAAGTCCAAGGAATGACTGGATGTGGCACTTGGGCTCTAGGCTGGTGACAAGGTGGGGATTGGGCACAGGTTGGACTTGATGGTCTTGAAGGTGTTTTCCAACCTCATTTATTCTTTGTTTCTATGAAAATCTGACTCTTTTCAAGGTGTGCCAAAGAAGTGGTGTAAAGCCCCTGTGTGCTGTGTTAGTCTAAAATAAAAGCATTTAAAAACAGCTCTTTGTGTTTCTTTGCTGATTGTCTGTGTTTTCATTCTGAAAAGAGCTAAAATTGTGTCTCGAATCCTCTGTACCTCTTTTAAGAGAGCCTGCTTTTAATAATGACACAGATCTTGAATTCTCCTTGACCCTGAAGTTACTCAACTTTGTTTCTTTGTCCCTAGTTTGTATTTCAGAGGGTCCCCCTGTGCTTTCAGCACTGCAGCTCAGCAGAGAAGTACAGGAGACGAGTGTGGCCCAGAGGACCCCAGTGAGGAGCCCAAGCACCCCCTCTCTGACTGTGCCTTGGAGCACAAAGCCATCAAATTGGAAGAGCAAGTCCGAGATTTAACTGTGAGTCTGCTGGATGCCTTTGGTTCAATCCCCTTGGCTTGGTCTGGTTCTCAGCCCTGGCTTTTTCCCTAAATGCTGTGACACACACAGAGCTCCAGAGCAGCTGTGCCCTGAGTGTGAGAGAGTGAAATTCCACCCTGCCTTCCCCAAAACATCATCTGGCAGCAGTGCACTGATGGTGTGATCCTAAAATCAGGAAAAGCTGCATGCTGGGGCTGGTCACTTCTTTCACAGCCTTGTGGCAGTGGCTTCATGCTGATAGAATCATGGAATATCCTGAGTTCCCACTGGATCATCCAGTCCCAACTCCTGGTCCTGCATAGACCCAAAATCCCACCCTGGGCATCCCTGGGAGCCTCGGGGCTGTGCCCATTCCCTGGGCAGTGCCCAGCACCCTCTGAGGGAAGAACCTTTCCCAAAATCCACCCTAAACCTCCCCTGGCCCAGCTCCAGCCCTTCCCTGGGTGCTGTCCCTGTCCCAGAGCAGAGATTGGAGCTGCAGACCCCAAGGATTCTCCCCTCAGCCTCCTCCAGCTGAACCATCCCAGTGCCCTCAGCAGCTCCTCCATGGCCTTTCACCATCCCCATGTCCCTCCTTTGGCCACTCCTTAATAGCTTTATGTCACACTGGATCCAGATTATCCAGGAGGGAAGTCCTTGTAAGTGCCCGTGTGTGGTGGAAATCAGGTTCTGTATTGAAGAGCACACGTGATTGATGGGGGGATTAAATACCACTGGGCTGTTCTGGAGATAATCACCCTGAGAATCCTGCACTGAGTGAGAAATCAGCTGTCACAGAGCTGCCTGCAGGAACAGCCTGACAGTGGCTGTTCAGCTGAATTCAGTGCCCAGAATATTTTTGGGCCTTCCTTGGAAGGTCTTCCAAGGGAATTGCATTTTTTGGTTTGTCAGTAGAAGGGATGTGTATTTTTGCATGAAAATGCAGCACAACCTTCTCTTTTTAAACCCCCCTTTCTGAGGAGTTTCCAGTGTCAGGAAAGTGCTTTTACCTCCTGGTTTGATGTGTCCCCTCTGTGGTTACAGGAGCGGTACAGGAAAGCTTTGGCAGATTCCGAGAACGTCCGGAGGAGAACACAGAAATTTGTGGAAGATGCCAAACTCTTTGGTAAGCAGAAGAGTTGTGTTTACTGCACTGGCCTGCCTGCCTGAGCAGAAAATGCTGATCAGCAGCTTTTCTGTCCTCCTGTCCTGCCCTCCTTTGTTTATTTTAAAGCCTGCTGTGATGTTTGGCCTGGACTCTTGATATCTGGGCTTAATCACTATTTTTTTTTTTTTTCTGTGTCCAGCTGTGTTCTGTCCTATTGGGTTTAGCCACAGAATCACAGATTTGTGACTATTTTTTTTTTTTTTAAATAATCCCAGTGCAGCTGAGTTTAGCTCTGCTGACTTGGTTGAAAATGCAGGCTGTGCTGTGTGCTTGGCTCTGGCAGGGTGTATTTTATACTCAGCTGTGTCATCAGGTTGTGATCTCCTTTACTGTATTAACAGCCTCCTCTGCTTCAGTTCATTGGAGGTAGATGCAGCCTGGGGCAGGAGTTGTCAATCTCTTGATAAGATGTTTAAATCCTCTAAAAGAAATATTTTAGCATCAGTGAAATGAACTGGATTTGTAGCTTTCTGGCAGCAGAAGCAGGTGAAGGGGGAAGAAAGTGCCGTTCAGGCATTGCACTGTGCCAGAACCATCTCTGAGAATGAAAAACTCTTTTTCTCCATAGTGCATGAATCTCAAGAGGTTTATTGTTAGTTAATTCTAGCAGCCTTGAAATTAGAGCTGCTGTGTTTTCCTGCCTTCCACCCATGGTGCTCTAAAATGGCTGCTGAGTTTGGGGGTAATCGACAACAGGATGGTTGATTTTGAGAGGGTTTTTTGAGCTCTTGGGATTTGATATGTAGCATGAAGAAATAATAAGTTCTTTATTAGAAATTGCTCACAGAGTGAGACTTGGAGATCTGTAGATAAGAGGAAAATCTGACAGGAGGTCATAGCAAGGTGGGGTTAGTCACTTTTCCCAATTGATGAGAGGTAAGACTAGAGGAAACAGCCTCAAGTTGTGCCAGGGGAGGTTTAGATTGGATTTTAGGAGAGATTTCTTCACTGAGAGTGTTGCCAAGCACTGGCACAGGCTGCCCAGGGAAGAGGTGGGGGACACCATCCCTGGAGGTGTTGAAAAAACTCAGTGACACAGTTTAGTGGTGGCCTTGGCAGTGCTGACTTGATGAACTTAAAGGTCTTGAGCAGCCTGAATGACTCTGATTCCCTGAAATGAGTGGTAATTGCTGGGCTTCTGTCTGCTCCTCTGCTGCACCTCCTTCCTCTCCCTTTGTTCACATCTACAGCTGCAGACAGCACCTGACTATTGCCTCATTTTCTCTGTTTCCCTAATGTGTCATTCCAGTCAGGGAGTTATGACATTTATGCAACTGAGGGAGGCTGCTTTTCCTGGAATTTCTGCACTGTGCAAGAAACCTCTGCTGGAAATGCAGCCAATCTAAGCCCATTTTTCTAATGACAAAACCTGCCTGGCTTTTCATGACCAACCCAAGGACCCTTCTGGTCCAGTCCTTCCACAATGGTTTTAAGCTATGAATAAATTGGGGATTTTGTACTTTTGAATAGCCGTGCATTGTTTTTGCTTCCCCCCATTGTGTTTGTTCCCTGTGGAATGGGCATTTGTGTGACAAAATTATGTCAGTGGGACTGGAGCGGGGGGTGTGGAGCAGACAAATCGAGTTGCAAAAAGGTGTTTGGAGTGAGGCCTCAGTGTTCTGCTTTGTCAGGAATACCAAATATATGTATATGTTCATGGTATGGATGTGAATTTCCTGCATATGCCTTGGTTTGGGGAGTCTTTGGATTCCTCAAAATGCTAAAGCTTTGGGTCCAGGAATCAGAAGACACCGCCCGGTCTCGCTAAATTAACTTCAAATCAATGAGCAGCTTTAGAGGTGCCTTCAAAGCGCTGTGACTTTGTCTGTCCTTGGTCCTGGAGCTCTGGATGTTCTGTAAGCTGTCCTGCATCTCCTTCCTGCAGGGATCCAGAGTTTCTGCAGGGACCTGGTGGAGGTCGCAGACATCCTGGAGAAGACAGCCGAGAGCGCCGCGGGCCACGCGGAGCCCAGCGATCCCAACCCCACCCTGAAGAAGATCTACGAGGGCCTCTCCCTCATCGAGGCCAAGCTGCAGAGCGTCTTTGCCAAGCACGGCCTGCAGAAGATGAACCCTGTGGGCGGCAGGTACGACCCCTACGACCACGAGATCATCTGCCACGTGCCAGCCGAGGGCATGCAGCCGGGCACGGTGGCGCTGGTCACGCAGGACGGCTACAAGCTGCACGGCCGCACCATCAGGCACGCCCTGGTCGGCGTGGCCGTGGAGGCACAGGAGTGATGTGGCTTCATCTGCTTCGCCTTGGGGACCTTCCTGAGCTGGGGACAACAGTCACAGCTGTGTTTTCTTATTTATTGAGCTGGGTTTGTGTCGTGCGATGGCTTCGGGGGTCGCGTGCGCGGCGGTGTCGCCGTTCGTTCTGAGGTACTCGTGTGTTTAATAATCCTCGTGGAGTAGTAGTAGGAATCCTGCTGTCTGTCAGAAATTTGGGGCACTCTGGCCCCTTTCTCTGCTTATTTCTCCATGAAGGTTTGTATGGGGAAGAGGGGAGATATGGAGAGAAAGGGACATTCTCTTCTTGCCTCCCTGTTCCGTGTCTGAGGGAGATTCTTGCAGTGGCCTTCAGGAAAGGAACTTCTCTGCCTCACCTTCCACAGCTGTATTAAAGGACTGTAATGATACTGACCTACCTCACAGGGATGTGGTGAGGCTTTTCATGTGCAAAGCACTGGGAAAAGTCCAGAGGGATGAGTATTATTATCACCTGGATTTGATGTCTTCCCTTGTCCCCACACCCCTCGGATGGGGTGAAGATGATCACTTGAAATCACATTTAGAGGCAGCTTTTTCTTACGTTGCTTCAGGAAAACAATCTGGAATTCATGGAATCTCTGTTGTACTAGAGTTGAATAGAGATGAATGTTTAAAAAGAATTCAGTTGTTAGGTCAGACTAATGTTAATATTCCTTCTCCAGGTAAAATTCCAGCTTGACTCTTTGTTCCCAAAGGTAAAACAGGGAATGGTGATTTGTGGTGGAGCCAGAAAACTGTCCTCACATCTCTTAATCTCCAACCCAAATGTATGTTTTAGAAGAGAGTAATTTCTCTTCCCTGGTGGGTATTTGTGCAGCTTTCAAGCATGATAAACCATGTGCTCTTTGTTGCAGCTGCTGGCAAAATGGAGCTGTGCCCTTAAGCAGGAAATCTGGACTGTTCTATTTTCTCAGCTCTCCAGTAGAGATCCTCAGATTACACCAACTTCCAATCCACATTCTGATCCTACTTTCAATGATCCTGGTAAATATTAAACCTTTTGAGTTTTGACGCAAGGAGAAAAAAAAAAAAAAAATCTTCTCTGCTCCAAAGTCTCAAGTGCCCTTGAAGCAATTTTAGCAGCAGTGACAAGAAAGCAGGAGAAGCAGAAGGCTGAGGAAGTGAAAGCTGACCTCGAGCTGTCCTCCTGGTTGGAGGCATGTTGTTGTCACAGCACATATGTGTTTCCCACTGGCCCTATTGCCTGGGAGTTCATTTATCTCAGCTGAAAGGATGCAGTCACTCAAGAGGATCAGAATTTAACCCTTTGCAGAGCAGCAAGCAGTCAAATGACAGAACAGATAAGCCACAAAATTAGGAATGGTTGGTTTTCAGGTTGTTTCTTACTGATTTGTTCATTCCTTCCTTTTTGTTTTCTGGAATTGGTTCCATAACCTGACAAATGTACTTCCAAAAATGCTTCACTTAGAGTGGATGCCATCCCTGGTATGGAAGAAGATTTCTTCTTCTCCCATTCCTTTGCAGGCTTCAGCTGAAAAACCCTTTTGTGGTTGGTGGACCTCAAGATTGTCACAGCTTTTAATGTTGAGTCTGAGAGACTGTGTGCAATTAGTGGGTTGGCATGCCAGAAATTTAAGGAAATCTGCACATTTCTAACCTGCTCCATGCAACCTTTTTTAGTGGCAGCTGTGGTGTGGATCCTTTTTGGAGTGAGGGTTTGTTTCTGCCTCCGTGCAGTAGGTTCTGAGGGAGGGACTGAAGATCTCAGCCCTGAAACAGCACTTCTGGCAGCTTTAGCTCATGGACAAACCTCTTGTTCAGTGACTTGTGTTATTATTGTGGTTGTGGAAGTTTCAGAGCTCAACAGGACTCCCCTTTTATTCATTGTTGTGCTGACCAAGGTATGCTGTTTCTCCAGAGAAGAATGGGGAAAATATCAAATGTGGCACTACAAATCTGGCTGTTCTTCCTCAAAGTGAGGAACCCATGTCCTCAGCTGGAAGGAACAGTGGGGTCTCTCTCTGCTGCCTCTTCAGCCCCTGCTATATCAGCTGAGTCTTGCAGTATGAGGGGAGAGCAGGAAACCAACTTTGAAAGTGAAACTTTAGTCGTAAGGAGCCAAGCAGAAGCACAGGTATTTCACACAACAGAAAGTTTTCTGTCACAGGGAGGCTGCAGCTGGGTGTGACCAGGAGTGATGGGATCCACATCCTCTTTAAAACATCCCATGGAGCCGCTTTGTGAAAAAAAAAGGGTTTTTGTGAAAAAAACTTTACAACCTCTCAGTCCATCTTGGCTTTGCCAGCCCTGCCTGTCTTCTCAGCCAGTACTCACCCACTTCTGCCTTAAGGAAATAGCCTAAAATGCACTCCAGACCTTTTGTCTGTACTGAGAAATGATTTATTCAGCTTGTCTGTCTGGGGTCTGCTCTCACTGAGGCACTGCAGTGTGGCTGCAGCAGGAATCTGAGGGATCCAGTTCCTTCCCACCCTCACAGAGGCCCTGTTTGATTTGGGGCAAGTTCTTCACCCAGTGAAACCTTCAAAACTTCTACAGGATCCTGTCAGGTTTTCTGATTCCTGTGAAATGGAGCCAATGCTGAGAGACTCTTTCACAGATGTTACCAAAGAGATAAATCCTGTAGCTGTTGTTTGTCCCAGTTTCTGCTTCCTTTGAAAGGTGAAGTGAAAATGAGATAACCAAACTTGGATTCTATCACAGAATCCAGATTTCCCAGGTAAAATTTGGTTCTCTTGCCTTTCAAGCACACTTAAAAGTGTCATGTACCTTTTAATCATTTCCACACCTGGACAAGTCATGAGCATGGCAAGATCTGAACTCTGAGCAGGAGCAGTGCAGAATGAAGTGGATGTTGTTTGTAACCTTTAACTTCCCAGTGCTTCAGCAGCTGAGCTTTTGTTGGAAGAGCTGTGATCACTCAACAGCTCTTAGCAGTCCCTTAATTAAAAAAAAAAAAAGAAAAAAAAAAGAAGTATTTAAGTTTTATATTGTGAATATTGTAGTATTTTTTTATTTTAAAACTCGTGGTGTTTTGATATTACTTGCAAAGTCAAACGAACAAAGCGTTGCTAATCTCCAAAAATCTAAGGTTGTTTAAGTGGGGAGGGAAAACGTGTATATATTGTATTTTTTGTGTGTTTCTGTGCTCTTTGTTTACCCAAAGGTTCTGGCTGTATGAAAGACAGAGATGTGTGGGAACAGTGCAAGGAACTGACGATGACATCCGAGTTGATGTTGGAAAGAGCTGATTTCCTTTAGATGTCCAGATACTGTCCATTTGCTAATAAAACAGAATTGCAGTGACTTCTCTTGCCTTTTTCCCTGCCCTAAACTGCTGCTCATTCCAACTCCAACCAGCTGGGACTGCATATTGGGAGGTTCCTGATCCCATTTTCTGTGAAAGGACCACAGCAGCATTTGGCTGAGCATTTCCTTAATATCATTAACAAGCCCAGAAATTCACGTCCACAGGGTTGGTGTCGATGGTTCCTGCACTGATAACCTGCCCAGGTGTGTCAGTCCCTGCTATTTCCACACCTTCTGCTGTGTCTGTTCCTGGATGACTGTGGAGAGAAATGTTTCCTGCCAGCTTCTGCTGGTGGTTGGTTCAGAGCTCTGCCAACAGCTGAAATCTGGATATCTGAGTTTATCTTTGCTTGGTTCTGCTGTGTTGCAGCCAGCGGATTGTGCAGCAGTGCAGTTAAGGGTGGGTTAATTTACAGGATGCATTCACACCTGGTACTCACAGTCAGGCTGTGTTTTCAGCGATTTGTGGGAGAAAAGACGAGGCTTTCTCTCTAAGGGTGTGTTTGTAACAGATTTCATTCTCTGCAAAAATAGCTGGGCCTCCATTCCTGCCTTTGCCGTGCCACTTGGTGCCAGTGTGGGTGGACTTGTTCTCCCAGAGCTCTGGATTCCCCCCGGGCACTTCTCCCTGCAATAAAAAGCATTTTGCAAAAAAATCCCATTTACAAATATCCTTTATGGGGGTGAGATCAGTATTTCGTGCTCAAGATCTGCCACGATGCAGGGGTGATGGCCCATTATAGGGGCTTTTCCTCATCCTGCTGAAATTGTTCGGTGTCACCACCCCAGCCCAGGAAATCCTGGTGCTGCGTGAGGCAATTTCTGGCTCTGCTGGTTTTTCTCTGCAGCCAGCAGTGAGAGTTGAGAGTTCTCTCATCTGCAGAAAAGCCTCGGAGCTCGGGGCAGAGCATTTTGCTTATGGCATGATATTTCAGAGCTCCTGCGAGCAGGGCGGGGATCGGGAGCAGTGCTGACCTGCCTGGGAGCCCTGCTGTGTGCACAGCAGATTTCTTGTCGCTCACAGCCCTGGGCAAATCAGGCTGGTTAAATAAAAGCTTGTGAAAACCCGAGACTGTGCTGCAAAGATATTTCCGTGCTGTGTTTTGAGCTGTTTAGGATCCCGGTGGGATCCTGCCCATTGTGAGGGGCAGCTGAGCAAGGGTAATTTTTGTCTGTGCCCACCACAAATATTCAGAGAGGTTCAGGGTTGTACATGTGCTCCCCGTGCAGGAAATCTGAAGTGGCTCCTGGCTGGGGAAAGGAAGGGGCCCGTGCTCGTGTTGTGCTTCCCAGAGACAAAGTTCAAGCCATGGATTCTCAAACAAAATCCTGTCCCTTGGTAAGGAGCCAGCCCTGGGCTGGAGCAGGCTCTGGGTCTGTAATTACATGTCCAACCTGTTTGAGCGTTTTTGCTCAGCCTTTGTGCCATCCTTTGTAATCCGAGCAGCAGCGGGCTCCCGCGGGATGCCCTTGGCACAAACCCCTCGCTGTCGGGCACCTTGTTTTTGCCCAGGGCAGAAAATCCGAGCCAAAGCTTGAAACGCCCTCACTGCCTCATGAGGCGAGCAGGACCCAACCTGCTCCCTCGGCCGGGGCCCGAGCTCGGTCAGCATCACCCGGAGCAGACGGAAAACGCTGCTCGGGCAGCAGCAGCAGCAGTGGGATGTGTGGGATGCGAGTGAGGAGCGCAGAGCAGGGGGATGCTCTCAGGGGCCATTGCTCTTGGGAGTGCAGAGCAGGGGTGTAGATTCTCCTGTCCCTTTAACCCCCCACAAGCTGCCAGGCCAGATTTAGGGGGAGTATTGGAAGAGGGAACTACAGAATAGGGTAGAGAGAGTTACAAAAGAGGCCCTCTTACCCAGGATGTATTCCAAGGCCTTTATTCCTTGAAGGGAATCCGGAGGATTCTTGAGAGAGAGAGATCACATGGGGGAGAGGGGTTTTTATCACCTTTGGGGTCGGGGTCAAGTTACCTGTCCGATCCTATAGGTCAGGAGACCAGGGGGCAGGTAACCCAGGCCGGTTACAGTTTCTGGGGGAGGAGTTTTGGGGGAAAAACATTCCTAAAGGGAATACAACACAGGGGGATGCTCTCAGGGGCCATTGCTCATGGGAGCGCAGAGCAGG
>CM031869.1:1419022-1450548 GCA_018697195.1 Certhia americana | reverse complement strand
GGGGCCATTGCTCATGGGAGCGCAGAGCAGGGGGATGCTCTCAGGGGTTATTCTCATCATGTCAGGGTCCCCCCGAGCCCTCTCCGTGCCGCTCCCCGCCACGGTGTCGCCTCCCCCTGCCGTGCTCGGGGCTCGGGGCGGGGCGGGGGGCGCGGGGGCCGAGCCTGCGGGAGGGGCGGTCCGGGGCGGGTTCTGCCGGCCCCGTTCTCCTCGCCATGGCCCCGCCGCCCGTCGCGCTGCCGCTGCCGCTGCTGCCGGCCCTGGCCGCGCTGCTGGCCGCGCTGCCGGCCGCCCCCGCCGCCCGCGCCGCTCCGCGCTCCATCGGTACGCCAAGGGATGGGCTGCGCTACGGGGAGGGGAGGCTGCCGTGGGGATCCGGGAGGCGGCGGCCGGCAGCACCGGGGCCGCTTGGCTGCTCCGCCGGGGCCGGCACAGAGCGTTCCGCACCTTTTTGCCTCTCCCCGCATCCCGCATCCCCGCGCATCCCCGGCGGTGCTGGCGCTTCCCCACCTTGGCCGGGGTAGCGGCGGGATCCCCGCGGCCCCGGGGCGCTGCTGACCCGGCCTCTCGCCGCTCTCACCCGCAGCCGTGGTGGGCGCCGGGCTGGGGGGCTCGTCCGCCGCCTATTTCCTGCAGCAGCACTTCGGGCCGCAGGTGCAGCTGGACGTGTACGAGGCGACGGGCGTGGGTGGGCGCCTGGCCACCGTCACCGTCAACAAGCAGCAGTATGAGAGCCGGGGAGCCTCCATCCACGCCCTCAGCCTCCACATGCAGGACTTCGTCAAGATTCTGGGTGAGACTGGGCATCCCAGCGCTTGCGTGGCCTCTCTCACTGAGCTGGGGGTGCTGGCACATCCCCGGGCTCTGTTTCTGCCAGTCCCCCTTGGCATGTGGTGATCTCTTTGCTGTCCGTGCAGCCCTGCCCTGGGGGTGGTCTCCATCAGGGGGTTCTGGTGGAATTAGTGTTGGGGGATTGTTCCCAACCAGTCTGTGCCAGCAGCACCATGATGTGGCTCCATGGAACCCGTGCCTTGGGGTCTCTCATTCCTGGTGCTCCTCCAAGAGCACTTTTGGGTGCCCTGCTGGGACGTGCCCAGTGCTGGCCTTTCCCAGGAGCCAGCCAGCCCCAGGGAGGGGCAGCCACGCTGTTCCTGTGCTCCCGCAGGCCTCAAGCACCGGCGTGAGGTGGCCGGGAAAAGTGCCATCTTCAGCGGGGAGCACTTTGTCCTGGAGGAGACCGACTGGTACCTGCTCAACCTCTTCCGGCTCTGGTGGCACTATGGCATCAGCTTCCTGCGCCTGCAGATGTGGGTGGAGGAGGTGATGGAGAAGTTCATGAGGTAGGAGAGCCCACGGGGCTGGGGGGGGTTTCCCTGGCACCGGGGCGTCACCGGGTGCCTCCCGCTCCTGTCTCCTCCAGGATCTACAAGTACCAGGCACATGGCTACGCCTTCTCCAGCCTGGAGGAGCTGCTGCGTTCGCTGGGGGGTGAGGCCTTTGTCAACATGACCCAGCGCTCGGTGGCCGAGTCCCTGCTGGAGGTGGGTGTCACCCAGCGCTTCGTGGACGATGTCATCGCCGCCGTGCTGCGCTCCAGCTACGGCCAGTCCGTGCTGGTGCCCGCCTTCGCAGGTGAAGACACCTCCTCTTGCTGTGTGACACTCCTCAGTGTCCCCTCTGTGGCCAGGCTCTGGAGCCACCCTCGTCTTCCTCTCTGCAGGGGCCATGTCGCTGGCAGGAGCTCAGGGCAGCACCTGGGCGGTGGAAGGAGGGAATAAACTGGTGTGTTCAGGTCTGCTGAAGCTGACCAAAGCCAGTGTCATCTCAGCCAGGGTGACAGGCATCTCCCTGCACAGCTCGGGTATGTCTGGGTACCAGTGTGGCTCTGGATGCACCAGGGTGGGAGGTTGGTGGTGGCAGCATGGGAATGCCATGGCTGGAGAGCATCCTGGTCCTGGTGAGAGGGCCTGAGGGTCTGTCCTGCCTTTGTCTATGGGGAACCTGCAGCACCAACCTCAGCGCTGAGGTTGCCCTTCCTCCCTCCTGAGGTCCATCAGGTGTTCCTGTGGCACCATCCTTGTTGCAGGCTTGCTCCCCCTTCCGCCATGGCAGAAGAAAATCTGGGGCCTGGGATGTGGGCTGTGTTCTCCCAGTTGTCTTTGCCCCCTGTAGGATGGGCTTTCTTTGGAAACGTTTTCCCAGAGTCTTAATAAAGCCTTTCTACCACCCTAAGGCATCAGCAGCTCCTCCATAACCATCAGGTGCTGTGGTCCAGCACTGGTGTGTGCTGGAAAACCAGAGCATGGAGGTCAGGATGGAAGGAGGGTCAAGGCAGCACCACCTGGGCCTCAGGGCTGCTCCTGACTGTCTCCTGTGTCTCTTTTCAGAGGGCAGAGCCCTGTACCAGGTCCACTACGAGAGCACCGAAGGCCAGGGCTCAGCTTTCTACGACATGGTGGTGGTGACAACTCCGCTGCATCCCAGCAGGAGCAACTTCACCTTCGAGAACTTCGACCCCCCCATTTCCGACTTCCCCGGAGCCTTCCAGCCCTCCGTCACCTCCGTGGTGCACGGCTACCTCAACTCCTCCTACTTTGGCTTCCCTGACCCCAAACTGTTCCCTTTCACCAGCATCCTCACCACCGACACGCCCGACCTCTTCTTCCACGCCATGGACAACATCTGCCCCGTCAACATCTCGGCGGCGTTCCGGCGCAAGCAGCCCCAGGAGGCCGCGGTGTGGCGCGTCCTGTCCCAGCAGCCGCTGGACAAGCACCAGCTGAAGACCCTCTTCAGGTCCTACTACTCGGTGCAGGTGACAGAGTGGCAGGCGTACCCCCGCTACGACGCCGCCAAGGCCCTGCCGCCCATCGTGCTCCACGAGAACCTCTTCTACCTCAGCGGTGTGGAGTGGGTGGCCAGCTCCATGGAGATGATAGCCGTGGCAGCCAAAAACGTGGCCCTGCTAGCCTACAACCGCTGGCACCAGGACCTGGAGAAGATCGACCAGAAGGACTTGATGCACAAGGTGAAGACGGAGCTGTGACGCCCGTGAGGGGTGGTGGGCCAGGAGCTTTGGTGTGTGGTAGCCTGGGGAGTATTTATTGCCTTGGAGAGGCCAGGGGGGGCTGGGGGACAAGGGACAGGCTGTGTCCCGGTGACTTGAAGGCCTTCAGGAATACAGTTCCTGCCCAGTGTTGCTGTGTCTGTGCCGTGTGCCTCAGTTTCCCTGTTGCCTCACCCCAGGCTGTACTGGAGAGGAGCCTGTGCCTTCTGAAAAAGGGTGGCTGTGTTTGGGAGGGATCTTGGGGGGCTTTCAGGGGAGAGGCTGGCTGGCATTGGCAGCAGATGGGTCCCCCCCGAACTTCCCAGCACCCAGCAGTCTTCTCTCCTGCCTTCCTGGCTTTGCCCTTGGGAAACTCACAGGTAGGGCTGGAGATCCCACAGCCTCTCCCACGCCTGGAGCCCAGCCCTGCTCCTGTGCCCCAGGGATGCAGGAAGGGCTGGCACAGGTCCTGCCAGGTGCTCTGTGTTTCTGGGGGTGTCCAGGCTTGTGTTTGGGGGGCAGAAGAGCCTCAGTGGGAGAAGCTGGGCAGGGCAGAGGGGCGGGCCAAGGCAGGGGCAGCTCAGACCAGGGCCAGCAATGCGCTTTATTGAGACCTCAGAAGCTGCCCAAAGCAGCAGCAGCTCACCCCACTGCTTGGACTGCCCAGCCTGGCACTGGAGAGCTTGTGGGATGGCTGGGAAGGACTGGGAAGGATGGGAGAACTGGGAAGGATGGGAGGGCTGGGGAGGATGGGAGGGCTGGGGAGGATGGGAGGGCTGGGTGTTGCCAGAGCTTTTGCAGCGATGGAGTGAACAAAGGGAGGTGGGGACTTTGGGAAGGGAGGAGGCCTGATCCCAATCCCAATCGTGGTTCTGATCCTGATCCTGGTTCTGATCCCGATCCTGATCCTGCCTAGCCAAAGGGACCATGGGCTGTTGCCTCCCTCTCTCCCCCAGCCCATAGCTGAGCTCCTCCCTGGAGGCTGGGGGCAGTGTCTGGGACTGGGTGACTCGCAGGGGCTGCCTCTGCACTGGGTGTCCCCAAAGCAGCTTCTTTGAGGCTGACAGAGTCTGCAGGGGAATTTTGAGGAGCTCTTGCACAGGGACCTCCCCTCATCCTGATGCTGGGCCAGGTGGCCTCTCCCAAAGGGCTGGGCAAGCTGGGGAAGCAAGAACAAGCTGGTTAAATGCCCACAGGGAGCTGCAAGGGGGTAGCTTTGCCACCTCAGAAGATGCAGGTGCAGCCCACAGCAATGGTCTCCATCACCGTCTGGTACTTCTTGTGGCACTTCTTCTTGCCTGAGGGTCTGTGCCCCAGCTGGGCCGGGCCAGGGCAGAGCAGGCGGCGCACGGGGAGCCGGCTGTAGATGGGAATGCTGGCCATGGTGCGATCCTCCTGCATGGTGAAGGGATTGATGCAGCCAGTGCAGAGGCACCGGGCCTCAGGGATGTCTGCTGGGATCCGTGTGGCATCGTGGTTTATCCTGGGGGAGAAGGAAAGCAGGACAAAGCTGGAGAGATGCTGATGGAGGCTGGGGGGAAATGGGTTCTCTCAGGTTTTTATGTGGTGTTGTTCTTCCCGAGAGTGTAAAAGTCTTTTGCCCAGCTCCGAGATCGAAGGAAAAGACCAAGAGCCGTCTCCTCTGCTTCTTCAAGGCTGTTTATTTTTCCCTTATCAGTATAGTTTCTTCTCTGACCCACAGAGCTCTGTTCAGCAGGTCAGCTCACGGGGAATGACCCAGCCCCGAAGGTGACGAACATCTTTATACTAAAAATTACGTGCATTATGTTTACAAAAGGTCCCCAATACCTGTCTCCCATATTAGAAGGTCAGGCCCTACTCTGAGCCAACCAAAGATGCCCACACCACAGTAGAAAATGGTGAAGAAGAAGAAGGAAGAAACCCCAAAGCCACGTGGAGACTCCATTTTGTGTTTTTTGCTTATCAGTCTAGAAACTACATAAATCTACTTTTCACCCTGTGCATAGCTAATTATCACCCTACTTAAATTCTTGTGGTTTGTAATTCTTCACACAGTGGTGGTAAATTCTCCCAGGGGCTGAAATCAAAGGCACAGGAGTCCTTGACTCCTTGCCAAGATTTCCCAGCCCCCTATCCAGGTCTGGAATCACTCAGGACAGTCAGAGGAGTGTTCTGGACTCCGACAGGGTTCTGCATCACATCCTGCTACAGCCTCCAGCAGCCACCACAGCCCCTGTGCTGGCACAGGGCCACCATCCCTGCCCCAAGCTCACCTGTAGGCCCAGGGGGACAGGCTCCTCCGGTTGGACCTCCAGAGCCTCAGGTTCACCTGGCACTTGGTGTCCCCTGGCTCGGAGCTGTTCCTCAGCTGGCGCACCATGTCCTGGATGCTGTGCTCATACTCTGCCATGCTGGTGTAGGGCTCATCCAGGGCCCAGGCCAGGGCAGGGGGGGCTGTTGGTGGCCGTGCCAAGCCCCTTCTCCTGCCCTTGGCTGCCTTGCTCTGGTCCTTGGCCTCGGGAACCAGGACCATGGCGAAGGTGAAGATGCAGAGGAGAAGCTGAGGAAGAAGGAGGATGGTGAGTGGCTGCTTGGGCTGCAGAACTGGCGTGGAAGGGGAGCTCTCCCTCCTCCCAGGAGTCAGCAGGTGATGGCAGGACCACACTGACTCGGAGGTGGCACATTCAATGCCCAAAGGCAGTGCTGGCCTGCAGGTGAGAAACACCTGAGGGCAGTTTGCAGGGATGGTGGGCACACAGTCATGATGAGCTGATGTGTGTGGCTGCCCCTCACTCTGCTTGCAGCTGGCAATTTCTGTTGCCCAAAGTGCCCAGGATGTTCCCAGTCCCCTCCCTCCCCACCCTGAGGGGACCCAGCTCAGGCTGTACCTGGGCAGCCTCTGCTTTAAAAGGAGCCTCACAGAGATGAGACAGCCAAGAATGGGATCTTTATCCAAACCCTCCTCTCCCTCCCTCTGTGCTCTGAGGACGGTGAGACAGAAAAGATGCTTTTTTCCTTCCCTTCTCCCTCCGGTCCCACCGGGTCGAGCAGCCGTGTGCTGCCACCCGGCAGGCTGCCCAGCAGGGAACAAAGTTGCTTTCTGTAGCCCTGCTCCCTGCTATTCGTGTCCCTGCAGTGGCCCAGGCAGCCCCTGCCCGTGGGTGTGCAGTGCCCTGGGGCAGGGAGTGCCCAGCCAGGGCTGTTGTCTCCGGCCGGAGCCGGACTGTCCGGCTTTGCAAAGCGTGGCTTTGCTCTCCCAGGCTGCTGCATCCTCACCCTGCTGGGCGTGGGAGCCACAGCGGGCACCTCCAAAGCAAACAACCCCAGGTAAACAAGCACGCAAATCATTCTCTTAAAGAAGGAAAATGAGGAGCAAGCCCTGAGCTGCCGGGGAGGCACCTTACCAGGTTTGGAGCCCGCTCCATGGCCGCGCAGGGGTGCCGGCCGCTGTCCTGCAGTGTGGCCTGTCCCTGTGAGCCGGGCAGCTAAAAAGGGAAAGCCCCAACCCCCAGCTGTGCCCTGCCAGAGGTGTGTCCGGTCCCCAAGGTGCCAGGGAGCCTCGGAGCAGACAGGGCAGGGGGCCAGCGTGGTCTGGGACTTGGCCACCCGTCACCGCCCCAGGCGCTGGCTCTGCTGGCAGCAGTGACTGTGGTCAGTGGCCGGTCCCCTCTGGACTAGGCAGCCCTGAGGGGCTCTCTTGGCAATAACATGCTCTAGGGAGGGGGTTTGGGCTCTGTTGTTGTCACTAGCATGGTCACAGCCCTGTCAGGGCTGGAGGGACACAGCTGCTGGGCTGGCAGAGCTCACAGGAGGAGCAGGGCTGTGTCCCACGCTGGCAGCAAGGTGAGCAGGTAACCTGAGGGCCCACTGTCATCTGTGTGCCACCAGCAACAGCAGCAGCTCTGCTGTCCCCAGGAGCCCCCAGACCCCCCTGCCCAGCAGTGCGATGATGGGACCCCTGTACCCCTGGTCTGTCTGTCCCCAAACCCTTCCCATTTCTGTAATCCTCCAACTCCTGCCATGGGGACACAGCAGTTGTGCCCACAGCTGGCCCTGGGTCTGAGGGGTGCTCGGTGTTGCTGGTGTTGCCCTGGCCTCCCGGAGCCAAGCACCGCTCGGTGCTGCGCTGAGGGAAACTGAGGCACGGGGGTGCTGGCTGTAATCTCCCGTCCATGGGACAGGGGCTGGCATTGCACCCCTGCTCTGGGCTGTCGCTGTCCCTGCGGTCAAGTGCCACGCGATGGTGCTGTCCGCCACCCAACCGCTCCCAGCCCTCCATCCTTCCCGTCTCTATCCCTCCCTGCATCCCTCCGCCCCTCCATCCCTCCCTGCATCCCTCCGCCCCTCCATCCCTCCCTCCCTGCATCCCTCCGCCCCTCCATCCCTCCCTCCATCCCTCCCTCCATCCCTCCGCCCTCCGTACATCCCTCTCTCCTCCCCTCCAGCCCCAGCCGCAGGCGGATGCCCGGCGCTGTTCTCCGCGCTCCCGGGCACCAGGCTCTGCCCTGCTCCTTTGGTGGTAGCACTGGATGCTGTTTCCTTCCTCCTCCCGCCTCATTGTGCACCTCCAGGGATTTGAAAGCCCTTGAGATTTGTAGGGCAGAGGGAAATTTCCACCTCCTTTTCCCAGTCCATGAGCTGTGCCTCTAGAAAACCCCATAAACACGGTAATGGGCTCTGCACCCCCTACTCACACTGTCCCCCTCCTCCTACCAGCCCTGGGATTCAGCAGGGAACAGCCTGGCTGCTCCCACCTGCCCCAGCCCACACTAAGATCCCCAAGGACAGCCCCAGAACAGCGTTTCAGAGGCTTTGCTGAAATCTGAGCACAGAGTGTCCCGTTTGTCACCTCAGGACCTGCCAGAGGAGCCCCGCAACCACCTGCCTGTGCTTCAGGTGTACGGCAGCACCCGGCCTTCGGCCACCAGCATTTTTTGGGATGCTGAGCCAACCCCTGCCTGCACCCAGCGACTTCACCCGCTGTTCTGGCACCCCCAGAAGGGTCGGTGGCAGCCCCGGGGCGCCTGCGTGTGCCGCGGCCGCCTGCGTTGTGTCAGCGCTCGGCAATGCTGTTTACACATGAGACAGGCGCAGAGGCATCTGTGCCGGCAGCCAATTACCCAGTTTTGATCTTTTTTGGTGAAAAGGAAACCAGGCCTTTTCAGACATGGCCAAATTTGATAAGCTGGGGGAGGCGGGGGCGGGCACGGGAGGCTTTTCCCCACCAGCCTCACCCGAGGGAAGGGGCTGGGATGGGGAGGCTGGGGCATGGCCAGCTCTGCCTCCAGGCTGGGACAGGAGGGCTGGAGGGCTCCGTGTGCCCATCCTGGCTGCAGTGCCATCCCTGAGGGAGCAGGGAGTGCTGGAAACCCCTCCAGGTCTCTCCTGGGCAGGGGTTACCCGCAGGGGAGAGGAGAGGTGCTCTCAGGTTTTGTACGTGCTCATCTCTGCTGCTGTCACCACATTTTTCCCACCCCTACAGGGACATTCCTGCTGTGGGAAATTTGGGTGGAGAGCAGGGCCTGGTGGTGGGGAACAGGGATCCAAATGGGGCAGGAGAGGCTGTGAGAATAAGCTCCACCTGTCCTGAGTAAACCCAGGTGATTTTTAGCCAGTTAACCCTCATGGAAACACCTCCCAGCCTGGGAGGTGCAGGACATCCGTGTCATGCCATGCCTGTGCTTGGCAGCAGGGATGTGCTGGGCAGGGATCATGTGGCAGAGCACACCACGGGGACTGCAGGTAAGGGAATGGGGGGAAGTCAGGCCACAGCTCCACGCTGGCAGAAAATAACTTTGTGTCATTTCCCAGCAGCGGGAATGTCCCTGTAGGGGTGGGAACTGCTGGTGTGGGGTCTGCAGTCCCCTCCATCTGCACTGGGCAATGGGCAGCATCACTGGTGGTGCCACTCTGCAGGGCATGGCCACTTCTCCAGGCACCAGGCTGCTCCAGAACCCAGCTCCTCGAGGGATTTGTGAGGCCCCAGCACACCTGAGCACTCACCCAGCCCGGGGCCAGACAGGCAGGTCTGGCAGGAGGCTCCAGCGCGGCCTCATCCCTATCTCTGTGTGAGCAACATTTTCCACTCATCAAAGGAAAGCTCCAGCGAGCTGTCCTGGCCAGAGCCAGCCCTGTGCTGCAGTGGGAGGAGGGTCAAGCCTGGGGGCCTCCTATGTCCCCTCAAAACCCCCCTGGCAGGTAGTGCTGGCCCAGCCAGAGCACGGAGCTCACATCCTTATTTGCACAACGGCTCCAGGGACGCCTGAGCCAAAAAAGCTTATTTTAAGCTTGCTGGAAAAAGAACATTGTTTGGTGGGAATTAAAACTCCCCATTCTCAAAAAAGGGAAAAACAAAAAGTGCTTAATTCTGCCGGCTCCTGCCATTGCATAAACACAGAGACACGGCACGGCTGGACAGGGCAGCCAGGAATTTGTTTCTGGCATCGAGTGGGATGGGTGCTCTCCCCCCGGCAGCCGTTGTGGGACAAGGACACATCCTTTTCTGTGTCCCCATTGTCCCAAAAGCCCTCATCCCGGCAGGATGGGTTTTCCCGAGGGAAGGGAAGGGGCATTACCCCACCGTGGTGCCAGGATGCCGTGGGCAGGAGGGGTGACCAGGCTGGCAGCCCGAGATCCCGCTGGCCCGTGCTCTGCATCACTGCACTAAATTATTTATTCAGCCCTAACCCAGCTCTCCCGGCTGCCCTTCTGCCTCTCCGGGCGGGGAGCTGCGCGATGCTCGGGGCTGTAAATCACACCTTTTGGGATCCCTTAACAGCCGGAGGGAGGCAGAGTGAGCCGGGCTGTCCTCTGCGGCTGGGGGGACAGCAGCACCCCGGACTCTGAAGCAGCGCAGGAGGCTCCGGGGGGACCGGAGGCATCGGGCCAGCGGCTGGCGGCAGCGCCGGGCGGGCGGGGCGGGGGAAGATGCGCGTCCGGCACATTCTGCGCGGCCCCTCCGGTACATCCATCACCCGCCCGGCGTTTACAGCACGTCGCTGCTGCTTACAAGATCCAGACGCGCAGGTTCCTCCTGTCCCTCTCTTCTCGTGCTTTTTGTTTTCTTTTGCCTCCCGCTGCTGGAGACAGAGATGGAAAAAGCCTGTTCAGCCGCTCCCCGGGCTGGAAGGAGTCGCTTCCTTCCGTCCCTTGTCCGGCACAGCGCCCGCTGCGGGGTCGGTGGCTGCTCCAGTGCCTCCCTGTCCTGGTCCCCGCTGGAGGGGCCGGTGTGGGTGGAAGGACAGAGCCTGGTCTCTGGGAGGGCCAGTCCAGGTCCCCATAGGACAGAGGGGGACAGAACCACGGTCTCCTCCAGGCTGGGAGGCTGCAGGGACCACTGTGGCACTACCTGGCCATGAGTCCCCTGGCCCTGCCTGGCCGCATGCCCTGCTCCCTCCGAGAGCCCTGTGCTTGCCTCTGACCTTTCCCAGCCCTTTGTGCTCCTGCCCTGGCTGTGCCCCCCTGCCCACCAGCACAGAGCATGGCTTGGCAATGCTGGCTATCCAAATAATTCAGTTTTCCTTCCCCCTGCAGCCTAAGGCAGTCGGACACCAACCCCTGAGTGCTTTGGAGGGGCGGATTCGTTTTGTGCTGGATTGCCAAGGTGAGACAGCCCCGCCAGGGCTCCCCTCTGCATCCCAGCCCCTGGCTGTGGGGAGGGCTGGTCCTTCAGCCCCATGTGGGACACGCAGGGCAGCCCAGAGCCATCCCCACCACCTTCTCTGCAAGGCCAGGAGGATGCTGCCAGGGCAGCAGTGCCCTCTAGGTCCATGAGGAGAAAGCCTCTTATTTGAAGGGCTTTGGTGGCTTTTTTTTGTGGGCAGGAATCTAGATTCCCAGTTTCCAGGGCAAGGAGAAGGGCGGAGGTAAATGGAAAGCTCAGCAGTGGCACTGAATTCTCTCCTGGAGGGTTGTGATCAAGCCAAACTTCCTTCAGTGTCCCTGGGCAGGGGATCCCATGCAGGGACCCCCAAACTGCTGGGGAATCATCACCAGGTGGAAACTGGTGGTTTGAGGTCAGAGCAGACAATCTCTTGCCCTGCTCCCCATTCCCTGCTCCTGCGTGCTGGAAAGGGAGGGAAGGGATTTACAGGGCAGCACTGGCCAGTCCTGAAGGTCACCTTCAGAGCTGCTCCAGCCCAGCTCACCCATTAATCACTGCCCTGCCCCTGCGAGGGGGTGAGGGAAGCAGGGGCTGTAATAATATACAGGCTGAGAAATGCCCTCCTGCCCTCCAGCAGCCCCCTCTGATGTCGGGCAGCAGATGAAAAGGTTCTAAATTTGGTGTGTTTGGATGTTAACAGGGCTTGTAGGAGAAGGGTTTCTCTTACCACGTCCCAGGCTTTAGAGAAGGTGGGAGCAGCCCAGGGGCTCCCTTTCCACCACTGCCCTGTGGCATCACCCCGTGTGCAGCCAGCAGCCAGCGGTCCCTTCCTCACCTGCCTGGGCCAGAGCTGTCACTGCCACTTGACCCCTGCCCTTACACTCAGCCAGAGAGGCTGGAGGTCAGCGGGAGGTGGGAAAAAATGTCACTTTTGTGGAGATACTGAAACTGAATCCGTGGTGAGGAAGGATGGCTGGGCAGCATCTTAGTGAAGGAGTAACAAAAACAAACCCGCGCCAAGGAATCCTGCTTTGCCCCAAATGTTTTTTTTATGGAGTTGTAATAAGACAAGAGCTGTAAAGATAGTAACCTCCTAAACATTACCTTATTAAGGCTTCTCAGAAACCACGGGGCACGACCCCTCTGGGTCATGGAACAAGAGCGCAGCATCCAGCGAACAAACAGAGGCTAACGTTACATTTTTCACTTCATTTAGGGAACCTGGTTTCTAATTATAGTGTTTGTTTAATGGCAGCCCTTGGTCGTGCCTCACTCAAAGCCAGCCCCCCGAGAGCAGAGGGAGAGGGGAGTGAGAGGGCTGGGAGATCTCCCTGCTGGCTCCTAAGGCATAGGATGGGGATTAAACTGGGGACAGGGAGAGTTTTGGGGATTGGAAGCAGTGAGGAGGGGGGTCTGTGCCCAGGGAGAGCTCCAGCATGTCCTGGGGACATCCTGCAGGTGCTGTCACAGCTCAGGGCCGTGCACCAAGGTTGTCTGCAGCAGGGGAAGGGGATGTCCTGCTGTGGGCTGTGCAATTCCCATGGCAGCTCAGTGAGCCTGGGCTCCGCTCTGCCCTGCTGACAGCGGGCAGACCTGCTGGGAGCTGGCTACCCCCGGGCCCTGCCAAAACCAAGGTTTGTGCTGCCAGGGGCCCCTGCAATTCAAAAAAGGATTGGTTTTTTTTTTCCCAAGCAGCCCCATGGAAGTGCTTCATATTCCTGGCCACCTTGCTGGTGGCTCTGGCTCCTCGGAGGCCACCAGGTGCCTCTCCCTGCCAGGTCTGGGCAGATCCAGGCATGGCTGCTCCCATCCCTGCTCTGCTGGCAGGTGCAGGGCAGCTTCCTGGTGTCTTGTCCAGCACAGGCTGGTTCCTTGATTCTCCTTTCCTGCAGCTGGCAGGGCAGCTCCCTGTGGGATGAGGGATAACCCCGGGACACACACTGAAGTGCTGAGGGGATGTTCAGCTCCTGCAGCAGTGGTGCTGAGGTGGTGTCTAAGTCTGGGGAGAGCCTCAGGGATGCCAAGCACTCCACACCATCCCTGTACAAAGCCTGGCATGATGGCAGAGATGCTTTGGGGCTGTCCCAACAGGCTCGTGGGCCCACGGATGGTAGGAACCCTCTCTGGAATTGTTTCTGGTGGAAGTCCTGCCTTGCCGGACTCTTACTCCACATTTGTCCCCACCGAGGTTATGGCTACCTCTGTGTCTGTGTGTGGCTCAGGATCAGCCCCCTCCCACAAGCCAGGACCCTCTGATGGACGTGAGAGCCCAGAACCCAGCTCCGTGCTGCCCTCAGGGAACGTCACCACCTTGCAAAGCCACAGTTGAAGCCGGCGGTGTCTCCCCGCGCTCCCCGACTCTCTCTCAGTTATTTCACACAGCAGAGGCTGTCCCTGCTGCTCCAGAGCTGAGCTCTTTGCTGGATTCACTGCCCAGCACAGCCCCGATCACCCAGGCAGAGCAGCAGAGACAAATTTCTTCCTTGCCATGCTGGGGGCTGATGGATCAGGGGATGAAGGTGCTGGGTGCCGGGTGTTCCCCACCGCAGCTGCCAACTGCTGCTCGTGGCAGGGGTCCCAGTGCTGGCTGGAGGCCATCCATGGGCTCACGGTCCCCACAGGGCCAGGCCCGCTGACCGAGCCCCCACACAGGAACCCAGGGGACCCCCAGGTACAGCCAGCCTCAGCCTCGCCATCACCACCCCACAGGGGACACTCAGGGACCTCACCCTGGCCTCCCAACAGAGCTGGGGCTGCTGCAACGCCTTTTTTTCCCAGGCCAGATGGAGCTTTTCAAAGTCATGGGAGTCACGGGACCCCTTTGGCCAGGCCAGGGCACATCTCCCCTTCCTGCACTGGCCAGCGGGTCAGGACGGGTGCCACCACCACCCCGGCTCCCCACGGCCATCCAGCCCCACCAGACCCCCTCCTCACAGGCAGTGGGATGTGTGTCCCCTCCGTGCACCATGCCGGGAGGAAGTGAGTTATTCCAAACAACTTTCTCCAGCGGCCGGGATGGCCCGGGTTCCCAGGCACAGCCTCGCTCTCCTCCCCCTCGCTTCCCCCAACCCTCCTTCCCTCCGCTCCCCCTCTCCGCCTTAATGACTTCCACATGGGCCTCTGGCAGCCTGAGCCAAGCCTCCCAGCATTGTCTGAAATCTCCAAATTTAGAAGAAATATGAAAATTGTCAAGCGGCCCTTCCTTAGGGGGTAAAAGCAACACTGGGCCTGGCGGTGTCGGTGGCGGCGCGGGGGCCCACGTGATGGCCCCCCAGCCAATGGCTCCCCACGGCGCCCCTGACAGCGCTGCCCGCCGCGGCCTGGCCTCCCCCGCCAGCTCATATAAGGTAAAAAGAAAAAGGTTTTTTCCAGCTTCTGAGGAGCCCGCGAGGAGTTTTGCACCCAGGGCTCCCATGAAGGCCGCTTCCAAAAAGGCGTCGCCGTGCTGCCAGTGGCGGGGTAGAATGTGCCGGCAGGCGGTGACGGGCACGTGGCCGTGTCCCCGCGGTGCCACCGGGGTGGCTGTGGGGTGGAAGGTAGGTGGCTGTGGATGGAGGGAGAGGGAGGGGGCACGGGTGGGTGTGTGGGGTGGTGGGCATGGGGTGGTTGGGGCTGGGGTTGGTTAAGGAGCTCTGGGTCTGCCCGCTGTCTGTGCCAACACAACTCCTGCAGCATCCCTCTCTGCCAGCCCAGCCTGGGATGCTCTGCCCAGCAGCTCTGGGAACTGGGCTGCACCTCGGGAGGAGAAATCTGGAAATCAGGGAAATCTGCTGGGCATTCAGCTGGCAAGGAGGGGATGAAGCCTCCTCAGGGTTAGGGCGTCCTGGGTAAAGGGTTCCCCAAAAGCTGTCCCTATAGCTCCGTCCTGGTCTGGGCTTGGTGGGGCTCTCTCAGCTTTTCAGATGTGGGGACGGATGTTCTTGGGGCTTGGGGAGGAATTGCTTTCTGCTCTGTGGATGTCTGGGATGGAGAAACTGGGAAGCCAGCAGTGAGCCCGAGTGGGTGAGCTCCTCACACAGTGGGGACATGGAGCCCCTGCTTGGCTCCTGTGCTGCTGCCACTTTTGGGGAAAACGAGCTGGGGAGGGGATGGGGCCGGGGTTCAGTGCCCGAGGCTCGCAGGGTGTTGGAGCCGCCGTTCCCAGTGCTCTCACACCAACAGGGAGCATCCTGCTGCCTGCAGCTTTTGGGGCCCCGGGGCCATCCAGCCTGTGCCCTGCCTCTCTCTCTCCCTCCGGGAACGGCTCCAGCCGGCCCCATGGATGTTCTCCCAGCCAGGGACACTTCCCCGGCTCCATCGCTGTCCTGGGGAGTGGTGGCTGCATCCTCAAACCCCCGGAGCTGCAGCGGTGGCTGCACAGTGTGTGACCCTGTGAGCCAGCTGAGCCCTGTCCTGGCTGCAGGGGAGGGCACAGGAGGGCAGCAGGTGGTGGCCAGCAGGGCTGATGGCCTTGCAAGGATTCCTCGGGTGGTGTCTCCTCCCTCAGGGCTGCCTTTGTGGGGTTTATGGCTGGCTTTGTGCTCCCAAAGCACCGGCAGTGTCTGTCCCCTCCCAGTGGGTCACCTAGGGACACTGTGCCAGGTGACAGCAAGGTGCCATGTCCTCCTGCCTCCTTCCTCTGCAGGGACAACTGCCAGGGTTGGGTCCAGCACAAGGACAGCAGGTCCAGCCAGGGCACGGTGCCACCCTGGGGGTACAGGTTCTGTATGGGCTCTGTGTCCCCCTGCAGTGGGACAGTGACAGTGACCAGGACACTGCAACCTCTCAGGGCAGCTGTGGCCACCACGGTCCCAGTCTGTCCCCTCTCTGCTCTTCCTCAAGAGCTTCCTGCTGTTGCTGGCTGCTCCCGGGGAAGGTGCAGCATGCTGGCACTGGGATGCTGCACATGGGGTTGGGGGAGCCACTGGTGGCACATGAGCTGCGTCCCCAACCCAGTGACAATGTCCCTGGGCTACCCTGCCTGTGCCCAGCTTGGCTCCCCAGACCCTGTGCACCATCCAAGGAGCTCTCCAAAGGACAATGGAATTGCCTCCCCACCTCCAGCCAGGGGGAGAGAAGTCAGCTTCCAACAAACACAGGCAGACGCCTCCGCCAAAGATTTCCCAAGCAGTTATCAGCAGGAATTCGGGAAAGGCTGTGTCTAGACAGGCTGCAGCTCTGGGTGGCTGCTGGATAGAGTGGCATTTCCCTCCACACTTGTCAAGAGAGAGTCTGCAGACAATTAAGAGCCCTTTTTTTCCTCTTGGTCTCTTTTTCTGTCCAAGAACTACCCTTATCCCTGATCAGGCTTTTCCAAGGCTTGTTCCTCTGCAGTGCCTGGGTGACCTGCCTTTGCTCATCCCTGGCATCCCGCTCTTCTCCTGGGGCTAAGAGGGGAGAGCCAGTGCTCAGTGCCTGGTAGATCATCCTGCAGTGGCTCCTGGAGAGCAGGGCTGGGATGAGCTGCTCCCTCTGCCCATGGCGCCACAGCTTTGTGGTCAGTGACAGCTCTGGCTGTGGCACCACAGCCTCCTGGTCAGCTCTGGCCGTGGCAGTGCTGTGCCGTGCCCTGGCAGGGTGCTGGCAGTGATGTGGCACACACAGGAGCAGGGGTTGTGCCAGGCTGGGGACCCTGCTGTCCCCAGGGCAGCCCCAGCACTGGAGCCTGTGCGGGGCAGAGGCAGCGACAGCTCAATAATGAGGCAAGAGGCTGAAATCTGAGCTCTGGGGCTGTTTCACCATGCCCTGACCTTGGCTGGGAGCACACAGCAGGCGATGGGAGCAGATCCTGCACAGGGGAGAGCTCCAGCTGGGGTGGGGGAACCCAACTCACATCCTGTGGCTGAAGGCTGCTGAGTGCTGGGGGGGCTCTCTGCTCCTGAATCCCAAACCCCTTTGTCTGCCCGGGACTGTGTGTGCCCACAGGGCTCACCTCAGCCCTGTCTGCATGCTGGGGTGGTGGGAATGTGCTCCTTGCCTGCTCTGGGGACCCTGGGGGAGCTGGGGCATGGTGTGTGCCCACCAGCAGCACCATCCAGCTGGGCACTGAGAGGGCACAGCAGAGAAGAGTCTCCTCCTCCTGTAGTAGCCACCAAAGGGGTCACTGTGCCATGGCTGGAAGGTTCTGGTGCTCCCCCAGCCCTTGGGGTGCCCCATCTCTCTGGCTTAGGGCAGGGACAGACACTGGCATGGTGTTGGAGACACAGGGCAGGGGCTGCAGACAGATTCTGTGCAGGGCTGCAGCTGCTGGGTGAAGGCTGCAGCTGCTTTGTGCTGCTGGACAAGCTGGGGATGGTCCTGCTGTCCGTGGGGAGGGGCGCTCTGGAGGGCTGGCAGTCCCATGGGTCAGCCCTGTGTCCCCACTAGGCTGTCAGCTGAGGGGTGACAGATTTGTGGTCACCCTGCCCAGACTCTGCTTGAGGTGACACATCTGGGCTGGAGCTTCTGAGCAGCAGCATCTTCCTACTGTCACTGCAACCTGGTGTGTGCTGGAGCTGCAGGGGATGGCCAAGGTGCAGGAGGAGCTGCCCAGGGCTCTGCCAGCCCTGCAGGGCACCAGTGCCACCCACCCCAGTGGTCTCAGGGGGATCAGCCCTGCCTGGGTCAGTGTTGGGATGGGCTGTGACAGTGCCAGGGTGTGGTGGCAGGGACTGGGATGTGCTGAGAGTGCTGGAGGCTTCCTGGGCCAGCAGGATTCATGGGCTGGTCACATCACCAGGCTGGTGCTGCTGTCTTTGCCCTGAGCAGGTGTCCCCGCTCTGCAGGGACACCCCTGCCTTGGTGACAGCACTGCTGAACCCTGGGCTGAGCTCTGTCAGGATGAGCAGCTCCCTTTGCACAGGGATGGCAGCAGCCAGGGCCTGGGGATGGGGCTGTGGGGTCCATGGTGGCCACCAGGTCACCCTGGTCTCGCTGTGGGACCAGCTCAGTGGCCACTGGTACTTAGGACAGTGCCTCTCTGCCAGCTTGGCCTTTCTAACTGGGATCCCTCGCTGCAGATCTGTCTGTCATTTTTTCCCTCTCCCTTTTCAACCTTATTTTTTAAATTTCATTTTGATTCTTCCTCACCTGCAGCCCCACAATCCCTGCCAGAAGTTCTGCAGGGGAGCGATGCCGGTTACACCAGTCCCGGTGCAACTTCTGTGCTCCCTCTTTTCCCACATCTCATTTCCCCAGTGCTGGGAACTTCAGCCATTTAGGGCATTTTATTTTAGTGTCTTTTATTGTTTAGATGGCTGGGCAGCCAGCAGGGCTGGGAAAGCTGGGAGCCTGTGGGAGGAGATGTGAATTACAACCTGCAGAGATAAGGTGACAGAACTCGGAGAAGCAGCCAAAGCTGTGGCAGCTGAAGGAGCACACCATGGCTGGAGCTCCCTGCAGCTCCCTGCCTGCTCCAGCTCCAAATTCTGGGAAGTTCCTACATGCTGAGGTGTCCCCAAAGCAGCCCCACCAGGAGCCCTGTAAGAGTGGGGTGAGGAGCAGAGCCCGGGAGAGAGGAGGATGCTGGAGCAGCCTCCCCACACTGCTTGGGAACAGCGTCCATGGGGAGCTCTCTGGGTTCCCACCAGCCCTTCCCAGGGTGGGCTGGAGGCTGGTGACGTGCTGGCCTGTCCCCTTTGGGACTTCACCCTGCACCACTTCCTGCAGGCCGGGAATGTGACGTGTAAACAAAGTGGGAAGGCTGGGGCCAGGCTGGGCTCCCACGCTCCGTGTGCCCCAGGGCCAGCCCTGGCCCCTGCAGCATCCCCGTGCCCCAAAACTCCTTCCAGGGCTGGGCTGGGGAGCGGGCACGGGGCTGGGGATGTGGGGGCAGCTCTTGGGGGGGAGGAAAGCAGCCAGGGGTGGGGAGATGGTGATCTGAGAGCTGGCAGCAACAGGGAAGAGCTGAGGCCATGGGAATGGCAGCCACCAGGTTCCTCTGTGCCTTGGCTCTCCTGGAGCTTCCATGGCTTCTTCCAGCCACGAGTCCCTGTTCTGCTGCTCCTCCCCTTCTGGAGGCTCCTCACCCCCAAGCCAGGATCTGTAGCTGGAGGGTTTCAGCCCCTCAGAACAGCACTGGCACCAGTGGGTTCTGCACGGCAGAACCGGGCACGGCGGTGGCCGGGCAGGGACAGTGGGGTCAGTGCCCTTCCCTGGGGTGACAAACAGGGAGATGGCAGAGTCCCTGGGCTCCCTCCAGCCATGCCATGCCATGCCATGCCATGCCATGCCATGCCATGCCATGCCATGCCATGCCATGCCATGCCATGCCATGCCATGCCATGCCTCCAGCAGCAGAGCAGAGTGTGCAGGATCCCAGTTCTGCAGAGACACCAAATCAGGAGGTTTCTCCCTCGCTCTGGCCCCACAAACCAGATGTGCTGTCCCTTCTGCACCCATCCCCTGCTCGCAGCCCCCCCAAACCTGCTCCTTTGTTCTTGGCATTATAATTCATCCCAGCAAAGCCCAGCGAGCAAGAGCAGCATCCCCCTGGGCCCCCTTGGCTCGTCCCCAGCAAGGGAGATGGGGGGAGATGGGGGGAGATGGGGGCCGCTCAGGCTCCAAATTCTCCTTTTTGACCATAAAAGGGCAGGCACGCAGCCCCGGCAGGAGGATGGGAAAGGGAAGGCAGAGCTATTTATAGCTGAGCATCAGGACCTCAGCCTGAACTCGGGGTTAATCAGCCTGTGACCAGATTAGGATCTCCCCTGGCCCCTCCATTTTCTCATAAACCTTTGATTTAATACCAGTGCTGGCGAGGGAGGGAGGGAGGAAGGCAGATAGGAGGCACCTCTCCTCTGCAGAGGCCACCGTGGGCTGTGGGGGACAGGATGGAGGTGCTGGGAGAGCTGGAAGGCCCCAGTGGGAAGGAGCTTTGGAGCTGTCCTGCCACAAGCTCGTCTACAGAGTGCCAGGGAGCAGTATCCCAGTGTGATGGGATCCAACAGGCAGCAGGAGCTGCCCTGGGGTCAGCCCCTTCAATTCCTGCAGTTGTATGAGTCCTTCCAGCAAGGACAGGTTCTCCTACGTGATCCCGATCCTCAGCACCCAGGAGGGACATCTGAGGGGGTTCCTGGGCAGGATTAACCCGGAATTGATCTGCTTTGCTGGTGGCATCAGCGCTGTTTGGGAAGCTGATGGATTAAAGCTCATCTGGGGCAGGGATGGGGTTCTGGTGGCTGGTGGACATCAGGATTTTGGGGGCCAGGAGGAGGGGAAAGGGCACCTGAATGGGCTGGAGCATCACCCAGTGCTTTCCACCCTCCAGAGAGCAGGGAGCTGCTCACAGCAGAACCCTCTTGGCCGGGGGGCTCAGGCGTCCCTGAGGAGCCCCAGCCTGGCCTCGCAGGGCTGGGGAATTTCAAGGAGGAACAAATCCCAAGTGCTATTAAAAAAGGACATTTCCTGCAGCAGAGGCCTGCCTGGAGAGGGGAAAGGGCGCTGTGTTGTAACCACGGGGAGGGCCGAGCTCTGACTCAGCCCAGCACTGCTGGGAGCAGCTCGGGGTGGCCACAGAGCTCCCAGAGCACTCGCCCAGTCCTCCTCTGGCATCACCAGCAGCAGCAGGGGACACACAGGGACACGGCTGGGCACAGGCAAAGCTGGAGGTGAGCAGAGGGTCGGGGCATGGGCAATGCCAGCAGAGCTGCTGTGGCCGTGGAAGGTGCCAGGGGACTGTCCTGGCCACGCACCTCGTGCCCTGGGCACCCTCTGGACACCCCAAACGTGGAGATGTGGCAGTGGCTGCCGGACCCCCAGTGTTGGCAGGACCATGATTGCAGCCATTTGTCATTCCGGATCTTTCCGAATCCATGTGGCGTGCTCACACCCGCACGAGTGAGATGAGCAGCATGGGGCTGTGGCTGTCCTGGCTCAGGGGACACTGGTGTCCCCCACACGGAGGTGCCTCAGCAGCAATGTGAGTGTGGTGAGCAGTGGAGAGCTGGTGGCAGTCATCTTTCCTTGGGAATTTGGGACAAAACCAGTGGGATCAAAGGGGACAGGGCCAGCCCTGCAATGCTGGGGTTTTGCCCCATTTTGGGGATTCTGAAGGGAGGATTGGGGTGTCTGTCTACCCTGGGAGCCTCTCCCGGGCAGGGCTGGGTGAGCTGTGCAGATGTTTTCCCTCCATCCCGGCAGGATGTGCAGCCCGGCGCATTCCTCTGGACTTTCTCGGCGTTTCTTCCCCCGCCAGCACCTCCCCGGGGACGGCAGCTGAGCTCTCCCAACCCTGCACCACCGGGACAGACAAGGCTTTGTCCTGTCTTTTGCCACCAGGGGATGGTGGCAGGGGGAGGACAGGGCCAGTGCAGGGCTCCCCACACACCCAGGGGACCAGGGTGTCACTCCCAGGAGAGGAGACGTGTCCCTGTGGGACACCTTTGGGCACAGCGGGCTCTGAGTAGCAAAAGGAGGATTTTGAGTGATTGTTGTAGGGTTTGTTGTGGGTACAGAGCTGTTGGCATTGCTGTCCTCAGACCCAGTGGGTGCTGAGCACCCAAAGGGGCCCTACAGCTGCAGCCCAGAGCGGGACCAAAGAACTTGTGGCTCCACACTTAGCTCTTCACCTCTTTGCTGATGCCCATCCTCTGTGTTTTACAGGCTCAGCTGTGGCTTTTCCTGGGGTTTTGAAGCTGCTGAACACACGAGAGGATGATACAGCCCCCTGAGAGGGCCACCAAGAGAGATTGGCAGAGCTGATGTGCCACCACGCTGCCACACAGGCACCACCGTGGGCCCTTTCCTGGGCACAGGCAGGGGCAGGCTGTGGGTGTTATTTTCCCCTGCCCAGTCATGCAAAGGGGTCTGGCTCCAGGGATTGGAGCCCAGGGGCTGGATCCCAGAGGGCAGATCCCAAAGGATGGATCCCAAAGGATGGATCCCAAAGGATGGATCCCAGGGCACACTGCAGTGCTGCACATCGCTCCTGCAGAACACAGAGCAGCCCCTTCCTGGGGATGGGCAGGGGGCCAGGCAGAGCCTCTGCAAAGGCAGGAGGGTCCCTGCAGCACCTCCCCTGCTTCTGGGTCCCTGTGGCTGTTGTCACACTTGGCCAGGGCTCAGGGCTGGCCTGGCCAAGGCTGGTACAGAGACAACCCCGTGCTGGTCGAGGCTGCTCCCAACCCTCATTCCTGAGCAATGGATGCTGCAATCTTGGGGTTCCACAGGGCTGTTTCCCCCTCTCTTTCCCCCCAAAGAAGAAGGGGCAGCAGCGGGGGGAGCCCAGCCCAGTGCTCGGGGTGGTTCCTGGTCCCAGCTGGGTGCGCGTGGCCGGGGGCCGGGCCGGATGCAGGGGCTCACGGCAGAGATGCAGCATCTGCTTCTCATCAGGCTGCTGGGGCTGTGATAGATGGGCTGTTTATCAGGTTCAGCCCTGCTCAGGATGTTAGTGTTCGCCTGAGAAAGATATTTTTGGGCTCGGCTGCTGCGTCCATCCTCCCTCCCCTCTTGCTTCCCCCCGGATCTCCGCTTTCCAGGCCAGGTGGGCTGAAGCCTGTCCAGACCCAAGGGAGCAGATCCAGGGAGATTCTGTCCCACAGCCCCTCTGCCAGCATGGGAATGGATCAGGCCAAGGTTTGAGCTTGGGAAGCCGAGGTGCTGGCCAGCTGCAGGCTGTCCTGGGGACAGGGACAAGGACAAGGGTGGGAGGGACAGCAGGAACTTTCACACACTCCTCATCTCCAGGGTGAGGAAGGGGCAGGGAGGGATGTGCTGTGTGGCACCCACAGCCGCACACTGTCCTGTTCACCCCCATGCCCCTCACCCTCTTGCCCAGCTCTGCACCAGCTCTCTGGGGAGATAAATTTGGGATTTAGAGGCAGCCCCGCCACTTACCCATCCCCTGTCCCTATCCCTGTCTGTCCCGGCACAGCTGGGGCCAGGCTGAGCTACCTAGCCCAGGCCTGTCCTGTCACCAGGCTGGGGACACAGGCACACAGCTCTGGAAGCTGGGGACACCTCTTTACCTGCACCCAGACACAGCCTGGTCGTGTTCCCACCCCAGGCCATGCAGCGAGGGGGACCACGGACACATCCATGTCTCCCAGCCCAAGGTGCAGTGCTGCATCTCTGGTCAATTGGGAGTCTGAGATGAAGCACTGTAGCTCGGGAAGGGAGGAACTGCGCACCCTGGGGACCCCCCACCCGCTGGGACAAGTGACACAAGGAGAGCTCTGCCCTGGCTGCAGGAAGAGGGCTCATCCCAAAACTCCTGGCAGAGATCCGGGAGGGACAGGAGGGTGGGGAGGTTTTTCCTTGCAGCAGAGGGACCCCTGTGTCTGCTCAGGACCCCCAGCCCGGCTCTGGGCACCCGTGGGGGGGTCCCCCAGAGATGGGAGGGGTGGGGGCACAGCAGGGACACGATGGGGGCTCCCCCCATCACACAGAGCCTGGACAGCAGCGAGGACGCGTGGGGCTGGCACGGAGCCTGGGTTGCCGTGTCCTCAGGGTCCAGTTTTCCCAGGAATCCCTTAGGCACTAGGATGGGGATTCCTGGAAATACTGTTCTTGGGGCCACGGCTGGGCAGCCCATCCCGAGGGAGCCACAGCCTGAGGAAGAGCCGGGAATGCAGGTACAGGGCCCTGGGGAGGGGTGGGGCTGGGAGGGGGAGCCCCCCGAGATCCCACACTGGGGGTGATGGGTGTCCCTGGGGGTCAGGTGGCCTCACACTGCTCCTGCCCTGCCCAGGGTTAATAAAGGTCTCCATCCCGAGTGAGTCTGTCCTGGCCGATCCTTTGGGGCTGGGAGCAGGGTGGGAGCTCAAGGGGTGTTGCCAGCACAGTGTGGGGCACAGGGGAGGGACAGGAACCACCTCTGGAGAACAGCCCTGGGGGCTGCTGTCCCCACCATGTCCCCCCCACTGCCAGCGCTGCTGAGCTCCTGCAGAAGGGACAGTGCTGTGTGACCCTGTGGGCACTGGGAGCATGGGGATGGGCTGGGGGCTGTCCCTGCAGCCCCCCGGGCACCCTGCATCGATCCCTGCCTGCACCAGGGTGGGTGTGGGCAGGCACTGCACAGAGACAGAAGAGCCCCAGAACAATTTATCTTAGCAGAGCCCTCCCAGCCCACCCAGTCCCAGCTGTGCCTGGATCCCACCTTGTCCCCAGCCCAGAACAACGAGTGCCACGTCCTTGGGCACCTCCAGGGATGGGCACTCCAAACCCTCCTGGGCAGCCCCTGCCGAGTCCTGACCGCCCTTTCCAGGAAGAAATTCCTCCCATGTCCAGCCAGACCCTGCCCGGGCACGGCAGGCAGGTGCAGGCAGCAGCTGGGCAGGCCGGCAGGTGGCACTGCTGTCCCGATGGGAGCATCCCATTATCCCATCCCATCCTCCCATCCCATCCCCATATCATCCCCATATCATCCCATCCCATCCCATCCCAGTATCCCATCCCATCCCATCCCAGTATCCCATCCCATCCCATCCCAGTATCCCATCCCATTATCCCATCCCATTATCCCAATATCCCATCCCATCCCATTATCCCAATATCCCATCCCATCCCATTATCCCATCCCATCCCCCTGACAGCAGCAGAGCTGTTCCTCTGTCCCCTAGTCCAGCACATTTCTCCCCTTGTCCCCAAGCCACCACCTCTGTCCCCCTGTCCCCAGACCAGCAGAGCTGTCCCCAGACCAGCCCCAGAGCTGTCCCCTTGTCCCCAGGCCAGCAGAGCTGTCCCGGGGGGACAGTGACATGCGGCTGCCACCCCCCACATGCCCCATGCAGGACCTGGAAACTCATTTATGGAGCTGGAATGGGCACACAGTGAGGTTTGGGGTGCCTGGGATGGGCAAGGAGAACCCCCCAAAGCCAGCCAAGGGAAGGCAGCGATGGGGAAAATCCTTCCTGCCCCACAGGAGAAGTGGAAATCACCAGAGCTCTCTGGAACAGGAAAACCAAAATCCAGCCCCGCTCCTCCCCGTGACAGCACTGCTGGTTTGCCATGGCTCCAACCCCTCTGTTTCAACACTTTCCAAGCATTTGTTTTGATTTTGGTTGTTAGGGGCTTGCAGGACATGCCGGGGCAGGAGGGAAAGCCATGGCTCTCACACACCCAAATTAAAAAAATATGGCACTTAGTTCAGGAAATGCCAGCTCGGAGAGCTTTGATTCTTTCCTTTCTTTCCTTGCTTTCTTCTTTCCTTTCTTTCTTTCCTTTCTTTCTTTCCCCCCCTTTTGTTTTTCAGCCAGAAACTTCATCCAGGTTTACCCTGTCCCCGAGAGAGATTTAGGTTTGGACAATATCAGTAATTTTTGATCAGAAAAATCTCTTTAATTGGAGAATTCCTAATTACCCAGAGCTTGCCTGTGAACCCACTGCCCCAGCCTCTGCAGGGATGTTCCAGTCTGGTTCCAGTCCCCACAGCAGGGCTGGGCTGGGCTTCACCTTCCAACCAGGGGGTTCCCCTGGAATTTTCCAGGTGAATCCCCAGCTCCACAAGTGCTGACCCAGCATCCTACCAGGGAAACTGAGGCACGCACAACTGTCCTGCTTCCAGAACAACCCAGCCCGGGCTCTGCTCCACCCCGGCATTGTGTGGGTGAGGCTGCCCTGGGCAAGATGCCACCCTGGCATCCATCACGGGCCTGCCTCAGTTTCCCCACGGCTGGCACAGAATCCCTGGGGAATGCTGAGTCTCCCAGCACAGCTCACCTCCTCAGCTGGCCCAGGAATAGGCAGCCCGTGCCTGGGGGGCTGCCGAGGCAGGGCCTGCCTTGCCGGCAAGGGCAGGGAGTTGTCCTGACTCAGCCGGCAAAACCGGCATCACCTGGGAGCAGGAGGAGCCGCTGGCACCGCCCCGGGCACGCAGGAGGGAGGTGGCAGCAGTGGCAGCTCGGGGCTGCTCCCCTGCTCGTTCCTGGCCTCCCTGCTCCCGGCAGGATGAGCTCCACACGTTCCCTGCTCTCTGCAAAGCCCCAGGATGGGAGGACAAGCTGCCACGTTCCTTATTTTGGGCAGTTTTTGCCCCTTCCAAGGGTCCTGGGCTGGCCCCACACACTCAGGGTTCCCCGGTGATGCCAGGCTCTGTAGGGAAACACTGGGATTTTAATAAAGGGGTGCTGGTGTGGCACCCACGTGCCTGAAACCCTTTGGTGCTCTCAAGCCACCCCAAATTTTGCAGAAATTTGCCTTAAATCCTCCTCTGTCCCCAGGACTGCCTGCTTGTGCTTCTCTGCCTTCTCTCCATCTCCTCCCGTGGGCCACATCCCTCCAAAACTTTCTCTCTTAGGACAAACACCTCTGGGAGCCCCCAGCCATCCCCGTGCCAGGCAGGGAGGTTGGTCCCTGTGCATGCCCAGGTGAGGATGGGCAGGAGGGGCTGGGTGTCAGGTCAGAGGATGGTTCCACTCACTCCTCGAGGCCCTCAGGGCGGTGTTTGGCAAACTCAAAGGGATTTGGGAATGGGCAAAACCTCCCTCTGCCCCGGGAGGGGGGGCAGTGCCAGCCCCATGGTGGCCACGCTCCCCCTGTGACCCACAGCCCTCAGCACTTCGTCAGCAATCGGCTTAAAAATAATCCCCAGCCGTGTCCTGCGCTGGCCCCGGGGCTCCCGGGGGGGGCTGGCAGTGCCCCCTGCCAGGGCCCACAGGGCATTTGAAGTCAGGGGCTGATGTGGCAGCCTTTGGAAGGCACTGGCACCCCGGTGTCTCTCACTGCCACCCTCAGCAGGGCAGCTCGTTCCCTTTCTCCAAGCTCTGAGGATGGTGTGGCCGTGCCCAGGTGCCAGCCCCGGGTGCCCAGCACCCTCAGCACTGTTGGTGTCACAGTGCTGGGCTCCAGAGTGGTTTGGAGCACCCCAAGCTTAGCCCCGTCCCTGCCCAGGGGCTCAGCCTGCCCAGCACCCACAGCCACCCAGCCTGGGTGAGCCCCCACCCTGCTGAGTCAGCAGCGGGCAGGTCGTGTCCCAGCCGGGCTCACCAGGCCTGCCCGACACGCCCCAACGCCCGCAGTGCCAAACCCGGTGCCAAACCTGGCTGATGTGGCCTGGCTGAGCACAGCAGAGGTGCTTTGGGCACTGCCAGCACCCTCCTCAGCAGCCCCACGGACACAGCAGGAGGGGTCACAGTGGGAGCCCCAGCACAGCCCCAGGGTGCCCAGAGCTGTTCCCAGAGCTGTTCCCAGAGCTGAGCCCAGAGCTGAGCCCAGAGCTGTGCCCAGAGCTGTGCCCAGAGCTGTGCCCTGAGCTGTGCCCAGAGCTGTGCCCAGAGCTGAGCCCTGAGCTGAGCCCTGAGATGTTCCCAGAGCTGAGCCCTGAGCTGTGCCCTGAGCTGAGCCCTGAGTTGAGCCCTGAGCTGTTCCCAGAGCTGTGCCCTGAGCTGAGCCCTGAGCTGTGCCCTGAGCTGTGCCCTGAGCTGAGCCCTGAGCTGTGCCCAGAGCTGTGCCCAGAGCTGTGCCCAGAGCTGAGCCCTGAGCTGTGCCCTGAGCTGTGCCCAGAGCTGTGCCTAGAATCGTGCCCTGAGCTGTGCCCTGAGCCGTGCCCATTCCATGCCCATACCATGCCCATTCCATGCCCATTCCATGCCTATTCCATGCCTATTCCATGCCCATACCATGCCCATTCCCTGCCCATTCCATGCCCATTCCATGCCCATACCATGCCTATTCCGTGCCCATTCCATGCCCATTCCATGTCCATTCCCTGCCCATTCCATGCCCAGCCCATCCCAGGGCAGGCTCAGCCCTGCCCACCCTCCAGACCCCTCCTGCAGCCGGGGTGAGCAGAACGTGCCCAGGGAAGCTCAGGGCACTTCCCCACTGTGTTCCCCTCCTTCCCTCAGCCCTGAGCCTGGCATGAGGATGGGTTTGGATCCTGCTGGGGCTGGGGCAGGGGTTCTGCACGGCTCAGGGCACAGCTGAGTGCCCTGCTGCCCTGCCACCGGTGCCCACGGGCTGCCATCAGCCAATATTGACCCAAGGCTCAGCTCCACCTCAGCACCATGGCCTGGCTCCAGCGTTATCTCCTTCCACAGGGCCCTGAGGCTGCATTAACCCCACCCAGGGGCTGGGGATGAGCTCCAGCGCAGGGGAAACCAGAGCAGGGTAGTGCCATGACCAGTGCCACGCCTCGTCCTGCTCCAAGAGATCCTCCCTGGGCAGCAGAAAGGCCCCAGCTGGCTGTGCCTGTGCTCCCAGCTGGACTTTGGTCCGTGTTCCTGGGAACCACAGGCTGCAGCTGGTTCACTCCATCCACGCTGTCTGCATGGAAACCTGCAGGACAAGCTAAACACGGACAGCCCCAGAGCTGGGATGAGCCCTGTGGGATCCCCTTATAGCCCACATTGTCCCCTTTCCCCAGCACCCGAGTCTCTGCTGGGGTCTGTCACCTCCCCAGCACCTGGGCTGGCACCAGCAGCCAGCCTGAGCAGTTCTTGTGGGCAGGAACACACACAGGGCTTGTTCCCCTCCACCAGGGAGGATAAAACCCCATCCTGCCAGGCCAGGGCTGCTCCATCCTTCCCTCCCAGCAGCCACAAGGCAGACTTTTACTGGCCTCTCCTAAAAACAAGCCAGGACTGGGCTTTCACACGGCTCTGGAGGGAGGGAGGGAGGGAGGGAGGGAGGGAGTCAGCCCCGACCTGCCCTGCACAGCTTCACATCACAGCAACACAAACCCCGGAGCTGCCGAATGCAGGCGGAGCTGCCGCAGCCCACGAGGGTTTCAGCACCCAGCCTTGCCCCAGGTCTGGCAGCTCCTCAAGTGGGTCTGTCCAGCCTGGGAGAACAAGGAGAAACAGAGCAACTTTGTACTTGCCCTCAATTAACGAGTGACCTATTTAGAAGAAAATCTGGGCTAAGTGGGATGAAGGAACTGGAGCTGGCTGCTTGAGGGGGGGAGTGAGCACAAAACACCCTGAGCCTGGCAGCTCCAGAGTCACTCGGGACAGAGATGCCAGTGCAGAGCGTTTTAAAAACTGCTCTAAAAGTTTTCATTGCAGGGGAAGAGAAGCCCAGCCTGGAAAGAACCTCAGGCTGCACGTTCCTTCCTGAGCCCTGCAGCCAGGGGACATTTCCAGCCAGCCCTGGGGACACCAGGACAGAGGCACAGGGTGGGCCAGCAGTGTCTGGGGGCTGCCAGCTGCTCAGGTGACAGCAGTGCAGGAGGGGACCTTCCCCAGGGGGAAGAACCGGAGCTCGCCTTCTCCTGATGCAATCCTGCTGGCGGTAGCTTTGGAAAGAAGGCGTCGGCCGTGCCCAAGGAGCCGGTTGAGAGGAGAATTGCTTATCTGACAGGACGTGCGAGTCAGAGGCGTATGTGTGCCTCCAGAGCTCTGCCTCCCGGAGCTGGCAGCTCCCCTCCCGAGCCTGGGAACGCCGCCTGTCCCAGCCCAGCCCCGGCAGGAGCTGACACTGCACCTGGAGGGCTCTCTGCAGGAAGGAGCTGGGCTGGCTCCTCACCCCATGGAAGCCAAAAGCGCTTCCCACACCGCGCTCAGCTTCCCATCAGCAACACCTCCGTGCTCCAGCTATCAGGCTGGAGATTTATCACGCTCCTCCTGATGGCAGCTGAAGGAAGGAGGAGTTTATTCCCTCCCCAGCTGGAAGGAAAGCGCTGTTATTGCTGGAGCTGGGCGGTGGGGACCCAGGGTGGGTTGGAGAGGGCAGCCAAGCTGAGCTGTGCCATCCAGCAGATGTGAAACTCTTCCAACGCTTCCCTGGAAACTGATGTGCAGAGCACCACGGGCACTTGGCTGCACCCCAAACTGCGGCCACAGGTTAGGCAGGCAGGCTCTCAGCTCACCTGGCACTCTCCAAGAGGATGCAAGCCCTGACCTGGTCCTGCCACGCTCTGCCCGTGCTGCCAGACCACTCCTGGCTCTGTCAGCAGCTGTTGGAGCACTCCAGCAGCTCCAGCACCACTCCAGCCTGGCACAGCTGCCCCTCCAAACCCCCTCTGCACTCCAAACCCTGCAGAGAGCATTTTACATGGGGGGGGAAAGAGATCTGAAGGTTCCTCAGCAGCTGTCCTGCTTTAGGGCACACTCCACGGGCTGTCACGGGCCCGGAGTGACCCCAAAGTGCTTCGTGTTCACCTGAGATCATCCAGGATGAGGTTTAGCACAGTCAGAGCTTTCCCACAGGTGCTGCAGGGTCCACATGAACTCTCCCCAGCTTTCCCACTCCCCTGGGTAAGCTGCCCCACAGGCTGGGAGCAGACAGAGCTGTCACCAGCTCCAGTGCCACCTCCACAGCAGCTGTCCCCACACAGGGCTGCTCCCTGCTGCTCCCCCACACCAAGGTGAGGACCCCAGTGGGGCAGGGGGGAGCAGGGTGCAGGTGGGACTGAGCTCAGGGCTTTGCCAGCACTTCTGAACCCTCCCAGGAGCAGACATGCAGGTGTCCAGAGCAGGACACACCCTGCAGTGACCAGCAGTGAGCTGTGGGACAGCTGGTGTGGAGCTGGGTCAGCCTTCAGCTCCCAGAAAGGCTCAGAGCAGGACTCTGTTACCACAGCAAAAATAAAAGCAGCCATAGAGCCACAGAGGAGGCTGCCCTGACCTTCCAGACATGGGATTTGGGCATAAACACTTCTTTCCTGGAAAGTGTATCGTGGCATTTGGGATTCCTTCCCATCCCACAAAGCTCCCCTTGTGACACTGATCCGGGAGTACCTCACATTCCTGCAGGACCTCGGCTCGGCCACGGTAACAAACATCAGCAGCTGGGCAGTTATTTAGAGCAGCAGGACTGCTCCCAGTGCTGCTTTCCTCTCCCCAAACCTGCCAGAGACTCAGCCAGCACCGGGGTGACAGTCCCCCTGCTCCCACACACACCAGACCCTCACAGGCTCCCAGGCAAGCCTAAAAAGATGCTGAGGAACAGCCAAAACAGGGGGGTTGTGCCCTGCTTGCTCCAATATCCTGAATTTAAACTTCTTCCTAGAGGTTAGAAGGGAGCTGCAGGAGCGGGGTGTTTGAGAGGCACTGCAGCCACGGGGATGCTGCAGCTCTGGGACCCTCTGGCCAGCCCCAGGGAGCCTCAGCAGCTGCCCCAGCAGCCAAAATGAAGGCTGGGGTCAGAAAGATGCCACCTTCCCCAGCCACAGCCTTCTGGGATGGACAAGGAGCACACAGAGGCTCAGCAGCGTGTCCCAAACACAGCGGGGCCCTCGGTGCCACCTGAGCTCTGCTGGGCACAGCTGTGCCCCGGTGCCAGGCAGGGCTGGAGGGCACCCAGCCCCCTGGCACTGCCTTTGCTGTGTTTATCAGTCACCCAGCAACCTGCTGAGGAGAGGAGAGAGACAGGAGAACGGTGCTGGCTCTGCTTTCACAGCCTGAACCCCCGGGATCAGCAGGGCAGGGGGTGCCAGACCTTCCCTTCCCAAGGGGGACACAAAGCAGAATGCTCCAGGAAACAGGGACAGGAGATGCCTGCACGATCTTGGCACTGGGATAGGGAAACTGCTTCCTCCCCCTGCTCCCCACCCCGGCTAGGCCATAAACACATGGGAACAAACATGTGGGAATACATGGGAATACACAGGACACATGGGAATACATGGGAATACATGGGAACATGTGGGAACACATGGAAAAAACACATGGAAGTACATGGGAACACGTGGGAACACTTGGAAACACATGGGAACACTTGGAAACACATGGGAACACGTGGAACAAACACATAGAAATACATGGAAACACATGGGAATACATGGGACACATGGAGGCACATGGAAATACATGGGAACATGTTGGACACAGAAATACATGGGAACACATGAAACAAACACGTGGAAATACATGGGAACATGTGGGAACACATGGGAATACATAGAAAAAACACAGAAATACATGGGAACAGATGGGAACAAACACATGGAAATACATAGAAACATGGAACAAACATGGAAACACATGGACACACATGGAAATACATGAGAACATATGGACATACATGGGAACACATGGAACAAACATGGAAACACATGGA
>CM031869.1:1379536-1418080 GCA_018697195.1 Certhia americana | reverse complement strand
TTTGGGAAGGAAGGAATGGCCACAGTCTGTTCCTCACCTTTCCTCCCCAAAGAAAAGGGATTTGGGAAGGAAGGAATGGCCACAGTGCGTTCCTCACCTTTCCTCCCCAAAGAAAGGGGATTTGGGAAGGAAGGCAGGCTCTTCCAGGGTGTGTCTGCAGGGATTTCTGGCTCTGTCTGCTGTTCCACGGAGCAGGAGCGCCCCGAGGGTTGAGTGGCACCGTGAATGCCAGCCCTGAAGGGGCATTAACACCCCCACCCACCGTGCCCACCCTCCTGGAGCTGTTCACAGGCTCTGCACCCCCAGGTGACCCCAACCCAGGGGCACAAACAGCCCTGGCCCCACTCCAGCTGGAGAGGAGGAGGAGGAGGAGGAGGAGGAACCCAGAGCTCAGCACGAGGCAGGGCTGTGCCGGGGGGAAGCTGTCGGCACATGAGAATGATTCTATTTGCTGCCCAAGTGATTTTTCTCAGCTCAAAGGACTTGCACCAGTTTCTGGTTTTACCTCTCTGCTCTCCTCCCCCACTGCCTGACTGTGGCTGGCGAGGCAGGAAAACGCTCCCTGCTCCTCTCTGGAGCAAAGTCCTTCCTGCCCACGGCTCCCACCAGATGAGGATGTGGCAGATGCCATCAGCAGAGGCCACCCAGTTTGGTCTGGCTGCTCAACAGCAGAGCCAGCTGCCAGCCCCAGGGGACAGCTGTCCCCACTGTGCCCGCATGGGTTTGTGAAATCCTTGCAATCACCAGAGGTGGGCTCAAAAATCTATAATTCATCCACAGTGCTGAGCAGCAGTTAAAAAAACCCAGGAGAAGGAAGTGCAGCAGCTCAGGAGGATCAGACACATCAGGGCCCAGCCCTGGAGATTCCCAGTTAAACACATGATGGTCCCATTTGGAAAAGTCCCAGTGCACTGCTTTGGCCACAGCAGCAGCAGGGACTCACCCGAGGGATGAGGAAGGGACAAAGGGAGGGTTTGTTCCTCGTGCCCCTGCTCTGGTGGCTCCTGAAGGCCCACAAGGCTGAGTCACACAAGTCCCTGCCCCACCTTTGCCAGGCACAGCCTTGTGCCGAGTCAGGGCTCCTGCCCTGGGCATTTACAGGGCTGTAAAGTGAAGGCCTGAATTTATCACGGGGCTCTGAGAGCAGCAAGGAAGCTCACAAGCCAGTCCACCCTGTAGGACAACACGGACACTCCTTTAGGGCCTCCCCGCCAGCTCAAATTGCTTCCATTCAAAAGAAGTTCAAAGTCTGCCACCTGCAAAACAGCTCAAGGCTCGGTGTCATTTCCAGGGTGGGGACAGGGAGCAGCACGGGGAGCCAGGAGCCTTGGAGCTTTTGGGATACGAGTGGTGCACACACAGCTTTGGAGGAGCTTCTCCTGGAGCCAGCCAGGCACAACGATGCCTTCCTACAAGCTCAGAGGGGGAAAGAAATGCAGTTAATGAGCCGTGTTCACAAAACCCAACCCACATGATCAAAAAAGGCTTTGGGGAGGGAAGGCAGGATAGGGAGAGCTGAGTGTGCTCAGGTATTTCCAGGAGCAGTCCCTGATACCAAAACACCAAGCTCTTCTCTGAGAAAGGAGCTAATTAATTTATGAACACAAATACCTGAAAACCCAATCAACTCGAGTGTGCTGTGAGAATATTCCCCTGCTCCTCGCAGATTTCCAGCACTACCCACAGTCACATGGAAGAACATCTCACATCATGTAAAAAAGTCACATTAGCACCTCAAAGTAAGGGATTTTACACCTTTAGTAGTGAGCTTTGCAAAGCAGCTGAGCTCACTGCGGTACTTTAAAGAGAGAGACAGAGACCTGGGTGTGTTTGGAAAGGTTCATTAATGTGTCAGCACGAGTCAATCTCATTTCTCACAAACAGCCCCCAGGTCCCACCCTCCCCCTGGCTGGCTAACAAGGATCACATTAAAGAGCCATTTCCACATTAGAACACTCAGGGAAGCAGTTCTTCCACTCAGGCCCTGTTAAGAGGTGGAGATTTTCCTCTGTGTCATCCTTCCAGAGGCATCAATGCTCGGAGCAGGCAGTTCTCCCTGCCTGCCCACTTCTCCTTTCTGTCTGCAGCCTGCCGTGCTCACCGACGTGTGCTATGACATCAAGCTGATATGAAATCATCATGATCTCATTGCAATTAAGGCAGGAGCAGATGGAGCTGGCTGAGCAACAAATCTTCTAAATTGGAGAACGCTGTCAAGAGAAATGAAAGGCTCGTGCGAAAAGCCAACTTGGGATGGCAGAAAAATTCCACGTGGGAGGGACTGCAGGGAGGCAGCCACGGAGCAGTGGGGCTGGACTGGAACACCTCAGGTCAGGGAGAAACCCAGCACAAAGCAGGGACAGGTTCCTAACAAAAAAAACACCTGAAAAAGCCAAGAGAGAACAGGCACAACACTGCAACAGCGAGGCAACGCTTGAGCTTGAAAAATAACCCCCAGAGAGACAGAACTGCACAGAAATCAGCAAAAAAAAAAACCAACCAAAAAACAAACTAAAAGTGCGTGGCACATGCTGGATGGGCTCCAGACCTACCAGACACATCAAGTGTTTTTAACACAGCCAGGGGTTGTGTTTGTCACTTGTTACCAACACCACACAGAGGAGCAGCCAAGGAGTGACGCTGGCACTAACTGGGAGCCAGAGCTGTCTCTCTTCAGAGCCTTTACGGGAGAAAAGAAAAAGGCTTTCTGCTTCTAACAAGGAATGGCTTAAATAGGTTAAAAATAATGAAGCAGTACTCTGCACATGAGCACTCCGTGCTCCCAATTAAGCAATCCTTTAAAAGGTGGCCTTAGGAAGCCTCTCAGAGTCGTTCTAAGGAGGTTAATAAATTGCTTTGAAACCCTGGATGCAGCTTAGTGAGATGACTAAGGAGCTGTTGTCACAGCCTAATGTCATTACCCGAATTCTGGCACTTTCCAGGGAGCACGAGGCTGCAGATCTTGAGCTTTACAGCCTCTTGTCCAAATGATGATTCCTTGTCAAGGGCCTGCTCGCAGAAGTTTTGACTTGGCAGGTGAATCTCTCTCAGCACAAAACGTTTGCAGAGGTGCATGGAGAAGTCAGGATCCACAGGGTTTTAATCCTTCAGGCTGAAATCTTTGGTACAAACCGAGGAGAGCACACAGCAAAAGGGTGTCTGGTGCCTGTTTAAGGAAGGTGGGAAATCTCGTGCCCTGGCCAGCACATCTGGCACAGGCTGTTGGTGCAAAACACTTGGCCCACGCTCCTGTGCAGAAATAAATTCTGTTCCCAAAACATCTGCAAGGCTGACTGAGCTCCAGGCTCTTCTGCAGCACTTGCAGCTCCCCAGACTACAAACCAATGCATTTTGACACCCTAAATGGATTTATTCTCCCTTTCAGAGCTCATCAAGAGCAGTTCTGTTTCTCAAACCCCCCTCAAAGTCACGAGCAAATTTAAGGGACAGAGAAAATAATTTATTCTCCTGAAACCAAATGATTTTCTCCAACTTTTCAGCATGTATCTCATGGCAGAGCATGAAAAGCGATGCCACAACAATTCCGAGCAGCCTCTCCAAGAACAGCTGCCAAGAAGGCATTTCATTGATGCTTCTTCCCCTCCTGCCAACGTGTGTTGTCAGACACGTTGCCTAGACAGCAGAAATCACGGATAAGGACATCTCACAGTGCTCTAGATCCCAGTTCTTACAAACAGACTGGTTTTCCTGGGAGGGACTGCTTGAAACCCAGCCTTATTTGGATGGGGGAACACTCGGGAGTTTGGAAAACCATCTGGAGTTTGGAAAACCATCCTGGCCAAGAGAAGGAGCTCCATTTCTTTTTTCTCCTGGCAGGTGGCAGAGCCTCAGGAGCTCCCCAGTGTGCTCTGCTATCTCTGAAGCCCAGCAGCCTCCCTGTCCTCCCAGATTATCTATCCCAGTGTTTATTATTTTTTATTATTATTAGCACACAGCGTTCTCCACCTAAAGTTTAACAGCTCAGGGCAGATCCTTCTTGGATAGAGTACAGGGGAGCCTTGATCCACATCATCACCATTGCAGGAGTGCACAAGTTGTCTTACGATCCTGAAGGAATGGTTTTGAAAAGGAAAGAAAGCTCTTTTCCAACAGTTAAAAAAAAAAAAAAGATGAACTGTGAGCAGGAACTCTGCTCCATGCATGAAAACTGTCTAAAAAAGCAAACAACATACAGACAACATGTACACAATAGGCATCTGGCAGCATTTTCAGACATTTTTTTTTAATTTATTCTGACATGCTATAAAGGAATAAATTACACTGTTAAAGAATTACCAGCAATAAAAGTATTTCTTTCTTTCAGCTGGGCTAGAATAGGAGTGAGAAGGAAGACAGCCTGGGGCAGTAACCAATGTGAACTCTGCATGGTGAGAGGCTGCCCCCAAGAACAAGAGGAAATCTGGTCATATCCACTTCACTAGAACTTGAAAGAAAATGCCTTGGTTTCAAACCATCCGAATTGTTTTCAAACCATTCCGAGTTTTTTTATTTTTGTTCTCCAAAGCAGCAATGACAGGTCAGTGCAGCCGAGGCAGAACGTGGCAATGCTCGGAGGCTGCCGAGCCCGGGGCTGCAAAAGATGCCATTTCATTTTTTAAAAAAAATTCCAATCTTATTAACAGAGGGCTGGTCTCAAACAAGAGGTTATAAAAATGCAAGACTGCCCCTTCCCCCTCAAGGAAAAAATACAAAATTTATTTAAAAACAAAATGAGGAAGAGTTACAACACTAAATCTAAAATGATTTAGAAAGAAATATGACTTCTTTTGCTTAACAAATGGCCTTAAAACTTGGTTTAAAAACAGGGTAATGTAAATTTCTTCAACTGAATTAACAAGGCAAATTAAAAAAAAAAAAAAAATCTCATTTCCTTACAGAAACAGTTTTTAGTTTTTAATGAACTTGTAAACAAAAAAGCTCCCGCTTCAAAATAAAAACAAAATCCCAGATCATATAGATGTTTACAGTGATTACATTTATCTAAGCAACTTACATACAGGTTCAGTTGTAAGATGTTAACTAAATTTCGTGACAAATATGCTGTTTTTCCTTTTATACCAAGAACATTATAGAGTTAATGCAGAGTCCTAAAGATTATCTAGTAGTCGCTAAGTTTCTCTTAAGTCTTCACTTTAGATGCTGTTATTTCTAGCACAGGTAAGCAGGCAGAGTCTTTCATATGCTTAAAAATTGGAATCTTTGGTTACTACCATGTCAGCTGGCTTGGTATGTTGCACATAGAAGCCAACAACTTTAAGAATGTTTTAAGTGTACAACTTTCAAAACCCAGGGAGGAATAACCAGAAAAGAGTGCACAATTGTGAGCATTTACAATTATCACAACTGTTGCCGAAGACTGTTCATGCCATTCTTCCAAAACAATGAGATCTCATAAGCAGTGTAGTTCAAAGTAAAAAGGTAACAAAAATTGGCATATGCACAATTTTCTCCACTTGTGTGTCAACCATTAGTTAACTTTTCCACTTGAAAAAAATGCAATAGAAAACTGGACACCATGTTTCACTATCTCAGGAATATTCACAATTACAGCTGCTACAACTCAAAGTGCAGCATCACTGACACTGCCCAGAGCCAGTTTATACTGATATTAAGTTCTTTACACCGAGGAAATGGTTGCCCACAGCCACTGGCAAGTGTATGAACTAAAATTTCTAGGATTTGGGGAGTGACAAGTCCTGCTCCGATCTGCTCTGCTTTGTCCCATCCTCGTCATGCTCAGAAACCTGCAAGATAAACACAAGGGGAAACTTACTGAGACGGGATGGCAAGGAGCAAGAGCCTTCACAGGAGGAGAATTAAAACAGCAGTTATGGTTCAGTCAAAGGGGAAAATGCTGCTCCAGCTGGGAAGTGCAGAGTTCCTGGTGTCCATTTCCAAAGGTAACCAGCAATTTGGACAACTCTGGAGCTCACACACCTCTGCCTCACACCTACTGCTGCACTGGGGAACGGGTTTAATGCACCAGCTGGGTGCCACATTCCTCCAGCAGGAATTCAGCCCAGCAGCTTGAAAACAAGCTGTGTTATTGCCACTAGGAAACAGGATGTAATTTCATAGGATTGTTTGCTACTTGTCTGCAGTGGCTCATGTTTATATCCCTGAATGTCAAGCTGTCATCTGACTGCAGGGTGCTCTCCAGAGACGCAGTACGGCAGTGTCACACGGACAGGCAGGGGACAACCCACCTTACAGTAGCTGGTGCCACCACAGACCCACAGCAGCGGGGTCTGGGAAGCCCCAAGACAGAGCAGAGCCCGTGCCAGTGCCTGGGGAAGCAGCACAGCACACCGCAGCCTTTGCAAGGACAAGTGCTGGCTCATGTGACAGGGGAGGTGGCGCACACACAGCAATTCTCTGTGTTCAGTATTCCAAATGACATTGGGGGACAGGGAGAGGACAGGAATCCACACAGATCTCCAAGAAGCAGTTACTGCCAGCTGAGCCAGTCCTCCCTGGGTGCTCCTTTCTGGTGACTCAGGTGGCAGGGCTGTGTTTTGACACAGGGAACAGGAACCTCAACCAAAGCTGGCTTTGCCAAGCCAGTTTCCGTTCTGGGTGCCCTCCAGACAGGATGGTTCTGGCCATGGGTGAGTTCAGCACAGCAACAGCTCTGAGTTTTTGCAACAGAAATCTCTTCTCAGTGAAATACAGACACAGCTGACCTCAGCTATAGCTTGTGCTGTCATCCAGAGAGAAGCAAGAGCAAACAAGTTTTACTAGTCTGATGTTCTGTCCAAAATGCATCTGGAGAGCACCCAGAAAATGGCTTTAACTCTTCCAGAACTGCCTACAGGTCGTTTCAGAGAGGTTCAATAACTTGTTTCAAAGTCACTGTTGATGCATTGAAGGGTAATTCTCTTTATCCAGCATTGGTCATATTAAAAAAACAAAATAAATCCTGTAGCAGAATCAAGACAGCCATTCCCACTTGAGTGCAAACTCCCACAGAAAGCCCAGTGACTCCCGAGTTCCCTAATCCTTACTTGATGCACACAACCAAAAATGATGCTGTTTTTCCATTCAGTGTGTTCAGCAGAGAACACTGATTCATCTTTGAACCACTTTCTCCATCAAAGCAGCCAAAACAAAGCCAACAAAGGAAGAGTGTGGAAAGAAACAGATCAACTCATTGCTTCAGAAATCTGAACATTTCCCAAGAAATGGGAGCCTGAACCTGAGCACATCCCACCAAATGATCTGCTGCTATTAGAACTCCTCAAAGTCGAGGTAATATGGGCAGGAGAATGTCCAGCTACAGCTACAGAGAGCAAGAGGGAACTGGATTTAACTCTAAATTTCCCTTGAAAGTCCTGCTAAGACTCAGCTCAACCACAGCTGTGAGATGAGATGGAAATGGCATGAGGAATGTGCTGCAGAGTTCATGATGGCATCTCTTCCACACAGGGCCAAATCACCACTCCTGATCCTTCTGAGGTGTTGCTCAAACTTCTGAAAATCTCTGTGCTACGTGAGGGATCCTCAAATTGTTTTATTATTACCGTGGCTGAAGAGCTGATTGACAGGAGAGCAGCAGCTGTAGTGTAATTCCCTAAAAACCTCCACGATGTGAAATGCTCAAATTTTGTGTATTCTCCCTTTCTCCAGACAAATGAGAAGTATTCAGCTGTCAATAATTTGAATTCTCAAGCAGAGAAGTCTCAGTCTGTTCTGAGCAATCCTGTCACCACCACAGGTGTCCAACAAATAACTGACCTGCTGACAGCCTCACAGGATCTCCACTGCCAGGAATTAAAAACACCTCTCCCAAACGAGCCTGGTAGACTTTATCCTGCAGCTTGACTGCTTGAGTCACTTTTTATGACTGAGGGAAGCTGAGTGTAAGCACAGTTACAAATCACACCTGAACAACTGCTGCACTGGCAAAAGAGAGCCAGGCCAACTTCCCCGAGTCAGCAGAGCTCTGTCTGCTGGAACAGTTCACCTCTCCCAAGTTCCAAACCAGCTGATCTGGCTGTTACAAAAGACACTGCACAGAGTTCCAGAGAGGGGCAGAGGAAAAAGAAAAAAATAAAAAAAAAAATGAAGAGAAAAAAGGCCACGGACAGAATAGGTTATTCTGGAACCAAGCAGAATATTTAGCCTGGACAAATTCGAGGATTCATGGATGATTTAACATGGATCTGAGTTTAAGGAAGTCAGGAATATCTGTAAATGAGCACACTGGATAAACAATTTGAGTCTGTATTTCTCTAGCTCACCCTGCCCAGATGCAAATCTTCAACAGGACTTTATCAATAACTGCACCTGTACATTGTTATTTTCTTAGTTGTTCAATGGCTATGGTTACCAAAGGGGTAATGTTTGGTACCAGGAAGCCTTTTAAGTCCAATTCCACACAGGTTTTGCTGCAGCAACTACAAAAGAATTTAACTGAATTCCAGAAAAAATAACCAGGTATTTCATCCTCTCCAATGTGACAGAGCATCCAAGCCATCCAGCTTAGTTGGGTTCAAATAAACTTCATTAATAGGCAGAATTCCTCATAAAAAGACATGTAGGATTTCAGGAATCTGGAAGTCTTTACTTTGATGAAGAAATGAAGCCTCTGAAGTCTTCAGATGTTTGCCAAGCACTGCTTTAATGCTCTGCTGACATTACAGCTTGATCAATCCAAAGGTCACAAACCTTTTTGGTGATGGGGAGGGAAGAAGAGAGTCATTCCCCCTCCCCAAAAAAACCCCATGAAATTGTGCTGAAAGCCCAGGAATTTCCTTTTAGCTGTAGCAAGGGATCTCTACCAAAGGACAGTGTGCTAAGGAATGTAAATCAGGGAATAGAAATGGTTTAAAGCTCCACAGCAAAGCTTCCCTGCTCCTCGTGCCTGGCAGGGAGCTCAGCTCTGCTCTCTGGCACTGAAACATCCCTTCAAGGTGCAGGCAGCTCATCATTTTAATGACCTTTTCTTTCCTCACACACACCACTTGGGCAGAGACTGTCTGAGCCAGGAGAGCAGCACATTAAACCTCAGAACACTTCAGCAAAATTGTGTTCCACCAGCTCCCAAGTTGATTTTCAGGGCAGGTTCCACTTACAGCTCATCACCTCCTGCAAAGCCTTCCCCTTTTGAGCATGAGCTGGTGTGTGCAATGTGCATTTTGGTTCAAATTATCTCCTGCTGCTCAAACCACCGAGCTCTCCACACCCCAAATTGGGCTGGGTTCTGAACTTCAGACAGTTTCTCTATTTCAGGAAGCAACCCAAGCCCAGGTGCTTAATCACCCAGTCTGTTACTGGTGTTGCAGCTGAAGGAACTGGTTTCCAGCCTCTGTCAGATCCAGCCACTCTTTATGCCAAAAACCTGACATTTAATGGCATCTATGATTTTTCTCTATTTATTTCTTTTTTTTTTTTCAAAACCCACTTCAATGTTGGGAAAAGCAGCAGGTATTTTCTCATTTATTCTGGATGAGATGTGGTTTTTTGATAGCTTTTTGACTAAAGACACCTGGTAAGATTTGAATGCTGCTACAATATGTGAAGAACAATGTTTAAGTTTATTGTAAACACTTCTGCATTTCTTTGATTTCCAGGATTGTCGTGTTAGCCAAGCATATCATTTTATACATATAAAAATGACAGACAAGAGGTACTGAAGAGCAGCAATGCCTCAGTACAGAATTTAAACCTTGTTTCTCTATTCTCAGTCACACAATCTCATTAGTTTCAATTTTATCCACAGCTCAGCTGCAGGAATTGGTTTCATGGCAAGACTGGCTCAAAAATGCACAGATGGGGCAGTTTCATCCTAGGGACTTACCAGACTCACACCAGCACATTTACATCACAAAAAAAAAAAAAAATAAAAATAGATTTTAAAAGCTTCTAGATCACATGAAAAAAAAAAAAAAAAAAATCGATGTGTCTTTTCAGCACTCAGTTTTCAGTTATTACACAATTACATTTGAACATGTTACAACATTTCCCTTTGAAACCATAACCTAGAAACATCCAAAAAAATCATCAGGAAACCTGAAGCCCCACCCCAGAGCACCCAGATACTTCAGAAAATTGTGAGTTGGCAATCCACGGCAGTTTGGGGGTTACTGCTTGATTTAGACAAGGCATTTGGAGCTCACTGGCCCCTTCTTTGAGCTCTGGCCCAAATGTCTCGATGTAAACCCACTGGAGGAAGCCAGAGCAGTCACAATTTTCTGTTCCCAGTGTTTGAGGCATACAGAACAGAAGCAAACCCACAGCACTGTACCAGCTGCCACGGAGCAGAACCCAAAAGTCTCTAGATCCTTGCCTAGGCAATGAGAATTATCCCTTAAGAAGTGTTAGGTCTAGGATTTTGGATTGCATTATATATTTATACATATATAAGGACGTATATATGTATATATATAAATCAAAATAATAAAAAAAATGTCACATTCCCAACACCAAGTCAGTTTCTGGTTTTTTTTTGGAAAGTGGTTAATGCGGGAGCAAAAAGATGCAGTGGTTAAAAAATGACCCAACATCCCCAGAAGAAATGATATGAATAACAAGGACATTTTGGTATAAAGTTAGTAGTCAAATTCTCCAAGGACGTCTTTTGGTTTTGTGGTTTGGTTTTTTTTTTTGAATTTAAGAGCCAAATGTAGTTTTTAAAACCACCTCCTCGATCTAACACTTGGAATTGCCGCCGTTGTCCAAATTCGTGGCAAATTTGTGTTTTTTTCCTCTAACGTCACTTGGTTCTTGGCTACTAACCTTTCATGTTACTCTTGGATTTGTCAGTTTGCTTGCCTGTGGGGGTTTGGGCCTGCTGCCCCTGCCCACTGGAAGAGGCTGCCTGCTGTGCTGCTTTCTGCTTTAACATTGTCCAGTCGAATGTGTAGTCATACTGGTGGTTCAAGGTCCTGTAAAAACCAAAAAAAAAGGGAAATATTCCTCTTTAACACATCAGAGCTAAAAGCAAGCCCTGCCTGAAATCCCAGAACCAGGGGATAGCTCCTTCTCTAAGCTGCTTTAGAGATTATGAATGGTATAGAAATGCTAAGTATTACTAACTTCAAGGGATTCTTGCAGCAAACCCAAATGCCAGCCAGCAGCATTTACTCACTGCTTACACAAAGCTCTGCACTTGTGGAAGCAGCACTTCCTCCCAGCCCAGCTCACCCACTGGCTGCACTCAGCTTCTGAGCTTTTTTTTTTTTATTTTTTTTAAAAAATATAGATATAATTTCAAGGAAGGACTACAGCATTGTACATCACTGAATAGGAATTCTTTGGATTCCAGAAACCTGGGGGGAAGACTCGCCAGCCCTCCTTTTGACAGATGCTGTTCACTGCACAAGGTGGAATTTATGTTCCAGTTGCTCTAACGAGCTCAATGAAGCAGCAACTCTTCTCCTCCACTGAAATTTCTCTCCTGGGAACCACTGCTGGGTCCAGCACCGTTTTCCAAAGATAAAAAGCTTCAAAGACTTCTGCCAAGGGGTCAGTTTCATAGGGTACTTGCAACAGAACCTGAAGCATGGGCTCAACCCTGTGGTCACATCACACAGTGCAAAAACAAGAGAATCTTTTCCCTTTATGTTTAACACTGCACAATAATTTTCAGCTCCTTTAAACGGTTTTTGAAGGTCTGAAATGAAAGGAAGTCCCAGAAGAACTCCCTACACCACACACACACAGGAGCTGCTCTCTGCAGTGCCAATCCCACAGAGCAGTTCCCAACTGGATCCCTGAGATGTTTCTGTACTTTTCCACTTGGAGACTGACCTGAAAAGAATACGGAATAATTGCCTCAGATACATGTAATCTGGTGCCTCTTCAAAGCGCAGGCCACGACAGTAGTTCAGATACATGGCAAATTCTGCAGGGAACCCCTGTAAATCAACAGTGTGAAATCAAGCCACGGCTGGCAGCAAAAAACCTTCGAACAAAGGCAAAAAGATGTACATGTGTCTCTAAGAGCAGAGGGAAACTGGTTGAAGATATCCGAGTTAATTCCACTTTGCCCTGAGTTGTTAATTTGTTCTGTATTTCAGCATTTGGATTTGCTCAGGCACACATTCCTTCCCCAGAACTGTTACCTCATGCATGGTTTGCAATCATAAGCTCTCTGCTGCCAGAACCTTCAACATTTAACTTATTTATAAAGGACACTGCTCATCCTAATTAAACCTTGTTCTTATTAACTATGTCTCTAAAATAATGATAATTATCTTTAAGAGATTCACTCTGCTTTCTTTGATAATCTGCTGGAACATAGTAGAGACAAGGTCAGTTAATAAGGATGAAGTGTGAAAACTTTTAAACTATGAAAACCTCTTTCAAAGATTTTCTGCTTTACATTTTTAAACATTTAATGCTGTATGAAGGCCTAGCTCTAATAGGTGACAGCACTGTAAAAATCTCACAGGGTGTAACATCCCTGGAAGTTCAAGGCCACACTGGATGGAGCTCTGAGCAACCTGGATTAGTAGAGGGTGTCCCTGTCCCCAGCAGGGGGGTGGAACTGGGTGATTTTTAAGGTCCCTGCCAACCCAAACCATTCCATGAACAGTTCAACAGCTTTGGGAGATGCTGTCAGATTCAGGATGGAGATTTGCAGGATAGAAAGTGCAATCCTTGGTGCTGCTGTCTGAGGTGCACAAACCCTGCTGCGTGCTCAAGGATCTTTGTTAAGAAACACTTGGATGCCACAGTGAAAGAGGAATCTTAAGACTCAAAGGAAAACTTGGGAAAAACAAAGATCATTTGCATCTAATTTCACTACAGCCACTACTTGAGTTAGGGCAGACAATATGAAGCCTCATGAAGAGGAATAAAGTGGAGGTGGGCAAGCCAGACAGCTCCACCTTGGTTATTTATTTACTCCTGATGTCAAAGTCGCATTGTAAAAGTTGAAAAACTGAACAAGCCTCACGTGAGAGAGCTGGGAGCTTGCACAGCAAGACCAGAAGGATGGTGGCATGAACTTTGCCAAGGAACAGCAGCAAATGCTGCCCTCCCTCTACACACACTCCTGTTCTTGCTGGGTGGCCAAACACAAGGCACCCAGTGCCTGCCAAAGCAGAATTATTCAGCAGCAAATGCCATGTGAGGCTGTTTAATCTATTGGCTCAAATTTAGGGAAAACACCCCCAAAACCCAACAAACAACAACCGAACAAGAAAAGAATTTCCATCTCACAGTATGACATCATTTGGAAACTCTTACCTTACACAAAACCTCAACAGGAGTGGACATTTTCTTTTCACTAATCTTTTCATACTTTTGCTTCTTTGTTGCAGCCTGTGGAACATGTAGGTCACAATATAAGAGATATTGTGCAACACTGGATTAACAAGGACAGCAGCAAAAAAAAAAAAAAACACAAAAACAAAAAAATTGACAAAAATCCTTTGGTCAACCAGAAGTATTTTCTGTGAAATCTCCAAGTCCCACACACTTATTGCAAAGAGAATGAAGGTCAATCTGGTATTAAGATTTGGCCACAGTTTAATACCATTTGTCGCAGTCTAATGCTTCCATCACATGGCACAGCTCGTGTAGTTCTAGCTGCTGCTTTTGTCCATTAACCACAGCAGACTTTGCAGCTACATTTGCCAAAGTTGTATTAATTCCCTCTCAGTGCCCCATTCAGGGCTGCCTGGTGCATCAGCACCCTTCACATTCATTTGCAGCTGAAGAGTTCCAGCAGCCCACAAGCCGTTGCCTTTTTACAAACCGTGCAGCTGCAACACCGTTGGAACCACACAACTCTCACACGGAGGGAGAAAAACAATTAAAACATGAAAACCAATCACTGGAGTCCAAAGAAGTGAAATGAGAAATGTCTGCCACATTTGGAGCTGGCTCCCATAGATGGAAATCCTGAACAAGCCTGCTGCAGTTAATAATTATTCAGTTGTGCCATAACCTGAACTGAAGATACCACTGGGGCTGAACTTGCCAGGCAAGAGATTATTTCCATGCTCTCTCCAGCAATTCAAAAAGCCACTAACAATGTTATTTTCTATTTCCCAAAGGGGCCTCAGCCTGCAAGAGGACAATAACTGGCAAAGATGATGTCAGCTATTGTTTAGCATAAATTTTAAGACAGTCCAACAAGGCACATTTTGCCTGCTGCGTAAGAGGCAGAATCCACAGGCTATAAATACCAAGCTTTGGGAAAAGCTGCTTTGTACAACTGAAGCTGAACATTATATAAACCCACCTGACAGGCAGAAGCATGATACCCAAACATGAAAAAAAAAAAAATATTAAAAGGGTGGGGGAGGGAAAACAAACAACAAAAAAAAAGCATCATAACCTACCTTTAATCCTTGCCAAGGCAGACTGGTTCTGTTAAAGTACATCAATACATAGCCTAGAGACTCCATGTCATCCCGACGACTGCAGGAGGAAAAAAACAAGGAATTACAAATTCGGGCATTTCTTATTTTATTTCACAGCGCTAGCACATTCAAAAATTTAAATTAAAATAATAATTCAGGAATAAACCCTAAGAGAACCCTAAGAGAGGAGGAGATCCTATTCGGTTTTTAAGCAAGGAATATTGTGTGTTTTAAGTTAAAAACTCTGGAAAATGAAGGAAAAAAAAGAAACCTGAAATGTCTTTCCTGCCATCTTAAGTAGCTTGGGTAGAAACTGCAGATTTTCCTGTGGGAACCATGGAATGCATTGTAAGAGAGAATGAGGTTAATGAGGTCAATGAGGCTGTAACATCGTGTCAGGAAAATTTTTTCCCTGAACCTTGGCTCAGTCTGGGATCAATTCTGACCACCTGGCCCCTAAAGGACATTGCTCCTGTCCTCCTTCCCTTCTGTCAAAACCCCCTGAGCTGGCTCTGGTTTGAAAAAGCAGTAATATTTATAAAGGTGCATGATTATAAAGGTGCTGCTGCCTCCTTCCCACAAAAGTCAGTTCCAAGGCAGCTGGAGAACTCCAAAGTGGCTTCACCGAGAACTTGCACAAATTCTCATGCAAAAAGCTTCCAATGCTTTCTGCCCTGCACATGTTCCACATCCCACTCTGGCCACATGAACACCACTGTACTTTGCTCCCAGCTTTTCTGAGCCCAAGACCAGCACAGTTCACTGGAGTGGAAAACACACTCCAGGATTTTTTTTTCTTTTTTTTCCCTCTTGGCAAAGTTGCCTCTTCCCAGCTGTGGTAAAATCAGATTTTTCCTCTGACTGCCCCCCTCTGCAGCTGACATCTATTTAATATGAGGCAGGAAAAATAACTCCTTTTTCTCCTCCCTGCTCCCTTATGGGGATAACCTGGTGAGTTTTTGCTGCTGCTCTGCCACCCTGAGAAGGATTTAAAGGGTGGCAGGACAGATTCTACACCTCCCACCCCAACAAGGGATCAAAAGGCTGACAGCTGCAAACAGAATTAACACAAAGGTGAGGTGAAACAGCTCCCCAGAAGTGGGAACAGGCTCAAACCTGATCTAGCTACAGATCTTGGTAGGAGAAGAAAGCAGCTGGTGATGTTTTTGTGTTTTAGCCCAGCCAATAGAACCAGAACAGTCTGGCAGCTCTCACTCATGGGCCAGCTCTGGGACCCTTTAGGGAACAAAGGAAAAGCCAGCCCAGGGGAAAATCAGCTTGGCTCCCTAAAGCTTTTAGCACCAGAAAAGCTCTGCTGTGCCCAGGGAAAAGAGGATTGGTTCCCTCCTCTCAGCAGCAGCTACCTCTGAGATCATCTCAGCTGCAACATGAAACCACAGACAAAGGGCTGGAAAATGATACTGAGCCCACAAATTCCAGCCTGCAAAAACTTGCTAATTCTATTGGAACTGCAGATTTTAATCACCACCAGCATTTAGTGAGAACCTGTACAGGGCCATGACATAAAATGATGTTTTCTGAGCAGGCAGTGATAAATTCAGAAGCAATAAAGGGATTAAGAGTATCCATCCCCCATCCAGCTTATTGTTTTAATGTTTAATGTCGTGATCTTGTAGTAGGAAACATTTAGTTCTGTGAATCTGTAATGGCTACATTATTACAATGTATTGATAGAAGTAGTTTTCAGGATTTGGAAAACACGACAATCCTCTCCATTATTAAAATAAATAACATTGCAAACAGCTCCTTGAGCACAGCTGTCATTACCTGTAGGAAAACATGTTCTGTAACAGTTAAAAGTACAGGACTACAGGTTGAAATATTCTGCCATAAGCTCCAGAACTGGTTTCTCTTGATTACAGGAATGCATTACTTCTTTGCCTCACTGCTGGCTTGACCTAGACAGTTTAGCAGCTTTTAGCAAGCACCAACCTACATTTCTAATTATAACAGAATTCCCATTACCAGCAGATACGGTGTAAAATCCAACTAAATTCAATTTTTGGTGTCCAACTAAATTCAAAGGCAGATCCCTCCCTCACTCCCAGGTGCAAGCATAGATATTCTGTCATTCCCATCTTGGTTGACACAAATATCAGAGGCACAGACATTGCTGGAAGCTTTAACTATCCAAGAGAGGTAAAGCCACACTCTGCAGTTATCCATGACAATATTTAGGCAGAGATGTAAGGAAGAGAGGCATCCCTTGGTATCCCATGAATAACTAACACTTGCCAACAACCTGAACTCCTCTCTCTACTGGAAAATGCTGGCGTTCTGTAGGAACAAAATCTCTTTGATCCAGAAGATAAAAATGTGTTTGTTGATGAAGCAAAGCTCAAATATATAAATACATCCACGCACATGTGTACATAACTACAGGCATGACTACCCCAGAAACTAAAATACAATGTGAGTGAAGGTATTGCTTGCAGGCAAAAGGAGAAATAATGGTTTATTAAGTTGAAGAGAGTGAGAAAACAGGCCAGACACCAGCTTCAGAACAGCCTTTCTGCTTACTTTCAAGCCAGTCAGCAATGGTGCCAACAGGTACCAACACATCAGCAAAGATGTGTCACACCATTTTATGTGTGAAGGGCCTCTGACAGACCCACATCAAAGTATGGCTTCGCCTTTCAAAAGCCAAAATAATATGCAGAACATCCAGCTGATGTCTGCAAGACACCCAGTCTCTTCAAGAAGCAAATTAGGTGCTTGGAGTTTTTCCCCCTATCCTTGCTCGGGCAGCCGAAAGAAAGAACACTTGCAAAGGGATGGATGCATTTTTCATATCAAATGAGCTCAGACACTTCAGAAGTTTCCAAAGATCAGCCCTGCAGCCTCCAGAAGGTTGCACTCACCTCTGCTCAATGCCAAGGTGTGCATTGATGCTGGCATATCGAGCTGTGCCAGTGAGATTTTTGTCTTCTCTGTAAGGTATGTGTTGCCTTGTCCTGTTGTCCCGGTACTTTTTGGCCAAACCAAAGTCAATAAGGAATAACTTCAGAAAAGAAAAATGAAAATAGGTTAGATTCCTATCCAATTCCCCAAATCCCCAACTTCTTTCCCTAGGCATTAGAAATGCTTTAAGACACCCAGACAATGTAACAGCCTACAGTTAAAAGAAGCAAAGTAACAGTGCAGAGGCGCAACCAGCTTTTAAACTAGTCAGTTAAAAACTCAATGGTGAATTAGTTCAAGCTTTTTTCTCAATCCCCTGGAATGGATTAGATGGTGCTACTCAGCCTCTAGAGCTTAGTTCTACCACTGGTATCTATCACTACTGTAGTCTGATGCCTGCAGTGCACAGCTGAGGGGAGGAAGATGTGTGAAAGCACATCCCAAACCCCACTGGCACCGGAGCAGGTCACACACACACACACACACACAGAGTTCACGACAGCTTAATGCACCAGGCACATCCTGCAACCTCCTGTCTCAAAGAACAGGGGCCATTCTGCAGAGCACAGGGCCAAAACCTTCCCCAGCAAACAAGACAGCTCGTTCTTGGTTCATTTGAAGGCTCCCAGAACTCTGCCACAGCAGCAGCAGCTGGACAAACTGGCTGGTTTTAACACAGCCAGGAAGTCGGAGCCAAGGAATGGATCCAATTTGGGTTTCTAATAACCAAGCTTGCCCAACGATTTGGTATTTAGCAACCTGAGTGTGTGGTAATTAGTGTGTGGTAATCAGTGTGCTGCCAGCCAGCCCACCTACAAAGGGTCATCCAGGCTGTACCTTCTTGGGCAAGATTTCAGGAGAAAGAAGTACATAAGGAACCTTTTAAATTCTAACACCCAGACTGCAAGCTCCAAATCCTGATTCCAACACTGGATTAATGCTACAGGATCAAGGACTACAATCCCTCCAGACCGAGCAGTGCTGCAAAAGTAACTTAGGTGGGGGGAAGAATGGGATGGAAAGAAGACATTTAAAGTTTGATAAAGTCTCAGTAAAAACCAACTCAGTATCAGGTTAAAGCTGATTCCAGGACTGAAGAAACATCTTTAAAAGCAAGCTGGAGACTAAAATACATCCAAAGCTGAAATGGGAGGGGTCACTGGCACACTGGAAGTGCTGTGCACTAGGAAGTTCAACTCCACAGGAAGTATCCAAGATACTGAAAGTTTCTGAATTGCAGAGTAGCTTCGGTTCAGAATTCTGATTCAAGAAGATTTACCAACTACAGTAGCCTAGACAGGAAAAAGCAAAGCTAAAATCCTCTTAAACTACTGGTGTCAGAGCAGAAACCCCAGGGTTGAAGTCTTGCCATGATTTCTATGCAAACACAAGGCACTGCAGTGCTACATTTGCTGTTCAGGTGAAAGTCACCCTGAAAGCCCAAAAATGCTCAGAGCAAGGGACATAAACCCAAGTTTTTAAATCAACTCCACTGCTGAGACAGCTCAGCTATCAGTGAGCATGGATATGCTCCCTAGCTACCAGGAAATCACCTGATATGCCAGGAAATCTTTGTTCTGGAATCCCAAAGCAGACAGTATAAAGCTTTACGTGTCTGCTACGCTGCAACTTTCCTAGAAGCAAAGCCTGAGCTCGAATGCAATCCCTCATTTTCTGATTTGATCCACAACACAGGCCTGTAACTGGGTATTATTTCACAGCAGCAGCTTCCCTGGGGAAGTTTGCTCTGTTCCCTAGCTCAGGATGAGTCTGTATTTCCCTGTGGATGGGTTGAAGGCATTAAGAGTGAGTCCCTCCTGGAAAGAATGAAGCTGGGAGCCACAGCCCAATTTGGATGAGCACAGAACGTCCCAGTGCCAGTTCCCAGATAACCTCACACCACCTTCATTCTGTTTGTTGCATTATCAGCAGGAAACTGGAGAAGTAGGGCACGATTTTTGCCAAGAGCAACGAGAGAAGTAGATCAAAGTCTGTGCCTCTGATAAGAAAGTTTCAGAAGCAGACAACAGAAGCCTGTCAGCTTGTGTAGAGCAGGAATCCACCTGGGATTTAATCCACGGAGACTATTGTGGAAAGCAAGGGACCAATGGCCAAGCTCCTGAGCTGTGATTCAGATTCAGTCATTTCCAGCTGTCCTGCTACCAACTGGTAAATGTCTTCCTCCCTCTGCAATTCATCTTCTCTTCAAGAGTCACAAATGCAACATCAGACGCTACAAGATAAGCTCCTGCTTCTCCAAGAGACAGCTTGCTGGAGTAATTTCAGGTTTTAAGCACAAGGGATGAAAATGTTACATCTTCATTACGCATTTGGGGTGATTTTAGGCACAAAGTGCCCGGGGAGGAGTCTGGTTGAAGGGATAACACAACTTCTCCACGTGCATCCATTGGAACTGCAGGAAACCTTCAGCAAGGCAAGCAGGAGCCCTGCTATTTCATTTCTAGCCTTCCCCACATTTTTAGGAGATTGCCTTTTGAGCTGGAAAGATCACAAATAAAACCTGCACCTGAAATCAAGCACGTACATTTAGCCCTATCAAAGTTTAGAAATAATTCCACAATTTAAACAAGCGCCACAGGGAAACATCTTAGTAATGTTACATGTTTGCCAAGTATGTCTGAATAATGCCAACATAAGAGGTGCTTTTGCAAGGTCTACATTCTCCAGAAAAACGAAATTAAAAAAAGAAAAAAAAACAAAAAAAAGAAACCAAACCAAACAAAAAAAAAAAAAAATTAAAGAAAATAACCAAAACAAAAAATAAAGCACATGAATTTGGGGTTGAGGTTGGAATAGGAGACAGTTCAGACCTGGTTTAATCCTGAGAAAGATGGGTCCTGAGAAGTACTAACAGTCATGCTTCTTTTCCTCTTCCCCACTGGAGATTCTAAACACTGAACAAACAATAGAGGGTGGCAGTGCATCAAACACTCTTGCTTACATTGCAACATTGGCCGGCGCAGACAGGCAACACCGAGGCGTTCGAGAAAGAGCAGGGTAGCCAAATGCCATCCTTCTTCCACCAAGCACTGGACTTTGCCAAAAAAACTCCATCTTTCCATCATTAATTTTCTTTTTTATTTTTTTTTTTAGTAATATTTGGATTATTTATAGCAGCGTTATTGAAATTTTTTATATTTTTTGGGGTTTTTTTGTTGTTTTTTTTTTTTCCAAGGAGAAAATTTGACAGATGGGACGAGGTAAAATTTCAACTGTGAGCCACTCCGAAATGGCACTGCCTTAACCAGGGATAGCAATGGTGACATTTGGCTCTAGTAAAAAAGGAAATTCAAGGTTTGGTTTTTTTTTTTTTTTTTGCTTACAAAAGCAGCCTTTGGTTCCATAAACTGCCCTTCCCCCAAAAGACATTTAGAAAAATGTAAATCTTCAGTAAGGAAGAGGTAGAAGGCATTTAGTCACCTTAAAGTTTACTTTCATAAGCATGCAGGGCTTATTTCTAGCAGAGTTGGAAATTCATCTTTTAAAGTGGGAGCAAAATTTCTCCCAATCACCAAATTAAAATTTGGAGAAAAAAAAAAATCAATTTTTATTTTATTTTTTTTTTTAATATAACTGACAGGAAGCTACTGGAACAAGATTACCATGCTGTTCTAATCTTTGGGGCTGATTTTCTTTGAATTGTAGAGATTCATCTTTAAAAATTCCAAACCTACGCTTGGTTACAAAAAGAAACATTAAGTAGTGTACGCTGGCAAGTGTTTTATCAGGCAAAGCACTTGATTCCAAACTGAAGGAACCCATTTCACATTTTGCTCGTGTAAAAATGATTAATTTGCATTTGGGTTAGGAATTAGCTCCCTAAACCCCTGGAACACAAGTGAAGCCCATGCCCACAGACAGTGTTTTAGCACCATAGCGTTGCATGGCTCCCTAATTAATGAGGAAAAAACAAAAAAAAATCAAATGGTTTGTAGGCAATTCTGTTTTTCGTTTCAGCTGATGTAAATCTAACCTGTTCCTCCTCTAAAGTAAGCACAGCAGCAATTTCTAGGCCATTAATCCACACCAAGATGAACTGGAGTGCAGCAAATGCCAACCTAGCATGACTGTGCAAAAGTATAGAAAAATGGCCCAAAAAAGAACAATTGGAAATCAGAAACTAAAACTAGGAAAAAACCAAAATAAAAGTTTTCAAGTTCTACTTTGAGTCATGCCAGAGAATTAAGGAGCCTAAAACTGCTCAACGCAGCAGAGGGAAAAAAAAAAAATAGAGCTGTACAGAGTGAAAGTATGAAACTTGGGAACAAACAAAGTTTAACAGCAACAGGATTACATCAAGACTGCCTTTCAGCTGGAATGACAAGCTTTTCCAACAATGGTTGTCTCTTAAAACACTCAGTGCATTGCACCTCTTCAGACAAGAGCTGTTATCTCCCATTATCCAAGCTTTTCCCTTCTAACGCTCACGGCCCTCAAGTTGGCATTCATACAGGCAAACAAAGGTAAACATTTTGATTCCTTGGTAGTGCCTAACCAGATGAGACATCCTGGGATGGCATATAGAGAAGAATAAGTGGGAATCTTGCTTCCAATAAACAGCTTGATCACGTGTACATTTGTCCTGAAGTTGGTTTCTAATCAGTAGCATGCTTAATGCATTGCCAATGCTGCCTGTCTGCCCGAGCTCGACATACAAATTGCAGGATTAAGCATATTTCACTCCAGAAAACTAAAAAGAAAATTGAAAAAGTTGCCTTCTAGGCAGGAAACATGCACTTCTGACTATGTTTACCCATCCCAAAAAGTGTAACAACCTCAGCCCACCCCCCCCCCCCCCCCCCCCCCCCCCCCTCTTTTTTCCCCCCCCCCCAAAGTAAACTGAGACAAATTTTGTTGTTGCACAGCACGTATTCTACGGCTTAACAGTTTTCCATCAACATAATTGCATCGTTTCTTTTATTTAGAAAGGCATCTGCATCTTGGCTCTTGGTCTTATCCACAATTCTGCTGGTTGAAGAAGCTTTACCAGTCTGTAAGATTTAATGCCCTGCTGACTGGTAGGTCAGGAGCTCCCACGTTGGCACAAAATTGTTTTCATCTTAGCAAGTCAGCCCCAAAACCAAAGATAAGATTTGATTTTCATCAGAGAGGAATAAAATGCTATGAGACAACAGACATCTTGAGAGAAGCAGTCAAGGATTCTTTAGGGTTAGTTTATAACCTTGTTGCAAGTCTAGAAATCATCTTAAAATCAGGAGCATCTCCCTGGGTGGCTCAGAGACTCCCAGCATTACCAACAAAACCCAAGTTCTCACACTCAAGAACTGTGGTTTAGCATCCAAACTAGCAGTTTTAGCAATGGATTTTACCAAAAAGTTGTGCAGCTGGAATCAAATCCCACAGGCATTCCCTCTGCAGCTTGGAAACAAAGAGCTTTGGACTAACCTTATTACAGTGACGCCCAATACCCATTAGGAAGTTATCTGGTTTAATGTCTCTGTGTATAAAATTCTTTGTGTGCACATATTCAATTCTACTGATCATCTGTAAAAAAAAAAACCAGCAACAGGTAAGATTTCAAAGAGAGCAAGACATTTCATTAAGCCTTCAATGAAAGCATGAATTTTCAGTGTTACTTTCCTCTGCAACTTCAATTTATGCATTTGCTTGATGAAAACCAATTTTTTTTAAACGCTGTCTGAGTATCTTTTTTCCATGTTAAAATTCCATAATCTTGGTCAGGACCTGGCAGAATAAATACCTGAATATTTCCCAGTTATTGAAGTTCACGTTTCTAACTACAGCATCCTATTAAATTTTTTTTCATGACTTCAAAAAGCTTTATAGCTACCACAAGCCAATTTTTAAGCTCATTCCCACCCCCTATGCCAGTTACTCATTCATCTGGTTATTCATTCATCCAACGTCACCCTTCCAGCTAAGTTTTCATGGAGCAAGTCACAACTTGATGGTGGCCCACCCTGTCCTCTCTAGGCTAGCCTGCTCCCAGAATATCTGGAGAAATTCTGGCACATCTGTGTCATCACACAGGGCCAAGCCACTTCCTGGGGGTGAGATCACAGCCCCTGGTTATGTGCACAGCTCTGCACTTCCTCAAACACTCCCTTTGCAGGTTTGATTTGTTACATCACAGCCCTGCCAGCTGTTTGTTGGACTGGGTTTTAAAACTGAGCACTGATATCCCCCCCACACCCATTTCTGCCTGTTTCTCAGCTGACAGCTAATTAGTGTTTCTCATCCAAAGGAATACTGCACAAACCCCTTGTGGATTCCCTGCAGATGCTGGCACAGTTAAGTGAGCAGGGGAATGGTTCTGTAAAGCAAGAATCACCCTCACAGGGCAGCTGAAAACAGGGACAGCTGACCTTGTCTCCAGATAAATGCCTTGAGCTTCTTTGGCCAAGAGCCTGGGATTCTACGAGCATCTGGCCAAGTGACAACTTGGTACTGCTAGCAATTACATAATATTAGATGAAATTTCAACTACCATTGAAAAATTCAACTTGAATCAAAAAAAAAAAGCCCTCACTGCTTTTTCAAGGAGCTGAAGGCAGGCACAATCGAGCCATTTATTAAGCAGCAAGAAATAAATATGGCTGCTCATTTCAAAGGCTGTATTCTCAGGACAGAGTTGGAAAAATATCAACTGCTGTAAAAAAAAGACTTCAGAGAGTTTTAGAGGCCTCGATTATGTTGGAGGTAGAGTGGCATCTCCACTAACAGCTTTAAGAACTGTCTGTGAGGAACAAAAAGGCAAGGCAGTTATTTATTATCAGCTCACTGTCTGGTCTTAGAGATTACAGGAGGGTGTGAGAGCACAGGGACAGACCAAATGTTGTCCCCACAGGTGTCATTAAATCAGTTCACCCACAACTGGAGACCCTTTCAGCCCCCTACCACAACCCCCACGGTGACACTGGCAGTGAATCCACCCAAATTAACCTGCTTATTTTAATGAATTTGCCCTAAAAGCAGCTGGCAGCTGCAGTGCCCTCCCACTCGGGGCATTTTGTAGGGCAGAGCACCCAGAAATCACCATTGCTTTGTCCTTATTTAGGTCAAGTGTTCACTTAGTGGATAAAACACTGCATTAATAATTTAACCCACTCTGCAGAGAATCCCTCAGGGCTCTCAAGCTGCTCTGCCCCCCACCCCAAGGTGTGCACGTACCTGGTCTGCTAGCATAAGTACTGTTTTCATGGTAAACCTGCGGGAACAGAAGTTGAAAAGGTCTTCCAGGCTGGGCCCCAGAAGATCCATGACTAGAACATTGTAATCCTTTTCTTGACCATACCACCTGCAAAAGAAAGGAAAGGATCCAGCATTAGCAGGAATCCTAATGCAGCCCAGGATCCCCTCAGTGCTCTCAGCTGCAAGAGCACGCTGCTGACTAATGTTCCATCTTGAAAGCTAATGAGGAATTAATGCTGCTAATATCTGATTTTTTTTTTTTTCCTGGAAACAAAAGTCTGAGCACAAAGCAGAACACCCAAGTTGGCAATTTTCCCCGAAAGGAAAACGCTACTCCACTTCAACAACCAAAATACCAAACAGCAGAATGAAAATGTAACCAAAGCAGCAGTGTTTTTATACTGAGGGGTGTGCACAACCCCTGGACTGAAATTTCCCTGCAGGAACACATTTTACTCTCATTGGCCCTGCTTCCTTTCACTTCCCAAAACCATCTTGACATGCTTTAGGTTTTGTTTTCAGGTCTTGACTTCTCTGCACCAGACCAAAGCAGTTCACTCATATCCTTTATTTCTACAATTTCAAAAATGCCAATCAGGTTCTATCGTCCAATGAAGTCAAATATAAAAGCTCAGGTTTTTTAGATCAGGGGTTTTTTTAATCAGGTTTTTAATACCACAGAGAAAGAAGCACTTAAGCATCAGAAAAGCAAAAGCAGAAATAGAACAGAATATTAATTGCAAGCTATACTGTGCTAGTAACCTTGAAGTGCTTAATACATCAATTTGGGCAAAAATAAAGGTTGACAATGCTATGAGGACAAGCAGAAGTCCTACAGTTAAGTGACAGCTGTGTGTAAAAAACTGTTTTGAAGCTGACACGACACCTGTTTGATCAAAAAGCTGCAATTTTGCCTTTTCTAAGCTCCTGCTCCTTACATCAAGGACCTACTGCCAATAGTCCAGGGAGAATTTCCCTCAATTTCCCAACAACATTGGCACAGACAAGGCACCCCAAGGATGTGCCTCACGGGAAGAGCTTGCAAATAAAAAAATAAATTACTCAGGAATCAGCTAAAGCAGCAGCTGGGGTTTAAGTATCTGGACAGACACTGTATTTCCACTTTAGGCAATGACTCCTGTACACTAAAGCATGGCTGGTTGGAAAACAGTTACCACTGAGAAAGTCAACAAATTCCTAGGTACTCACAGGATTCCAAGCTTAGCTTAGCTGGAAAGTAAAATAAAATGTTTACAAAGCCAGAGAGAAAAGATTCTATATTTGGATTTGTTTCAGGAACTACTGGCCTGTCCCTTGCCACTGTCTGGATTTTAGGAGAAAGCATGCCCTTCATTCCTGAATTGTTATAAATCTGATAAAAGGGATTTACGAGCTGTGGCTCACACTCCTTGCTTTCCAGATCAGTCTCAAGACATTGATTCATTCTCTGCATCAAACTGGGGTGCAGAAAATACGGATTTTGAAAGCAGTCGTTCAAATGAGATGTCAACAGAACAGATCTGTGAACAACTCCAGAGGTCACAAGTGAAAAGGAAACATTTTGGTCACTTAAAATAAGGAAAATTGGAGTAAATGACCTGCTCAGGTATTCTGTCCTGTGAAATTTAGGTTTGTTGGAAAAAAAAAACAACCTAGAGAGTAAGGGGCTGAAATAAAGAATTCTAAGGAGTAGATCAAAAAGTACTATTTTCTTCAAGGATGGAATTCTAATTGAGATGTTGAGTGGAACTGTTGAGCACAGCAATGGTTCAGTGCCCAAGATGTGCAGTGGAAGGGAAAAAGGATCAAAGATCAACCTTCAGTGGAGCTAAGAACATTTCCTCACGGCCTCAGAGACAAGGTGAAGCTGATACAAAGGAAGCCCACCCTGGAAGGTACGTTTTAAAAACCTTTTTTGTTCCTCCACAGGGATCTGTCTGCTGAGTAAGTGCAGTAATTCCAGATGATTGCCTATTTCTATGTATGAATAAAAAAAAACTTCTCATCTCCTGACCATTCTGCACTGGTGGAAAGCACAGTCAATTCTCCAAGACAAAAGAAATAATGCAGAAACTCTTAATATTTCCTTTTCACGTTCACCTGCCTGTAATTTCTCACTGAAGACTGTCAATCTATTCATTTCACAACTGGAATTTCTTCCGAGGTATCAAGAGTGTTTCATTTACTTTGCTAAGACTCGAAGGAAGTTTTCATTTCCCTTGGAACATTTCCAGGGAAAATGGGATTAAGAAGGAAAGCAACATCATGTCCGACATAAGAACATCAGAAGTCTTGGTTATCTTAGGAAAATTTGGATAATAGGATAAATAAAAGCCCAAAAAAAGAGAGCTCCACAAGTTCTTACAGTCATCAGGAGGGAAATTTGGAATTATTTATTGATGTGAGGGATACATACAAAGCTCTGGGCACCTCCGAGGTGGCACTGGCATCTCAGAAAACAAGTGTGCCCACGTGGCTGAGAGATCCAAACACTTTCTGTCAGCACATCTGGAGTCCTTTCCCTCATAATAAAGTTGAGGAAGCAATACATTTTAAAGGAGAGTTTTGGAGGGGAGTGAAAAGTGGGAGAAAAGATGAATTACTTGAGAGCCGTTCTGGGAGGGTAATAAATCTGATTTTGTCACACACAACGCATCATTTCAAGAAGAGAAATTAATTTACTAGACCAAGTCCTCCTAGTCTTTCTCTAATTGATTTACAGCCTCCCACAAAAACATGAAGAGGACAGGATGAGGAGGAATAGCTGAGCTTACCCTTGAACAAACATCTGATACAGATGGCACAAACCTGCTCGAGCTCCGAGGTGTGCCAGGAAAATGCTTCATCACTCTCCCAATTAGTCAGAATACAGTAAAGCTCTTTTCTGAAGCTTTTTATCAGAGCAGAGTAAAAGGCTGAGCACGGTGACCTTAATTTGACTTCAGTGACTTGTCTGTGTGAAAGACCAAGGCTGGCCACGTCACAAATCATGTGGTTTGAGAGCCTGGGCTAGAACCCGGGCAGAAACACAAAGCTGAAATTTTCTAACAGCTTGGATTGCAGGATTTGGGCTCCGTGGCAACATCTGAAGTCCCAGCACACAATTTGAAAGCATTCAGCTTGTAAAAAATACACAGTAAAGCAGGTATGATGTCAGGTCACCTGACAAGTGGGTGTTTAGGTTTTTAAATTCTCTCCACTTACCTTGAGACAAGGAAGTGAAGTCCTGATTCCTATCTAGCACTTGGTGGTAAACACCGTAGTCAGCTCTACCCAAATTTAAAATCTTTTTGCCTTTTCAGAGCTGCATCTTCCCAAAAAAATCAATAATTTCTATTTCAGGAACTGCATATTTTGTAAATAACGTCAAGGACAAAAGAAATGTTGGAGGAAATGTTTGTTACTAGCTTGGTTTGTTTTGTTTGCATTTTTTATTTGTTTCATTTCATTTGGTTATTAATAGTATTTTTTCACATTTTCTATTGAAAGGGTCAAACAGAATTAGGCCAGCAAAAGGGGGTGAAGGACTGACAGAATCACACAGAGCCCTGAAATTCCAGCCCTGTGTCACACACAATTCCAGTCAATAACCAGCACTTTCAGTCACTACACTGCTCATTAGAATAATTACAACGAGGTTAACAAACCCAGCCACAAGTACCCAAAACGAGTGAGAAATAAATAAAAGGCTTCAGGATATTTACATTAAAACAAACAGATTCAGATCAAGGTGAAGGAAATTACTGAATCAGTAAATGACAGCTGTAAGCCACTGGTAAAGGAACCCCAAATCCTAAAATTCTGAAGGCATGGAGGCAATAAAGACACCTCATTTTGCCTACAACTTATATAAAAATAAACAGAAAATGAGCTCAGTGTCCCAAAAAGCTGTTCCCATCACCAGACAAAGCATGACAAGCCCATTTTGTTCTAAATTAATAAAAGCTGTTCTCAATCAACACCTGCTTTGCCAGGTAAGCCATCCTCCACTAAAGGCTTCTGTCAGCTCCATCATTGATTATTCCCACAGGAGTTCTGGCAAGCTGGAATTACAAACAGAGCTTTTGGCAGACAAAAAAACATCCCCTGGTGCCTCACTGTAGGGAAGGACAATTCTTCTAACACTGGAATATTTAAACTCCAACATTTACACTTCCAGAAGTGTTTACATTTATGATCCCGTTACAGAAAGATTCTGGTTTCTTTAACATTACATAAACTTTTGTCATTTTCCTAAATTGTGGGGTGTGATCCTATGATTACTCTGGGTAATCCTATGTAATTCAGTTTGCCAGCTTTTGGGTTTTCAAGCAACAAGTGAAAGAGTTCTCGTGCCAGAAACAGAGGGTGCCAGAAGAACTGAAGTGGATAAAAAAGCTGTTGGAACAAAAACAACAGGTGAAAAAGCAAGCTGGAATAAACTTGCTAACAGAATTACCTGAGATCACCTAATTAGTAGGTTTGACAAGTCAGCAGGCACATGAGGGGGAAAACACAAGTGTGGAAGGTCTGATGGACACAAAGGATTCAAATATCCCCCAGAAATCCAAAGGGCACCGATGTGGTGAACACTCTGGAACTGCATTCCAGCCCTAAGGGATTCTCATTTACACAAAAGTCTCTCAACTGGGCATTTAGTCAGGTGATGGGAACTGAAGAGAAAACACTGACCTCCCTGTAATTCCACAGCTCGGAGATCCCGGGAAAATCCCGAGTTAACCTAACCAGGAAAAGTGTAAAAAAAAACCTGTGAACTGGGATCGCTGCTGCAAGCCCTGTCAGCAATGCAGGAAAGGAAATCCAAACCCCAACAAAGGCAAAAAAAAAAAAGATGGGAGGATGGTGATCTCTGCAATCATTTATTCAAACACCTCGGCAGGGTAGTTATGGAGTTTATTATTCATTATAGATACAGGAGGATGGGAAAAGGGAAAATGTTTTCAACAAAAATCAGGGGAAAAATAAAAAATATTAACTGGCAGCTGCCTGCCTGTGGGTACAAGAATTATCTTTAGGCACAGAAGCTCTCTGTCTCTTTCTGTCCAACAACAGGATGAGGAAAGTTGTGCTGTTGCACCTGAGGGATTCAGAGCCTTCTGCTCTCACAGATAAATAATTTCCTGCCAAATCATGACAGTGCAGACAAACTGGAAAGTGAATTGTGCCTGTAAAAATTCCCTGACTCTTACAGGCACTGAAGAGACCCGTTAGAGAAAGGGAATCCAGCCCAGCTTCTAAATTGAGATGTATTTTATATTTCTGCTTTTATTTCCCCTGAAACTGGGGAAAAAAAAATAAAATAAATAAGTGGTAAGCAGCTAGGAGTAATAGAAAATGAAGATGGCATGACTGAAATCCTGAAGTGCAGTATTTAGCAGATGTCACCTCCCATCAGTTGCCATGGAGAACATGAATTAGGCCACCCAAGTCCTAAAAAAAGGAACAGCCACCAACACCCTACGCTCTGGAGTTGGCTCCACTCTAGAAATAAAAACTCTGGAGCTTTTTTTGATTTTTTTTTTTGGGATGCCAGCAAAGATGTGTTCTGCTGAGCTGTTTTAATAAAGTCCAGGAACAGCTGGGAGGGAGGGAGGAAGGAGTTGAGGTGATCCTGGAAAAAAATCAGGATTTCCAGTTCAGTGAAAAGCTGAACCCAATAATGTTTTGGACTCCAAGTCCAAAAAACTGAGTTAAGGCAGGGAGGGAAAAAATTCAAATTGTGATCTCTCTCGGATGCTTTGACAGAGTTGACAAAGATCAGTTAAGGCAAGAGTTGAGAGTGGTGGAAAATAGGAAATAAATTTGAGTGAAATATATTTATTTTCTTAATAAAGGAAGCATAGGTAAACATTGAAAACGTTATCTTCCAATTTATTTAAAGGCATAAAAAGAGGCTTCTGGTTACTAGCAGATGGTTCTAGCTTCAATGTGCAGAGTAATTAATAACAAAGTTAATTAATAATAGGATTTATTGATAGAACCTTTTTTTAATTTTAAGGGGGGAGTGGGGTTTCTTGTGGCTTTTCTGTTTTTCTCCTAGTGGAGAAAATAATCTTTAGATAATTTTATTTTATTTTTTTTCCCTGAAAACTCAACTCGCTTGAGAATTTTGGCTGAATTTCTCAACATCAAAATATTTGCAGGTGCTGCATGGAAAAATTCAGAAATGTAGAGATTGGCTTATTCAGTTTGCAAGAGAACTTTAAAAAAAAATAATTAAAAAAAAAAAACACGAAGTGACTTTTTGTTTTGAAACTTAAAAATAGCTGATCTTCATCAAGGATACAACCAATACTTGATGAACATCATAAATGGCAAATAAAAAAAATTTAAAAAAAAATAAAAATCAAACATGTTCTGCTGCATTCCTCCAAGGCAGGAATTGGGGAATAAAAGGTGGAGAGTCCCAACTAATAGGATCAGTGCCCAGTTAATGAGATTACAGCTCAAAATGCTTTGTCACTGAAAAAAAAAAAGGAAAAAAAAAAAGCAAAAGGCAGCTGATGAGGGAGAACAATGAGAATAAAGGCAGCAGAATGCTGGGGCCTGGCCATTGTGTGCTAAAACACAACAGACCGACACAAAATCCAATTCGGTTCAAAAGCCTCGGGGGAAAAAATTAAAGGAATAATTAAGTCAAATTTGGATGGCAAAAATAAAAAAAAAAATTTAAAAAAAATTAAAATTTTTACGGAGTGTTAAGGGAGGTTTTGTGAAACTTTAGGGTTTATTTCAGAAAGTTTGCTGCTCTTCTAGAAAACATTAAGCAGGAGATTTAAAGATCTACTAAAGATCTAAAGTAGATTTCAAGATCTAAAAGAGTTTAGAATATTCAGAGAAGAAAATTTCCAATTCGTTCATGCCAATCTCATTTCTTTTTTTGCTGTTTTCTGTGCAAATATGTTTTATTACAGTGGAATTAAGCACCTTGTTCAACTGCTGACCCCACAAAAACATTCAACTCCATTCAAAACTCAGATTTTTGCTCAGTAGTTTCTTGCAACGAGCCAGAAAGTCTGTCAGATCAAGGGATGAAAAGAATTGGAGATGAATTTCAGCGACTCCAGACACCTGTCCTCGACTGGAAAGGCAGAACTGAAGGTTTAGGAACAGAAATCCCAAAAGAATGAGGAATGCAGAGCTGGTTTATGATGTCAGCTCTGTGAGTCACAGAAACACAGCACAGATCGCTGGAGTGAGGCAAAGTGACATCACACAGCTCAGAGGAATTTCATCTCAGCCACTGCCTCACTTCAGAGGTGAGAAATAAAGAGGAGAAGTCCCTCACTCTGAAATAAAAACACCAATTGATCCATCCAAGATGGGGGGTGAGTTTTCTAAAGCCTGGCAATGAGGAAATCTTGGTACAATTCCTTCGTTTGCCATCAAATTCTTGTGCTGCTGTTGTTTAAAAATTTATAGAAATTTGACCAAATGGAAAATTGCCTTTCCTTCAGCTCGATTCATCCTTGTGGAAACGCTCAGGCAGGAACAGTTTATTATGAAGTTTATTATTAAAACACAATGGTGGCCCCAGGATTATCAATGCCACGTGCAGAGTGACCTCTTGGATTCACAGCACCACGGATTTTAACTTCTACTAAACACAGAACATTTTAATATTTGTCACAAGAGCCGTGCTAGAGTCCCCTGCTCTCTTCCTCTGAAAAGAAAATAAACCTAAGAATGCTGGTGGAGATTTTCTCAAGCATCACCAAACCAATACCAGCAGCTCAGAAAAACCTCTCAGGTTTCAGGCACATTAAAATAGATTTATAATTAATGCTGCTTCTGAAATGAAAAAGAGTATTTCCAAAAAAAAAACCACTCTTCTAGAAAAATACTACAAAGATTCAGGTTTTTAGAACCTGAAAATGACTGACATTATCCAATAATCACACCCCTCTGAATCAATCTGATGAATGTTGCCTCGTTTATTCATTCTCAATTGTTTTGGACCTTGCATTATTTTTAGGGAGAACGAGAACATCAAATACAGAGGAAAAGTTGTAGCTGAAGCTAAAGGCAAGTTTCTCAACATGCAAGGTTATCACCAGTTATTTCCCAGGGCGTTTTAACCAAATACAAGAAATTAAACAGTACCTCAGTGGAAAAGCCCAAAAAAAATTTGCAACTTGGCCTCATTCTAGCACCACTCACTGATTTACTTTTCCAAAAAAGTAGTTCAAGAATGCCTGCTTTTCCAGTTCTGTGATGAAACACCTGATATCTGCTTGCTCTGGCTGTTTTCCCAGTTATCCCTGTTTTAGCATGCAACTATCCCATGAAAGCATTCCAAAGTGCAATTCCCATTCTTTCAGGTTTGTGAAAAGAAGGAAAGTGTATTCTCCAAGAAAGACTGCGTCTGTTTTCACAGCAGTAACTCGGTTGAAGCTGCAAGTTCAGCATTTAATCAGCATTTAATTCAGGTATTGATTGAATTTAATTCAGGTATGTTGATTGTATCCCTGCAAAAAGCTGGAGTGAATGAGGCCAGATTGCCAGGACAACACTGTCTCCTCCAGCTCGCATTCAGGAGCAGAGCCAGTTGATTTTGGGGGGAAGGAGGAGGGAGCTATTAACCTCAGAAATGCAGATTTGTACCAGGTTTGGTCTAAATGAATACAGAATTTTGGCTATGTCATCGTGAGGACTCTAAAACAGACCCCGTGTGTCACTATGGAGCCTGGACAAAGTCAGGAAGGGTTAAATTAAATGGAATCCACAGTTTGACACAAAACCTGAACTGAAATAGTCTGTGCAATTCCAGGAACAAAAATCCTTGATGGCACTGCGACCAGAAAAAAAACCCAAAAAACTAACTTTAAAAACAATTATTAACAAAGTTTCAAAAAAAAAGGAACAACTTGTAAAAAGCGTGGCCGGAGAAAACTGAAGTTTCGTGTAACTCTTTGATGGCCAGATTCCCAAAGCGGGCATTACCCCAGGGTAACAAACACCTGGATAATCCCAGAGAGAATAACCCCTCCAGCAGTCCTGCCCCAGCCATTTCCTTCCAAATCAAGGAAAATTCAAGCTGAAAGTTTCAGTTGGAACACGAAGCAAAAAACGAGGAATTGGGAGGGATTTTAATCCCGGGGATGGAAAAGCAAAGCCGGTGCCACATGTGTTGCAAGCAGCAGAAAGGAGCTGCTGCCATTTCGGTTTTTTGCTCGGGGGTTCTCCGCAGTCTCAAAGCATGAAAGGAAAAAAGGCACAAGCCTCAGCACGTCCCTTGTCCCACCAGGAGAAAGGGGAGGGTTAATCACATCCAGCCGCCATTTTCTGAGCGGAGCAGGAAGACATGTTATAAAAAAAAAAAAAATAAAAAAAAGAGAGAGAGAGAGGCAACAAAAGAAAGCAGCCATTTCCAAGGCCGGCTCCCAACTCTCTGCCTCTTGGAGAAACAACCTCCTCACACTTTGTTTTAATAGCCACAAGAATTTCTCGCTCTCTGTAAAAACAGCCAGGCCTGCCAGAGGAACAGAGTTGGAGAGCTTGGAATGGAGCATTTCTCCCCTCTTTAACAGCTCCAAATCCTGCACGGATAAATTTCTTTTCACGGCGGTGCCTTGCCATCACGCTAAAAAGTTAAAACAAAAAAACCCCAACTGCTAATATTTAATAAGGAGCAGGATAAAAAAAAAATAAAAAATCAGTGATGCCAAGCCTCCTGGCAGGCAGGGTCGCTTCCTACCGTATATGTGGGATGCCAACTCCTCCCTGCAGGATTTTGTACAGTTTGCTTTCATACAGCAGCTGGGGGTGCCGAGCTTTCTGAGACTCCAACTTCACAGCGACTTCCTGCAGTGACAAGGGAACAAGGAATCAGGGCACAGAGTCCAGCGAGCTTTAAGGGCTACACAGCATTTCCACATCCCCCACACACGCAAAGAAAGATTTATTTATTTCCCAGCTCGACGTGCTGCCTCTTTATTATTTTTTTTTAATTTTTTAAAATTTTTTTTGGCGTCTTCCAATAAAATCCACACGGCGGTGATTATTTGTCCGTAAATATCCATCCCGGGTCATGCCTTTGAGCTGGAGATGGGGAGTCTTCAGAAATATTTAAGTGAGGAAGAACAGACGTGGGTGTTTCTTCTTTACAGCTCAGAGCCGTGAGGGGGAGGAAAAAAAAAAGGAAAAAAAAAAAAAACCAACAAAAGAAAAGCTGGAAAAACAGGGGGATCTTCTTTGTTGATGAAACGAGATACAAAGTGTTCCCCCAGCTGAGGCACAGGAGATGAATGGCGAGCGAGGGACGACGACTTTAGCCGCTCACAAAACACAAATACATTTAAATATGTTTACCCACGATGGTTTTCGCCTCTTTTCTCCTCTGCCAAGCGCTGGGTGGGGGAACCCACGACGGCAGGGCTCTGCTGTGCAAGGGGCAGCGAGGTGGGAGAAAAACCCTCGGGGGAAAAGAGGGAAAATGGAGGGGAAAGAAGGGAAAAGAAGATCCTCGGGGGAAGGAAAACCCCACCCCGGGGACACGGGGGGCTCGGAGAGGCGATGGTTGGTGTCCGGCTGCCCCCGAGGAGCTGAGGGGCGAGCTCTCGGGCCCTTACCTCCCCGTTGGTGATGTTGATGGCCAGATAGATGTCCCCGAAGGAGCCCGAGCCGATCTTCCGCACCAGCTTGTATTTGCCTCCGACAATGAACTCGGCCTTGGAGCCGCTGCTGCTCGCCATGGCGAGCTCTCGGGCCCTCCCGGCCGGCTACGGCGGGACAACGAGGGCTCTACGAGGCCGGCGAGGAGGGGAAAAGGGCTGGAGAGGAGGAGGAGGAGGGTGGAGAGAGAGAGCGGCGCAGCCAAGGACGGTCCCCGCGCTCAGCTCCAGCGGGGCCCCCCTGCGCGGCTCTGCGCCGCTCCCCGGCTCTCGGCGCGCTGCAGAAACAGGAGAAGCGGCCCCCGAGGTGCTTGTGAGAGCAGGGAGGGGAAAAGGGGTGGGGGGGGGACTCGCGGGGTCGCGGCGGCCGCCGGCCGCTCACTCGGCCGCCGCCGCCATCTTGTGCCTGAGCCGCCGCCGCCGACACAAAATGCCCCCGGCGCGCGGCCGCCGCTTCTTCACCGCGCGGGGCGCGCTGGGAGCGGGGCGGGGCGCTGCCGGACAAACCACGCCTCCCGGCGGCCGTGAGCCAATCACCGCCCTCTCTCGGCGCCCCGCCCTCCAGCGGCGGGCGGTGATTGGGTGCTCTGCGAGTGGGGGCGGGCGTACGGAGCCGTTCCGCCAGTCCGGGCGGAAGAGGGCGGGGAAAGCGGACGTGCCCTCACTCGCTCTTAAAGGGGCAGGCGGCGGCGGCGGGCGGGGGTCTCAGGGGTTTTTTTTTGTGGTGTTTGTGCTGTCCACACAGCCCTGAGGCACCGGGGGGACAGGGAAAGGGACAGGAGCTGGAGCTGAGCCAGCCATCACTGAAATGCCACCTCACATGTGGTGCGGTTCCCAGGCTCTCCTCAAAGCGCAGGCCCCAGCCTGTGTATAAGTTATTAAAGGGGCCGGTTTGTGGGTAAATCAACACACGACAGCTTGGTTCCGTGGAGGTGTTTGAGGAAAGGCTGCATGGGGCACCCCCTGCTTTGGTCTGGCTCACAAGGAGGGGATGGGTCTCAGGTGGGACGCGATGATCTGAGATCCCAAGGATGCTGGAGTGTTGGGATTCCTTCCAGGACTGTGGCAAAGCCCCACAACAGCTGCCCCGGGGAATGCTGTGGAGTCTCTCGCTCTGGAAACATCCCAAACTCACCTGGGCACATTCTCATGTCCCCTGTTCCAGGGCTGGACCATCTCCAGAGGTCCCTTCCAACCCTAATCTGTGATTCTCTGAAATGCACAGCCTCCTTTCCCCAGCCCATACCTGTCCTAAACCCCTTTGCTTATCCAGGTTCTTCTTCTCAGGGTCGGGATTAAAAGCATGAGGAGCAGAATTCATGTTGGAATTTGTATGTTTATCATTCCTTATCTCAGTTCCAACATCACTGCCCGTGAGTGCTTCTACCTGCTGAGTTAACAGAGCAAAAATGGAGCACAAACTCTTCAAGGTCTTTTACACCTAAACTACCCACTTATGAGATGCCAATTAATTTATTTTAACTTTAAACCCCAATAACCAGTCACCCATGTCCCACGCTGCGGATTTCCTTAACCAATCATACAAAATCATCTGAACTTGTGAAGAAGGAGAAGACGACTACGCCCTAAACCCTTGTTACATATATATCATATTAATCTACCACCTTAAATTCTAAATTTCTCACCCTGTGAGATAACACACTTTTATTCAGCTGTACACTAAAATCTCAGTGCTATCACTCAATTTTGGAAGTCTTTCCCAAGGCCTCAGGTCAGATGCAGTGTATTTTTGAGGATCGTTCCCTGTCAGCACAGAAATTCTGAAATCCTCTGCGCCTATGGTTCCAACAAGTACCCACAGGGGGATTGTATGCCCGAGCTGTTGACACTCCTGGTGCTCCATCACCTTTCCCTGCTGCACAGCTCACCCTCAGCCCGTGCCTGCACAGCACTGCAGGTGCTGGGTGATCGCTGCAGGTGAGGATCCCAGAGCAGCCCGTGACCCCCTGACAAGGACACCACCAGCAGAACCACCCATCACAGCCACATCCTCAGCCCTGCAGTCTCCACCTGGCTTCTACACCCATCTCTCTCCTGGCCAGGGTCACCGTGCTCCAGGGGCTGTCCCTTGTCCTCTGTCAGAAGTGACATCTCCTGCCTTGCCCCCCCTCGCTCTCTCTCTCTCTCAGCAGTGTGAGTTTTCCCTTTGCAGGAACACCAAACTGTGAATTCCCGGTGACTCATCATCACTCCCTGTCACAGCGGCGGCTTCTGCCGTGCAAGGCTACATTTGGGAAATGATTCAGTCTGCAGGAGAGAGAAAGCTCCTCCAGTAATGTAGCTCGTGGAAGTAGAAGGAAAGCCTACTCAGGGTGTCTGCTTTGAAGGCAGGCAGGCAGAAGCTGCTTCCCAGCTTGCCTGGTGCAGCCAAAGCCATGGGAAATAATAAAAATATGGATTTTAAGACCTGTGTATGTGTGAAATTATTATTTATTTTTTTTAATAGCTGTCTGCTTTGGAGGAAAGTGAGATTGAGAGGTCCAGGTTAGGATGTATCAGTAGGACATGAAGGTGGAGGAGTTCTCTCAAGGAACACATCCACACGGTGGAAGAAGCTCTTCTTGAACTCACCATGTTGCTTTCTAGCTCGGTAAAAACACCTTCTGCCTGCACAAGTGCAAAAGAGCCCTGGCTTGTGTCCATTTGGCTGTGAGGCAGGAAGGGAAATCTGTGATTTTCCTCAGTTTCTTCCTGTGGTGGACTCAGTGAGCTCCAGATGACTCCACAGTGAGAGACCGGGAGGATTGGAGAGGGAGGATTGGCACACGGCAATGCCCTGCATGGCGAATATCATTTCCAAGTTTCCCCTTGTGTTTCAGGGAGCTTAAACCCAAGGTTTTACTACAGCTCTCTCTGTGTCTCTGATGAAAAAAAAAAAAAAATTGAAATGCAAATGACTCAAAATCAGCCAGATGCACCAGGAGGAAAACGATGCTCCGAGAACGAGCTGGCCTCCAACTCATTCCCACCTCGGCTCTGTCAGGGAGCATTTGTGCAGGCAAGAATATCCACACTCTTGTCACTCACAGGGATTGTGGATCTCGTGTGGGGGATCTGGGATGCATCACACACTCCTTCAGGGGGCTGGAGCTTCAAGGGCAAATGAGGTATCTCTGATCATCACACCCATTCCTGAAAGCAGAGCCCCCGTGTCCTCAGGTGCCCCCTGCGATTTGCAGACAGCTCAGGGCTGATGTGCCTCTGTCACCCTTTGGGCTTGTGTGTAATGGTTGCTCTGGATGGGATCTGAGCGGTTGGGAGGCGTTTGGCTTGAGTCACGTATCCTTGGAGGAGCTGGAAAAACAGGTCTGGAGCTCCTGGCCCAGGGAAGAGCTCCATGCCTGGGTATGCAGGAGAGCAGGATCTGCTGGGCTAGGCAATGCTGCCACCTCCTGCCTGCCGGGGAAGGCTCTGTGTCCTGGGGACAACTCTGTGTGTCCTGGGACAGCTCTGTGTCC
>CM031869.1:1368183-1379526 GCA_018697195.1 Certhia americana | reverse complement strand
TGTCCTGGGGACAGCTCGTTATCCAGGGGACAGCTCTGTGTCCTGGGACAGCTCTCTGTGTCCTGGGGACAGCTCTGTGTCCGGGGGACAGCTCTCTGTGTCCTGGGGACAGCTCTGTGTGTCCTGGGGACAGCTCTTCGTCCTGGGACAGCTCTGCATCCTGGGGACAGCTCTGTGTCCTGGGGACAGCTCTGTGTCCGGGGGACAGCTCTGTGTCCTGGAGACAGCTCTGCATCCTAAGTGATAGCTCCTTGTCCTGGGCACAGCACTGTATCCTGGGGACATCTCTGTTTCTGGGTGATTGCTCCTTGTTCAGGTGACAACTCTGTGTCCAGGTGATAGCTCTGTGTCCAGAGATTTCCAATTAAATGGTTCTGGAAATGTCAGTTGGGAGGGGAATCTCAGGCTGAGCTGAGATTCCCGAGGTCTCCCTGCTGCTCATCCACAGGGTGGTCTCTCTTTTTCTTCCTCTTCCCCTCCCACTCTCCCCTCTCACTGCCCAGCCCTGGCAGGTCAGCAGACCCTCCAGGGTCAGCTCAGCTCTCCAAACCTACAGAAAATTTTCCAAATGGTTTCTCCCAGTGCTTTTTCTGGGTTAATGTTCTGCCAGGCTGGTGACTCCGCTGGAGCTCCAGGGGACAGTGCAAGGGTTGTCCCAGGTTGGCAGTGACACTGCAGAACAACAGACAGGAGGTGTCAGCTGAAGGAAAACTGAAGGGACATCTCCCACGGCCTGGAAAGGAGCTCTGCAGACATCAGGAGAGAGCAGGAGAATCCGTGAATTCCCTGCTCACAGGGAGAACACCAAACCCCTGAACATTATCATTTTTCACATCTTTCTGAGCCACTGAGACAATGAAAACATCTTTGTGCCTTCATCACCTGAGAGAGTGGAAGGAATAAATCCTGTCTCTTCCCTTTCCAAAAGGCAGGCCAGAAGTCCTGCTGCATGACCCAAGTGTGAGCAGCTCTCATCTTCAGCCCAAGCTCTGATCTGCTCTCTGAAGTGTTTTATTGTCTCGGAGAATGGAGAAGGCAATTTTACCCCATTTTCCCTGTAAGTGAGCAAACCCAAGACTCCACCAATGGGTGTCACTGAGTCCAGGGCTGCCAAAATCACCTCAGAATCCCTTTGCTCTTTGCCAGGAGGGGCAAGTGAGCTTCTGGCACGACTGAGGGATGTGTGTGTCAGTCTGATCTGGTCCCAGGTTTGCAGTCCCAGCAGGTCCTGGTTTGGGACAGCCTCTCTGCTCTGGCACACCAGCAGCGTGTCCTTCACACAGGGTCCTCTGCCTTCCCTCCCTAGCCCCTGCCTTCAGCTTTGAGCTGACCTCAGCTCATCCTCCATACAGCTATTTTTAGCAGAGCTTATGGTGTTTGAGAAAACGGCAGGAAAGGAGCAGCTTGTGCCAGCAGGAACCAAACCAGGCTTGTTCTGGGACCCTGTGTGAGACCCTGTGTCATCTTTGGACACTCCTGCCCAAGGACAGCTGGCTTTGCCACCCAGCTGGCCAAACCCTCAGGTGGCTCTTGCAGAGCAGGGTGACGTGGGGCTCCCCAGGACATTGCAGTGTGGCAGGAGGGATCCAGTCCCTCCACATTCCATGGGCAATGTCCAGCCTGACCCCCTCAGCCACGCCAAGGGCACCAAAGAGGTGCTGCTGGGCCAACCCTGCCACTTGTGCCTGCCCTCCCCTGCACTGGCACAGGGCTGTGGGGAGCCAGCCCAGGGAATTGCTCCAGGTTGAAAATAACTCCGTTTTTCCGGAACAGTCTGACACTGGCAGCCTTTGCCAGGCTGGATCTCAGTGCAGAGCTTCAATGCCAGTGCTGGCACGAGGCAAGAGGCACCATTATTTTTGGCAAGGGCGCCTGCTTTAAGTGTTTGCACGCAACCCTCAGAAAGTTGTCAGCCCCTGGAGTTACAGCCAGCACAGGAGATGCCTTTTTGCCTCAGCAGGGATGTGAGCAGCCATGAAATCATGGGATTTCATCTCCAGCACTGCTGCAGGTGAGATCAGCAGGGACAAGGCTGGGACAAGACTTGCCCATTAATGCCAAACCTTTATATTTGACCTCATCCTGTCTCCAGGCTGATCCCAGCATCCAAAGCCATCGTGCCTGGCTCATCCTCCAGTAGGGAAAGGACACAACAGGCCCTGGAGATGGGACATGGCTTTGGGACAGAGCCTGGAGCAGCCTGGGACTGTGGCACAAATCTCATTCTTGCAACGCTTGGATTGAACCAAAGGTGTCTGTGTGGTAGAAAGGTAAATAAATTATCAAAGAAAGGACTCATCAAATCAAGCTTTGCTCTGCTAAATTAATATCTGGCTTGTCATTTCTATGTGCAGCTAAAGCAGCTGGCAAGTTCTCATGTGAAAACAGTCTTGGGGATGAGAGTTGGTTAACAAAACAAATTATTCCTGGGTGGAAAACAACTGCCTTGGAAAATTTTGGTAGTTATTGTGTCACGACCACCTCTAAAGCAACATGTCTGTGTCCAGGGAGAAGGTGTCCAGGAGCCAACAGTGCCCCTTCCAAATCTGTAGGAAGTTAGAGGGGAATTCTGCAGCCTGGGATATTCTTGGCTGTTTGAAGAGAGGATATTTTTTATATTTTTTTAAAGTACTGGAGGAAGAGGGGGATTTTCAAGTAATTTGGATGATTCACAGGAATGTTTTTAGTGCACAGCTGAAGCTCCACCAATGAACTTGTTCCCTGGAAGACTTTCCTGCAGAGTGTGTGGAGCTGAGGCCCGAACTTTCCAGTGCTGTCAGGGTTGAAATTGCTTTGAGTGTTTGAGAGGATGCACTGGGAGGTGAGGAAAGAGAGTCTGCAGAAGTCACGGGCCCAAAAAGATGGAAATGGCAGAACAGCTGATTCACTGCATGTCAAGTGCTGTGGAGAAGTCTTCAGCAGCAGCTTCTCTGGTGCTTTTGAATTAATTACCCTGCTGGTGTGCAGAGTTCTGCTATTTGGCAGCCAAGGCACATTTCCTCTGTGGCTGCTGAAATCAGTCAGGTTCAAATCACTGAGGTGAGTCTGCTCTAACACAAAAAAAATTCAGCTGCTGGATGACAGCTGATACACCTGGGAGTAAATCATCCTCCTAAGTGCAATTTCTTGAACCACTTTAGGGAACATGGGTTTGTACATGTCGTGTGCTGTGGTTTAGGATGCCAGGGTGGATAAGAGGAACAAAAGCAGAGCCTGCTGCTGGTCCCAGTGCAGGCTCTGGACATTGCTGCTCTCCAGTGGCAGGAGTCAGCTGAGCACAGCCTGTCCCAGTGGCCCCATCACTCTCTTTTTGGGGTGTTCTGGATCTCTTTACACCTTGGGGAAGAAATTCCATGGAGCTGGAGCAGAGGCTGGGTTCCCCTGTCAGGATATTTACAGTCCCTTCCATTTTTTTTTTTTTTTAAAACAAGTTCCTTCCTGCCTGAACACCTCCTCTACTCAATGGGTGAGCTTTTCAGGCCATTCAAAAACTGATGCTTGCTGAGATTAAAAAAAGCCCAACAATGGGCTGAGAGATGCTGTTTGATTATGCCTGAATTCTTTCTCTCCCCTCCTCCAAAGATCATCACGAGCTCTGCTTCATTTGCGTTTGGGAAGAGCACAGGGTGGAAAGTGCCAGAGAAGGGGAAAGGCTCATCACATGTAATTGTCAGCACAAGCACTGGAAATATCACTAATGACTCAATCAGCCCCTTGATGCACAAAGCCCTGCCCCACGACCCTCTGGAGCAGCAGCAGGACATGTGGGTCCCATTTCAGGGCCTGAGGAGCAGAACAAGCAGATGAAGAGGGAACGGGCTGTCCTGCTTGGGTGCACTTGGGAACGAGCTCTGTCAAGGGCTCCTTCACTGATGGGCCCTCAGCGAATTTCAGCACTAATTTCAGCAGCTCAGCACAGAGCTGGGCCATGCTTTGCAGTCTTGCCCATGTTGGACCCCCCAATGCTAAATTTAAGCACCCCAGGAGTGGCTCTGTGGGGTCTCATGGGCACCAGATGGGGACATCCATCTTCAGCCCCAGAGCTGGGTGTCTCTGAGACCCTGTGGGGACAGCTGGGATGGGGCTTTGTGACACCAGGCAGCTTGTGGAGTGATCTGCTGCTCAGAGGGAGCAGCTGGGTGCCTTGAAGAGCAGGGTGCTCCACAAACACCCAGAATGCAAATCTGGGAGCAGCTTGGGCCAGGCATGACCCTCCCTTCTGCTCTGCACCGACTGCAGCCCCAGCACACACCACACAGGCTCCCTCTGCATCATCCTCTGCTGAGGGGCAGCAGGTCCTGACAGGGACTGGTCCCTGCTACAGAGCTGGAGGGACCAGATTTGGCTGCAGAGTGGCTTCGTGGTGAGAGCACAGCTCTGCTGGTCACTGCTCTGTGCCTGCTCTCGTTGGCACTGGGACTGGCTGAAAACACAGACAGAATTGTCACTGATGAGCTCTCGTACCCACGCTCCTTCCTGAGCAGCTCCTGTGGGTCTGTGGGGTGGTGGCTGATGCCTGGCACAGAAATGTCACCCAGCAGGGACACCTCACCTCGATTACGGTGCTGCTGGCCCAGTCCAAACCCCACTGGTACCCAGGGAACTGATTGAAATCTCGTGTGATTCAGGCCCAAGACTCAGCACCTCTCTCCTAAGAGAGGCAGTCCCTGTGCTGTCCCAAGGTGTCCTGTGACCTTGCCTCCAGAGACAGGGTGTGGTGACTGAATAACATCTCCCCACAGCAGGATTCCATGTTCTCTGGGATCCTGGGACTGGGATCCCACCCACCATCTCTTGAGGAGATTTGCCACTTTGAAACTTCTCAGGAAAATTCAGACTTGTGGGACCTGCCTGCCCTCTGCAGAGAGACAGAAAAGGTCTCAGTGCAGAAGGGAAGGAGGGAGTGCTCAGTGTTCACACAAGGGTGGACCAAGGCTGCAGCAGGTGACAGCATTCCTTGGGTGAGGAAGTGGTGTGCCATGTCCCTGGGGAGCTCCTGATCTCTGGTTCCATCTCAGGACAGCACGTGAGAGCCATGTGCCAGCTCACCCATACTCTGGCTCTAGCTGTGGCCCACAGCAGATGTTTGCAGTATTCTTGTCCCAAGAATAACCCCTGAGCTCCCCCCAGACCTCCAGCCTTAAGGAAGAGGTGGTGGTTCTTTGTCTTTAATAACCCAAAGGATTTTTCTTCCATGAATTCATCCAGTTCCTGTTTAAATGCTTTGCATCTGTCACATCCTGTGGCGAGGAGCTCCATGGTTTAACTATACATTGCACCAAGAGCCACTTCCTTTCCCCTTGTCCCAAGCTTCCCTCCAGGTAGTTTCGTTTGGAGCCTGTATTCCAGCAGTGGCAGAGCTGGTGAGTAATCACCCTCCCTGCCCACACACGCCTCCCAAGGCAGGGCAGATCTGCATCACCCTCATCCCTCATCCCCTCTCCTGACCACGGTGCCGTTCCTCATGCAGAGGCAGCTGCAGAGCTTGGGGTATTCCTGCTTCCCTTCTCTGAGCCTCTTCCACATCCCTCCGGAGACAAGGAGATGGGGAGAGCTGCAGGCAGCATCCTCAGCGTGGGCACATCACCAGCTCACACAGTGCCAGTGCTTCCTTTCTCATCCTCTGCTTCTTCCCTACTCATTTCCAACATTCAGTTTTCTGTTTTCTCTGCTCCAGGCATTTTGGAAACATCATTTAACACGACCCCCAAGATTCCCTTCCCTGGAGGAGATGCACCAGTCAGAGTCTATCACTGGGGTACCAGGGTTTAGAACTGGTTTGGGTGTGTTTTCCCTGCCTTTTCCTGAATTCCCATGGCTGCCTGGCAGTCCCCTGCTCAGGGACATGGACCCAGCAGCTCCAAAGAGCTCGGTGCTGGTGCCAAACACGGTCACTTTGCTGGCACTGCCCTTTTCCAGGTAATTTGTGGACACACTGCAATGTTCCCCACAGGTAAGATCCCTTAGCTGTGAAAACAAACCCTTTATTTCAGCCCTTCCTTCCCTGTCTGTAACAACTGCTCTGCCTGGCAGGTTTTTCCTCTCTCCCTCCCTTGTCCCTGAGGAGCTCTGGTGGCCGGACATCTCACAAACCAGGTTTCCTTCCCCAATCCTTGCAGGATGGCCCCGTGATCCCCCTTGGCCAAGAGCAGGAGGCTCTTGCCAGGCTTGGCAGAGGGTGTCAAGGCTGGTGGCTCTCACCAGCATGGCCTGGGGAGGAGGCCTGGAGCTGGGGCGTGGGCCAGTGAGTCAGGGAGGCTGCAGGAGCTGGAAACTCATTAATAATGGAGACACATTAATAATGGAGACATCCCTCTGACACTGCAACCATCCTATGGCTGGAGGGAAGAGGATGAAGCAATGGCTGCTGACACACAGGGCAGCTCTGCTTTCAGCAGAAGCAGTGGACAGGCAGAGTAACCTTGGACAGGCACTGCCACTTTGGCAGGAAGCTCCACATCATCACCAGAGCTGGGATAACCCCACAGGTGTGGGGGGCTCTGAGCTGTACCTGGCACCCAGGCTGAGCTGCCAGACCTCAGCACCACCAGAACTGGCATTCCTGGCCATCATTTTATATTCCATGGCATGAGCTGCTGGGGTTTTTTTTCCACAACAAACTCCTCCCCAGTAAAACATCCTCCCCGCTCTGACATGACGTGGTGGGGAGAGGAGGACGTGTGGGCAACATCGTGAGCTGGCCGTGCAGAGCCTCCCTGCTGCTGCTGCTGGGGCTCCAGGCACCTCTGGAGCTCTCCTTCCACCTCAGCCTCTTTTCATCCCTTCTGGCTTTGTTCAGCCACATCTCCCTGTTTTCTCAGCCTTGGCATCTGGCAGCCCCACCAGTCCCAGCTCTCTGAAGCCTCTGGTGATTATTTCTCCCAAAATGAAGGCAGACCCAGGCATTAGGGCTTCTCCCATGAAAAACCTCTTGGCTGTGAACTTCTCCAGCCTGTAGGACAAAGCTCAGAGCTGCTCAGGGCTGCCCTCCTTCCCAGCAGAGCCTGGAGACTGTGTCCTGCCAGGTTTTTGCTTTATGTGTCCTCACCGTGCTGGGACATCCAGCTGAGCCCCCTGGGCTGGGTTTCTGCCTCCAGCAGTGAAACAAGCACCCAGTGGTTCTCTCAAGGGGCACCTGTCACCCTTTCCTGTGGCACAGACACGAGCCCTGTCATGGCACAGGCATTCCTGGGTGCGTCAGTGGAAAAAGGGGTGGGGAGATTGCACAGGGACTGGCTCTGCAGCTTGAAGGGGCTCTCGCCTCCCTGCCACCACTCATTCCTCTCTGAAACAAGAAGAGCCAGCTCCTACAGCTCCTCCTGCACAGGCAGAAGCTACTGCTGGGACTCCAGAACAACCTCTCCTGCAGGAATTAGCCTGGAGGAGCTGGTGGGACTCCAGAGGTGTCTGGTCCCAAAGGAGAAGGTGACTCTCGAGGGGATGTGTCTCCCCTCAGCTTTTCGTGCCCTCCCCTTGCACAGGAGAGTGGCAGCACCTGGGGGTGGCTGTGGGCAGGGGGTGCCCGGGGTACCCGGGTGTGTGGGGTGCCCACAGGGAGGAGGAGGAGGAGGAGGAGCTCACGTGGAGTTCCAGCTCCACGGGTGGGTGGTTGTGATGACGCAGCAGGAGCAGAAATCCTACAAAGTCAGGCAGGGAGGAGATCAGCATTGGATCAGTGGAAATGAGTAATCAGCAGAAAACACCAGAATTTTCTGAACTCTTCTTGCTTTTCTCACGTTTTGTTACCTCCTTGCTGCAGGCAGAGGGTCCTCAGTGGGGTGCCCTGAGGGATGCTTTGGGCAAGGAGTGTTGTCACTGGCACTGCCCCGTGATGGGGTGTGGGTGGCCCTGTCTGGGGCTGGACTGGCCTGGGGACATCTGTCCTTCCTCCCAGAGCTGCAGGATGCTGCAGACACTTCTATCCCACCCTGCATTCCAGCTCAGGTGCCCATGGACTGTGCACATCTCTGCGTTCTCCATGATGACCCTGAGAGAGCAGGATCCTCTGTCAGGGCAGAAATAGGAATAGCTCAGAATTCAGTGTCCTCACCCCAGCCTCTGGCTTTCTCCTGGAGCTGTTGCCACCTCCAGCTGGCTTGGCTGGTGACAGGGATTTGTGACAAATAGGTGAAAGGCCCAGAGTCACCAGCCCTGGGAGAGAAATGCAGATCTTGGGGTAGGAAAAGCAAGGCAGGGCAGCAGAGGGGAGAGGGAAGGACAACAGAAGCTGGTGGAGATGCAGCTTCAACCACAAAAATATGGATCCAGGAGGCTTGTGCTGCTGAAGCCTCAGAGGAGCCAAGAGGGGCTGAAGCCTCCTCCATGAAGGAAGCCTTTGCAAGGCCCGTAAATAACCCTCTTGGATATAAGGAGCTGACTCTTCATTTATTCTGCCTAGATCAAATCCTATCTGCTTATTTTTAGGCTGTGCTTTGCCTCGTGGGGCAGGCAGGTGGCTGGAGCCTGCAGCTCCATCCAGACCCCTGGGGCTGACACCATTTCCACCTGCCTGGGAGCCCTGGAGTACCTGGATGGGATTATCCCGAGCAGGCAGGCACAGCCTTCCATCCCTCTTAAGCACATTAGGTGGGAAGGGAAAGAGGAAGAGGAAGGAATGACATCCCTGTGGTTTTTCAGGAGCTGCTCATGCTGGTGGCAAGCTCAGCAGAATGAAAACCTTTAATTTCACAGGCTTTTTCCTCCTTTCCAGTGGCTGGAGCTGCACAGCACACACAGACAGTGGGGCTGCAGGCAAAGTCCACATTGAGCCCTGCCGTGTGGGAGGAAGTTTTGTGATTAGGACGCACCTGGGAGCACATTTTTGAGCTGCTGTTTTTCTCCCTGTGTTTTCCTTTCCATGGTGAATGGGCGATAACAGCCTGTGGTCATCAGGTCCTTTCTAGACGGGAAAGAAATCCAAAGAACAGTAAGAATGGAAGAGATTAAATAGAGGAAATGGAACTTTCCTGTACAAACCTGCTGCTGGGAGAGGAACCCCCCGCCTGCTGTTATTAGGCAGAGCCTGAACTGCCGTGCTTTGCATGGTTGGAAGCTGTGTTTATTTTCTGAGCAAGCCCTGTTTAACTTAAATCTTGTCTGGAGCGTTCCCAGAGAGCCCCCTGATGGCTTCAGCTTTCATCCCAATATCCTGAGCGTTGATGTTTGGAGTAGCTGGGAAAAAGCAAAACAGCAAAAAGCTTTGCAGAAGCCAGCAAGTTCAGGGTGACATGTAGGGTGGAAATAACCCCTTTCCAGAGTGAGGGCTTGCCTTCTGCCTGCATGACTGGAGTTCTTTGCCTCCTATCAACCTCCCTCATCCTGAGGCTTTCACTGTGTGCTGTTTTGAACCAGAACACGGAACCATCATCAGGTGCTTCTGGACTGAGGCTGTGCTTATCACACAAGGAGTGTCACAGGGGATCGAGTCCCACCAGCCTCGGAGGGTTGGGTTTTTTCTTAAATCCTGCCAGAGCAGGGCTGGCAGAGCACTCCAGCTGTGGCAGTGGGGGCCTGGAGAGGGCTGGCAGCGCTGTGGGGGTGGCTCTGAGAGAAGCAGTTTTGCAATGGGGTTGCACAAAGCTGGAGCCAGTCCTGCCTCCCTCCAGGATCCCACGGGAGATCCCACACCCTGCCACAGCTTGCCAGGTTTGTGTTGGCAGGGTGGGTGCCAGGGGACAGCCCACCCTGCTGGAGCACTTGAGCTTGGCTTCACCTGAGCACAGCCCTGGGACACAAACACTTGTGCTCGACCAGCCGGCGCCTTTTGTTTGTTTCCCTTCGTGTAAGGAGAGCCGGGTCAGGGCAGCCAGCCTACTGTCACACCTCTTGGGGAGCCCTGGGGAGGTGACAGCACTGTCACACCGCTGCCCGTGCTCCCTGAGCCACCCAGGTGAGGCGAATGGAACCACAACCCCAGCCCAGGGCTGGACAGGAGGTGTGTGGTGCCAGCAGAAGGGCAGGAAGGAAACAGCTTGTGCTGAGGGAAGGAGCTGTCAGGAAGGAGGACAAGCCCATCCTGCAAGGAACCAGGCTATCCAGCCTCTGAAAAACCGGACTGGAATGGGAAATATGCTGGAGGGAAGAGCCATGGTGTGAGCTGGCCCAGCAGGAGCTGGGGCTGGGGATGTTGGTCCTGCCCGGTGTGATGAAGGTACTGGGGGAGGAGGGAGCTCTGCCCTGCCAGGATTCCCTCGTGGTTCCTGCCCTGGATCATCCACGCTGTGCTGATGGGAGCAAAGCAGCTGTGATGGGTCCCGATGGCTTTGCTGGACGTGGCAGCAAGGATGCCCAAGGATGCAGCTGAGAACTCCTGGCATCCGAGCAATGCCAGCCCAAAGGGGCTCCTGCTGCCTCAGAAAGTACCTGGGCAAGGACTGCCCCCCTGCTGCCACCTGCGAGGGAGGAAGGACATCTGTGTGCCCAAGGCCACAGCCAGGTAATGTCCTCACTGCCCACGTGTGGGTCCCTCCTGTGGCCATGGCACTGCCTGGGACATGTGGGACCCTCCTGTGCCTGTCACATGGCACACAGCCTGGGAATGATCCTTTACCCCAGCCTCCCACCCAGCCAGCCTTTGCTTGGGGTCCCCAAGATCTGCACCCAGCCTCTCTGTGGGATGCAGGCAGGGGGACAGGATGGCCTTTGTGGCACCAGCACTGGCTGGGAGCCAGAGGAGCAGGTGCATGTGGGTACCTGTGCTGCCCTGTCCAGCCCATATCTGAATGGATCCCACAAAAAGACACAGAGGGAAGGGCTGGAAGTGCCAGAGAGCTTGTCCTGGCCCATGGGGAGTTTTGGATCCAGTCACAGATGCTGCCTTGTCCTGCATGAGTCACTGAAAAACTCAGAGTCCTTTTCACAGTGACACTTTCTGCACACTGTGGATCAGCCTGGAAAAACCACGGTGCTGCCATCCCCTCCCTGTGGTCAGGACAGGCGACCAGCCTCTCTCTTCTCAATAGCTTGTTTTTAAGGTTGCAAACACCTCACCAAGAAAAAAAAAAAAACAAAAACTTCTTGCCAAGTAGGCGCTGGTTCACCATGCCCTAATCTTGGCAACAGCTTCCCCGGTTATATTTTGATTTCTGTTTTCTCTGCGCCCGTTCCCGAGGCTGAGCAGCTGGTGAGGGAGGGCAGAGCAGAGGGACAGTGCCGGGGACACGCCTGACCTTGGGACAACACGGCAGGAATCCCGTGCGTTAGCGGGTGGGCATTTCTGGGGCTGTACATCGGAGCCACGACAATGCCAGGGACACACGGGGACCCTGTCCCCGCTATTCGTGGCAGGGGCCAGGCGGTCCCCTGCCCTCCCGGTGTGTCCCCTGCCCTCCCGGTGTGTCCCCT
>CM031869.1:1354053-1368173 GCA_018697195.1 Certhia americana | reverse complement strand
CAGCCCTGGGGGATGGCTTTTCCTGCCGATGGCGAGCACGGGGAGCAGCGCTGGCGGTCCGGTGCCGGCGGGGGCGGTGCGCTCGGGGCCAGCCGGTGCCAGCCGGGCCGGTCGCCAGCCTCCCCCGCCCGCAGGGACTGCGCAGGGCCCGCCCCGCTCGGCCCGACAGACACCGGCGGAGACTGCCACGGGCCGGGACCGGCGGGGCAGGGCCCCCCTGCCCGGGATCATCCCCCTGCCCGGGATTCATCCCCCTGCTCGGTAATCATCCCCCCGTGCCCGCCCGCTGCGGTGTCACGGAGACCTGCGCAACCCCGCCCGCTCCGCAGGTGAGAGCCGGGCCCGGGGCTTTCGGGGCGACAGAGGAGAGGTTGGGCTGGCTGAGGAACGGGGGTGACATTCCTGGGGGATCCGGAGCCGGCGAACCCTGTGCGCGGGTGTCGGGGAGGGCAGGGCCGGTCTCTGCGTTACGGACAGGGATGCCCGGAGCCCCCCGTTATGGACAGGGATGCCCAGAGCCCCCCGTTATGGACAGGGATGCCCGGATTCCCCCCTTAGGGACAGGGACACTGGAAGCAGCCGAGGCAGCAGTGGCAGCTCAAATGCGAGAAGCTGCCTGAGAGGGAGGGGGGGGGCCGGGAAAATGAAACCTGCTCCTGCGCTGTCTGTCTGCCCCAGCGCTGCCCAGAAATGCTGCGGTTTAGTTTTGCACCGTTCCCTCGTCCCACTGAGGTCTCAGGCCAGGAGGCAGCAAGGTTTCCACAGCCTGGGGAAACCCCCCGGAGCAGCTCTGTGCTCTGGGGATGCTGCTGCAGGGACCAGGGACACCCCAAAACTGGCGTGCCCTGAGCTGCAGGGCACACACCCCTCCGGGACTCAGGGGGTGTCAGGGGTGTCTCACATCGGGGCTTTCCACCTGCCTCCACTCAACTGGGGCTTTGCTGTCACCCCAGACAGAGGACACTGGGTTTGCCCAACAGTCCCTGCTGGGAATCCTGCCTGGACCCCTCAGAAGCACCCAGAGGAGTGCAGAAAAGTCCCCTCCTCCCCATTGCAGCCAATGCCATGCCACAGGCAGGGGAGGCAGCCAAACCCCAGAGGGCAGGGATGACAGCTGGCAGGGTGACGCAGCCCTGTTGGGCAAGTGGAGGCCCGATGCCATCTCACTTTGCTTGCTGTGCCAAGCTCAGCTCTCCCCCAGCACAGCAGTGGGTGTGTGCCAGGAGGGGACACTGGCAGAGGGGGTTGTTAGCTGGTGGGGACAGGCAGAGGGGCTGCAGCCCCCAAAGCAGGCACCTGGCACGTTGCAGTCTGGCTGAGGAGGCTGGCACTGGCTGGGCAGGTAGGGCAGGACAAAATCTGTGCTGCTCTTTGCGCCATCTGGCTTTTTATCCTGCCAGGCCACCTCTGCCTTGCCTTTGCTCCTCTCCTCCTCTGCAGGCGAGTGGGAGGCCTGGCAGCATTCCTGCCCCTGCTGGGGTCTGGATCCAGCCCAGCTGTGCCTGTGCCACACCTGTCTCTCTCTCAAGGCCTTCCTGCCAGGAGCCAAGCACTGTTTGTGATGCTCTGGGAGCTGCACATCCTCCCTGCTATCAGTTAGAGCAGAGCCTGTTCCCTGAGAAGAAAACGTCAGGAATCAGCGTGGATTTTCCACAGCAGAGAGGAGAGGGGAGCATGCTGTGCCACGCAGGGCCCTGGCATTGCATACCAGGGGCTGCCAGTGCAGCTGGCAGAGGCGTCAGCAGCCCTGCCCACTTCTCCCCCCGTCCCAGTGGCTTTTAAAGCAGCTCTTGCTGTCACAGAAACATCTCTTGTTCCAGCACTGCAGAACCACTCTTTGTACTTTGAACAGCACCCTTGAATGCCAGGCAAGGCGCCGACAGCCAAGGCAGGGAGGGAACAACTGGTACCAGCAGCAAGGAGCTGGAGTGGAAGTGGGAAACCCTTCTCTGCCCATGGGGATGGGTCCCTACACAGTCCCAGTGCTGGGTGGCAGCTGCAAGGTCCCTGCCAGCACTTGGGGGCCCCCTCGGGGCACCCCAGCCCCTCACGTGGTCACTGGAGTGTGGGCACGTGTGTGTGTGTGGCAAGTCCCTGCGTGCCACCTGTGTGTGTCTGCAGCCAGCCCGCTCCTGCCTCGCAGCACTCCATGGTTTTATGGTTTTAGAGTGTGCTTGTAAACGCAGACAGGTTGAGTGTCCCCGGGGATGTGCTGTGGGGTGGCACAGGCACAGGGGAGGGAGCACGGGTGCTGAGCTGCATCGGGCAGCAGAGCAGCAGTGCCAGGGCTGCCTTTGCCACCCCTGCAGTGTCCTGCTGGGATGGCCAGTGCAGAACCCGACCCTGAGGATGCAGCTGAGGCTGAAGAGGCTGTCTACGAGGCGATGCCCTGGGACAGGATGGAGCTGAGCCAGCGCCTGGCCGTGGAGGAGCTCATCACCACCGAGGCCAGCTACGTGCACAACATCCAGCTCTGCGTGTCAGACATCCGGGCACACCTGCAGAAGAAGCAGGTGACAGGGGGACCTCCCCCTGCCCAGGGGCTGGGGACTGCAGGGTCAATCTGTCCAGAGCTCTGAGATGCCCAAAATTAGTGCAGGTGCTCATTCCACCTTCCTGTGCTCCCCCTCACCAGCCAAGGTCTGGGGTTGGGTGGACATTGGGTCTGACCCAGTACAGCCATCCTGTGACTTTAACCCTGTCCTACCTGGGAGCCCAGACAGGTCTCAGCATTCCCAAAGCCTCCTGAAACACAGCATCACTCCAGCTCCTGGGGTGTCCCTTGGGGCAGATAGAAGGTCACCAGGAGTGTCTCTAAAACACCTGGTCCCTCTCTGATATATTTGGCTTAGCCTGGAGCATCTTTGTTCCCTTCAGCTGCCTGAGCTTGACCTGGAAGGACTCTTCTCTAACACGGATGACATCCTCCATGTCTCCAGACGGTTTCTGAAGGGGCTGGAGGCCACGACTGGCCATGGGCAGGAGCAGCTGCTCTTCATCAGTAAGTGGTGCAATGCCAGTGGCTGCCCTGTACCCACCCATTGGGGGGCTGTGCCAGCCCAGCCCCCTGCCCTGACACCTCCTGCTCCTGCCTTGGCTCTGGGAAGCACCAGTGCCACCACCCAGGGCAAGGCTGACCTGCCCAGCCTGCAGACAGTGACAGGGACAGCACCAGGCCCAGCTTAGTGCCTGGGGGGCAGAGCCCTATCCTGGCACACTTGGCATTGCTCCACTGGCTTTGCCCTTCCAGCAGGCTGGGGAGAAAACCCTGCCTTCTCTGAGCCTGGGGAAGGATCCTCCTCTCCAGCCCCTCTCCCCTTCCCCAGGCACCCTGTTCCAGGAGTTCAAGGAAGAGATGGAGACTGTCTACAAGATCTACTGTGCCAGCTACGACCACGCCCTGCAGCTGGTGGAGAGCTACCGCAGGCACCCCCGGCTGCAGGAGGAGATCCTGGACACCCTCAATGCCACCGTGTAGGTCCCTGCTGCTGAACCACCACTTCCCTGTCCCCGTTTCACATCCTGGCTTTGCCCTTCTCCTGCCTGCGTGGATCTGTGTCACCAGGCTGGGTGGCATGTCATGGCCACCACCTTTGTGGCATTTCCTGGTGTAATCCCTGGCAGCCTGATCCTTGGTTCAGAATCTTTAATGATGGATCCCAGAATAAGGGATAGGTGACATCCACAGCTGCTGCCTTCCCCAGGGAGGGCACGTACTGCCCACATTGACCAGAGAGACACAGGCTGGCCCTAGGGGACCTGAGCTACCAGGGGGATCACAAACACTGTGAGAAGAAGGAGTGCAGGAGTGAAGAGAAGGAGAAGCAAGAGTGGCAGTGGAGGAACTCCTGGGATTTGCTGTTTAGGGCATCCTAAAAGAGAAATGCCTTCCCTGTGGGTGGGAAGGGAGACACTCTGCCAACACCCTCCCTCCCTTCTGCCCACAGGGGCAAGCAGTGATCCCGTGTGCCAGGGCTGGACAAGCCCAGTGCTGTTCAGGGGGGCAGGACGCCCACCCAGGGCTGGCACTGCCCTCAGGGCTGGCAGGGACAGAATCCCCCTGCAGCTGGAGGGGAGCAGGGCTTCACAGCCAGAAATGCCCCACAACACCTGGGCTGCTCTCTCCCAAAAACACTCCCAGAGAAGCCGTGGAGAGCAGCAGGGCAGGAAGGCAGCCCTGCACACCAACCCTGGGCAATTCCCCTCTCCATCAGGCCTCACACAGGCGCGTCAGACCTCAGCTTCTTCCTGGTGATGCCCGTGCAGAGGGTCACCAAATACCCTCTGCTGCTGGGGAAGATCCTGGAGAACACCCCGAGCAGTGCCAGTGCCCACTCAGCCCTGCAGGCAGCAGTTCGTGCCATGACCCAGGTCAATGCCAACATCAACGAGTACAAACGGCGCAGGGAAGTGGGTGAGTGGCCAGGGGCTTGGTGCAGCTGGGGGGCACAGCACCCTGTGGTGCTGTGGGCACTAATTCCCACTTAAATCAGTTCAAAGCTCTCCTGCCCTCCACTTAATCCTGCCTGGTGGAGCTGCAGACTCTGTGCAGGCTGCTCCTGGAACTGCTCTGGTGCTGTAAATGCCACTCTGGACAGGACCCAAAGGCTGCAGGAGCAGGGTGGCATGGGGGGGGCTGAGGATAAAACCAGTCTGTTCACATTCCTGGGGCTGGGGAATAACAGTCCTGGCTTTGGGATAGGAGAAATCAGAGTCCCCACAGATGGGAGCTCACTCTTCTTTTTGGTTTTCCTAGTCCTTCCCTTCTTTGATGTGGCTTGTGCTTATCCTGTTGATCAGCCCCTGTGCTGCTCCCCTTCACTGCCTGCTCAGCCATGAAGTCTCTTCTTCTGATCTTTTTTTTTCCCCACCTATTTTGTGTCCCTCCCACCCGAGGCAGCAACCAAATACAACAAGGCCGAGCACCTGACGCTGCGGGACCGCCTGGCACGTCTCAACACCCACTCCATTGCCAAGAAAACCACACGCCTCAGCCGGCTCCTGCTGCACGAGGCTGGCATCGTGGCCAAGGTGGGCAGCACTCACCCCCTGCCCACACCCCTCAGTTTGGGATGGACCTGGAGGGGCTGGAGAGGGGCTGTGGACACAAACCCTGTGAGGAAGGGCTGAGGGAGCTGGGGGTGCTGAGCCTGGAGCAAAGGAGACTCGGTGCTGAGCTGAGCACTCTCTGCAGCTCCCTGCCAGGGGCTGTGCTCAGCGGGGTTGGGCTCTCTCTGCAGGCAGCACTGACACAAGCACAGGGCACAGGCTCCAGGGAAAGACAGGCTGCAGAGCAGGAAGGAGTTTTCATGGCAAGAGAGAGAAAGGCCTGGAATGTTCTGGCCGGGGAGGTGGTGGAGTGCCCATCCCTGGGTGTGTTTAAAACCAGCCTGGATGTGGCACTGGGTGCCAGGGGCTGGGGGAGGTGTTGGGGCTGGGTTGGACTCGGTCATCCTGGAGGGCTCCTCCAACCCAGTGATTGATTCTGTGAATTCTCTGAATTCTGTGAATTCTCTGATTCTGTTTCTGGGGCGTTTTGCTGCTCCTGAAGTGCCTCACTAGCAGAACGAGGAGCACAGCACCAGCATAGGGTGGGGTGGCTGATGCTGCCTCCTGCTCCTCCATCATCCCAAGGAGCAGTGAGATAGCAGGGATGCAGGGACACGCCTCACTCCCCAGCCCAGAGCATTGCAGGGCAGCACTTTGGCCCCCAAAGGACCTACAGGATCCTTGGGGCCCCCAGCAAAAGGAAAGACACCCCAGAGCACACCAAGAGCCTTCTTGCTGCCTGCACCAATGTTTTGACTTCTTTCCAGATTCCTGGAGCCCCCCCTTGCCTGTCCCAGCCCTGTGAGCTCCAGGCAGGTGCCTGGCTGCTGTTTCAGCCCCCAGTGATGCACATCAGCCCTGCCCTTGGTGGTGACAAGCTGCCTCTTTCCTTACAGACTGAGGACAAGGAATACGATGACCTGGAAGAGAAGTTCCAGTGTGTGGCATCCAGTGTGGCCACACTGAAGGAGAACGTGGCATCCTACCTGGGCCACTTAGAGGTAAAACCTTGACCACTGGCCAGGGGTTGGCCCCATCCCCTCAGGAGCTGTTCCTCAGGATTGGGGAATACTTTCAAGCTCTGTGGAAACCAGGAGCTGTTGGGGGATATTCAGGGATTTGCAGCTCAGCTGTTGTGTCACATCCAAGGATTGCTCAGGTCCAGGGGAGTTTAAACCAAAGCTGTGGCTTTGACAACACTGTCTGAGCTGGTGTCATTTGAGAATAATCTGTCTTTAAACTTGTTGTTATTTCAAGGTCTTAAATGATTGAAAAGGCCGGGTGTTGCTCAGCCAGGGAATTCTTGCTTTAATAATGTGTATAAGGCAGAAATGTCCCCCAGATCAGTCCTGACAACAAATTGCCCTTCTGAAATCACCTGGGTCAGCAGCTGCTACGGTTTCCTCGTGGAAATCCCTTGGGGCATCTGAGGAAAATGAAAGTCTGGTCTGAGTGCTGGCAAAACACGCAATCCCCAGACACAGAATTATCAGGAAAGCCTCGGGAAGTGGCCGAGGGTTCAGCAGCAATTCCTGGGCTGGAAAGACCTTGCAGGAAAAGATTGACAAGGGCTGCCCACCCAGGATCGTTGGGAAGGAGGCAAAGGAGTGTGGTGCTTCCTCCCTTGCAGGCGTTCCTGCTGCCCAGCCCACACCAGTGTGACCTGCAGATGGACCAGGGCCCTGCCCAGCAGCATCACCGCCTGGCAGAGCTCCTCCAGAGCTCCGTTTTCCCAGCGTTTGTGAGTGCTCCTTCCCTGCACCTCTCCTTCAGCTCCCCCACCTCCTGCAGGGTGCAGTGGGGGCTGGCAGCCAGCAGCTGAGGGCACCCCAGTGTCCTCACAGTGCCCCAGAGCCCAGCTTAGCAGGCAGAGCCAGGAACAAGTAACGGGATCCATCTGCAATCCCTGACACAGGAAGAGAGGGAGCAGCTCCAGGGGAGGGCAGGGACAGAGACACAAGAGCAGCACAGCTCCTGAGCCCATCCAGGGCTGGGATGAGCTGCAGTGTCTGCCTGATGTGCATCCAGGGAGATGGGGAGGAGACCAGAACACCCCAAGGCAGGGGCAGAGGGCCCTTAAATGGGCTCTGGGCAGGGGTGTGGGGAGACACTCAGCTGAGACTGCCCTGAGCCATTGGAGGGTCCTGCCCAGCTGTTTCCATGGAACACAAGTTTGGAATTGTGTCAGGCACTACTGCTCCCTGCCAAGTTTTGAGTTTTGAGTTGGTTGGCATCCTGTGTGCCCTCAGGGTAAGATGTCCCAGGTTCTCCCCTCTCCACACAAGCCCCTCCACAGATCCCCAAACCTCTTGCCCCCCTGCCCCTGTGCTGGCAGCTGCTCCTGTCTGGGGGGCTCACCTGGAAATTGGGCTTCTCTCACCTCCCAGAAGCAGCGTGTACACAGGTTGGTGTGGCAGCCCCTCTGCAGCCTCTCAGACATGCTGGAGGGGCCCCAGCAGCTGGTGAAGAAACGCCTGGACAAGCTGCTGGACTATGAGGAGATCCAGGAGAGGAAGAGCGAGATGGGCAGTGTGAGCTACGATGAGGAGGCAGCCATGAACACCTACCTGGCCATCAATGACCTGCTGGTGGCCGAGCTCCCCCAGTTCAACCAGGTGGCTGTGCAGCTCCTGGGGCAGATCCTGCGTTCCTTCAGCGCCCTGCAGTTTGATTTGGCTGCCCAGGTCCTGCAGCAGGCAGAAAAGGAGCTGGAGCAGGTGAGTGGCACTTGAGCTGAGCCAGACCTGCCTTGTCCAGGTGTGGGAGATCTCTCAGACATCAGGGCACTGAAGGTTTGCTGTGGCCCACCTGCCCTTGCAGACACACACAGCTCCCTGTGGAGCATTTGTGAGGATCTCACTTCCTGCCTGGGGAAAGCCAAAAGTTCTTTTCTGCACTGGCAGGAACTGTCCTGCTTTCTGTTTGTGGACACTCCTGGTGATTTATTGATGTGCTGCTGTCTGAGAGGTCAGTAGAGCCCTGTGCCAGGAAGGCAGGGGGGAGAAAGGCAGCTCCTGGGCTGGGGAGCAGCCTCCCCCATCCCCATCCCCATCCCCTGGGAGATGTCTCCCAGAACTCCTCAGTGCTCAGGACTCTGAGCCTGGAGTGTGCAAAACTGGAGAGTGAGGGCTGACAAAAGCCCCGGGGTGGAGCACAGCCCTGGCCTGAGCCAGGACCAGGAGGAGAACAAGGTGCTGCTCAAAGGCAGAGAGGATCCCCTGTGCAAGGTGAATTTAGTGGTCAGGTCTGGTCTCTTGCTTTCTCACCCCTTTTTTTCCTCCCACTTCCCTTCTGCCCCCTGCCCAGAGCTTTTCCTCTCCCTGATCTCAGTCTGTTTCCACAGCTGCCCCACGGCCACATGCCCCTGCCCAGTTTCTGGAAGGTGGTGGAGGACACCCTGCAGCAGTCGGGTGCTCAGCTCCGTGCCTTCTGCCAGGCCTTTGAGACCGTCACCCCGAGCCCTGGCACACAGGTAGGGGCTGGGCAGGGCACTGCTCAGGCCAGCTGGATAAAGAGAGAGATTGGACTGTGGCTTCCCAGTGCAGAAAGTCCTCTTGGTTGGGAGCCTGGCTCAGAACATGACCCAGGGGGTTGCCAGAGTATTTCCCCCAAGTCCTTGGGGATAAGCAGGGATGAAATAGCTCAGCTCTGCTGGTTCTGGACACTCATCTCTAAACCTGGGGGTGGAGCAGGGAGTGTGAAGGTGTTTCTCCTCTTAACCTGTCCCTGGGGTGTGATCCTGCAGAAAGGAGAGCAGGTGTCAGTCTCCTGTGTGTCTCATTGAATGCTCCTGTGTCTCGTGCTCCCCACCAGCCTCTAACCCCTGCTGAGGAGAGGAAGGTCCTTTCCCTTGTGAGCAAGCACGGCCCAGACAAGCTTTACCAAGTGACCAGCAACATCAGTGGCAGCAGAGACTTGGACCTGACCTTGCTGAGGGGACAGATCGTGGCTCTGCTGCAGGGTTCTGACACCAAGGGCAACACGAGCAGGTGGCTGGTGGATGCTGGAGGTACTGTGAGCACGGTGGGCAGCCTCTCCTCACCTTGGCACCAGGGTCAGATTCACCTGAATCATTTCCTTATCCTGGATGAAACAGCAGGCTGTGGTCTCCTGGGTGCTCCCTTCCAGGCTGTGCTCAGCCCAAGGCCACCTTGGCTTTGCCATCAGCTGTAAGGTTCAGGTGTCCTGGCTGATCTCCCAAGGGAGCATTCATGAAGTGCCATGGCTGGGGAGGGAGAATCCATGTGCACAGAAACATATGGAATTCCTGTTTTGGAGGGGATTTCTCCTGGATATCCCCTAGTGATGGAATGATTTGTGCAGGGCTGCAGTGCCATGCCAGGTAACAGCCAAAATGTCATTCCTGTCTCCTCCAGCCAGTCCTGCCTGTGCCAGGCAGCAGGACCCCATGACCTGTGTGTGTCCGTGTCCTACAGGTCCCCGAGGGTTTGTTCCTGCTGCAAAACTCCAGCCCTACAGCCCGGTACAAGTGCAGCAGCCTGGCATGCACCTGCTGTCCCTGGACAGTGGCACAGAGAGAAGGAGACATTCCTATGCATCCCCTGAAGCTCCCAGGCCACAGGTGGCCACCTTCACCCCAACATTCCAGGTGAGAGTGGAGGACATCCCTGGGGCCATTTCTAGAAACCCTACCAGCTCCCTGTGCAGGTGGGAAGGTGGAGCTGCTTTTCCAGGTGTCCTCCTTGCTGGGCAAGGGATTTTTTTCTGAGTGAGTGCCCAGTCCCTCCATCCATGGCACTGCTGTGCTGCCCTCTGGGATCTGTGACATCCTTCTCCCCTTGACTCCCAGCTCCAGCTTCCTCCCTCTCTCCTTCCATCCCTGCCTTCCACAGGTGGTGGCCGGCTTCTCCTTTGCAGCCAGGAGCCCGCAGGAGGTGACCCTGCAGGCAGGACAGCCCGTGGTGGTGCTGGAGCCCCACGACAAGAAGGGGAGCACAGAGTGGAGCCTGGTGGAGGTGAACGGCCAGAGGGGCTATGTGCCCTCCAGCTACCTGGTGACAGTCCCCGTGCAGGACCCCGTGGGCTGGAGCTTGCCTGTGTGAGCGTGGCCAGCCCACACTGAGGGCACAGGATGGGAGCAGCCAGCTTGGCACCCGAGGACACCTCACAGGAGATGCTGGAGGGAGGCAGCCCCAGGCTGGGAAGGTGGTGGGAGGCACCTGGGGGACACAGCCCAGGGACGTGGGCACGAGGATGGCACTTGGGAGGCACCTTTTGATGGGAGGTGTGAGGGTGCCAGGTCCTGTGTGTGTGTTGGCACAAAGCAAAGCAGCACCAGGGAGTGAGGGCAGGTGGCTGCAGTTATCCAGGGATTTGCTGAAATCCCTGCAAGGGGCAAACGTGTCCTGGGGGTGATGAGGCAGCGTGGTCCCTGGTTAGAGCAGGATTGAGCAGCAAAAGTGCAGCATTGCAGGGGGGGCCTCAGCCAGGCATGGGGCACTTGGGCACCTGGGCACTGAGTACCTGAGTACCTGGGCACTTGGGCACTGTGCAGATGGGCACTGGGCATCTGAGAATTTGGCTCCGTGGGCACCTGAGTACCTGGGCACTGCACAGATGGGTACTGGGCACCTAAGCACCTGAAAAACTGGGCACCTGAGCACATGGGCACCTGAGAATTTGGCTACCTGGGCACTGGGCACCCAAGTACCTGAGAAACTGGGCACCTGGGCACCTGAGAATTTGGCTACCTGGGTACCTGAGAAACTGGGTACCTGAGAATTTGGCTACCTGGGTACCTGAGAAACTGGGTACCTGAGAATTTGGCTACCTGGGCACTGGGCACCCAAGTACCTGAGAAACTGGGCACCTGGGCATATGAGAATTTGGCTCCATGGGCGCCTGAGTACCTGAGCCCTTAGACGCTGCACAGATGGGCACTGGGCACCTACGAACCTGAAAAACTGGGCACCTGGGCACCTGAGAATTTGGCTACCTGGGCACTGGGCACCTAAGTACCTGAGAAACTGGGAACCTGAGAACTTGACTACCTGGGTACCTGAGAATTTGGCTACCTGGGCACTGGGCACCTAAATACCTGAGAAACTGGGCACCTGGGCACCTGAGAATTTGACTACATGGGCACCTGAAAATTTGTTTGCCTAGGCACTGGGCACCTAAGTACCTGAGAAACTGGGTACCTGAGAAATTGACTACATAGGCACCTGAGAATTTGGCAACCTGGGCACTGGGCACCTAAGTACCTGAGAAACTGGGTACCTGAGAATTTGACTACCTGGGCACCTGGGCACCTGCTAATTTGTCTCCCTGTGCCCCTGAGCCCTTGGGCGCTGCGCACCTGTGGCGGTGTTGGGCTGCGGCCGCCAGAGGGAGCCCCGCACCAGCTCCCAGTGCCCGCTCGGTCCGTACTGGGAGCACTGGTGCGGGGGGTGCGGGGGACACAGCCCGGGGGTTCCGCGCCGCTCAGCGGGACGGAGATCGCCACTGCCGGGTCTCTCTGAGCCCCCCGCCCCCCTGCGACCCGCACAGATCCCCGGCGGGTTGACACAGGTCCCGCGGAAGAGATTTTTGGGAGCATCAATCCACGTTGGTCCTGATTTAAGGCTCGTTTTTAAGAATGGACATTTAAGAATGAATCCTTCCCACCATTCCCTAGGTACCCCAGCTCCGTGCCTCAGTGGTTGCACGGTTAGGAGATGCTGATGGGGCTGAGGTGGGCAGAGGAGCCCCACCTTGTGCCCATCCCTCACCACCGGGGCTGGCGTCGCCCCGGCTGCCCTGGGATCCTGGCACTGCCCACATCAAAGGTGCCCGTGGTGGCTGGTGGGGCCCTGTGCCCTGCCCTGCCCCGCCCCGAGGGCAGCAGCACACCTGGCCACCCACAGGCTCCCCACGGGCTCCCCAGTGCAGCCGTGGCTGCGGGCTGGGCAGCAGGGCAGGGCTGGCACGTCCTCACCCAACCCTGAGCAGGTGCCAGGCAGGTGGGGACAGGCCCCAGGCACTGCCCTGTGTGTCCCACATGTGGGGCTGGGGTCTGGTTTGAGGCAGAGTGGGGCTCCCCCTCCTTTGTAGCTGGGGGATGGCTGGGGGGCAGCCACCTGTGCCCAGGTGAGAGCCCCGAGGAAGTGCTCACCTACATAAAACCTGGGAGGGGACAGCAGTGCCAGAGCTGGGGATGCTCCCAGCCTGGAGAAAGGCTGATGGGTTCCTCAAAAAGGGAAAATGAGGAGAGTGGGGGATGAGGATCCTTGAGCAGGGACTGTGTGTCTGTGTTTGCCCACCCAGGCCAGGCCCTGCAGCCACAGGGCTCCCTGCAGATGGCTCCTCTGGATTTTTCCATCCCTAATCAAATCACTTCAGGTCAGGTTTCCCTCTCGAGTCACCTTCCTGCCGGCTCAGTGGGGTGCACAAGCAGCCAGCCCTGTGCCAGGCCCTGGCAGAAGTTGGGCAGGTCCTGCTCCACAGCCCTCGGGTGCCTGAGCCCCTTCAGGGGCTTCAAGGTGATGGTGGCAAAAGGAATGCTGAGACTGCAGCTGCCTGGGCCCTGATCTTCCTGCTGGAAGGAGAACTGGGGTGCTCAGGACTTGGTTGGACATCCAGCAGCGGGTGGTTCCTGCCAGGAAGAGGGAAATGAGTTCATGTGGCTTCTCCAGTCCTTGGATCCCAAGGGGTGAGCTGGGTTCTGCAGTTCCCCCCAGTCCTGCTGCCAGCCTCGATGGCCAGGGGACCTTTCCCAGGGGCTCTGTCCCCAGGAAAGAGCCACCAGGGCACGTGGGTACCTGCATCCCTCCCTTCTCCCATGAATTCACCCAAACTCATGGCACTGCTGCTGCCCTGAGCCTGGAAGTGCCCTCGTGGAGTCACGGGAGGCCACGGGGCTCTTCCAGCCTAAACATGAGGGAGCATAAAGGGCACAAGTGTGCCTTTAAATAGCCTGTCAAGGACAGGCTCTCCCAGGAGGAATGCTCTGGCTGGCCCGGTGGAACATGCCTGTGGCTGGGGGCACTGGGGGACAGCTGGGCAGGGCCAGCTGCTCACCAGGACACCAGGTCAAGGTTAGGCACTGCCCTGGCCCGGTGCCACCGTGCCATGGCATGGCACCAGGGAAGCAGAGCTGTGCAAACAGGGAAATGAATGCCAGGCCAGGGGTTTGCCGTGCCCAGGGTTGATCTGGAGGTGGCAGTGGAGCCAGGCAGCCGCTGCTGCCCTCGACCTGCCCGCCAGCCCTCACGGAATTTGGCACCGGAGCTCCCTGGCTGCCGGAGCAGTCTCCAGGGCAGCTCCGGTTGTCCCGGAGCGGCTGCTGCTCTCCTGTCCGGGCTGATTCATATCCTGGACGTGCAGGCATTTGGATATTGTCCACCCTCGGGGTGTGACAGCGCACGGCTGTGTCCCCAAGGCACCGGTGCCAACCCGGCCACGTGCCGGCAGCGGGACGGGGCAGCTCCGGCTCTGCTCTGCATGACTGCCGCTCCCTGGGGACACGGCAGGGTGACAAAACACATCCCAGGTGAGGTGCCAGGATGGCAGGAGCACGGCTGAGTGCCCAGGTGTGCCCATCGGCCCTGCTGGGGCAGGGAGGTGTGAGAAGAAGCAGCTGCCCACGCAAGCCCAGGCTCCCATCCCGAACCCATCCCCTCCCACGGGAGAGGGCAAAAAGGGGAAGAGGTGGGAGCAAGGTGACTGCCCTGGGCTGAAGGGCACAGCCAGCCCGAGTGGCTTTAGGCACGGAGCTCGAGTTGTCCACGCTGCCAGGCTGAGCTGGCTGTGAGCAGAGCAATGTTCCCTGTCACCTGCCCGTGTGCAGGAGCCAGGTGACCCACGAGGAGCAGCCCGGTGTGCCAGGCTGAGCCCCACGGAGAGCGAACCTGTGGCTGCCGAGCAGGAGGGGACGTGTGAGCAGCAGCGCTCGCTCCAGGCTGGTGCAGCTGGCACCTGAATTGTCTAATAAAGTGTGAAATTGCTTTCATGCTCTGCTACCTCTGCTGAGCTGGACCCGTCATTACAGCCCCCCCTGCGCCACCCGCACCGGCTGCCGCTGTGTCCCTCAGTGTCCCTCTGTGTCCCATCGTGTCCCTCCGTGTCCCATC
>CM031869.1:1298754-1354043 GCA_018697195.1 Certhia americana | reverse complement strand
TCCTGAAGCACCTGGCTGTGCACAGAAACTGTTCGCCACCTCTAATAACAATAATCAATCATCCTGCTCTGGGCAGGGGACGTGCAAGGTGTTCCAGGGTTGGGGAGCTGGTGGGGGATTTGGGGGGGCTCTCCTGAGGGGACACAGAAGCCTCTGCTCCGGTGGTGGCATTCCTGCTGCACTGCCCACCAGGAGGGCAATCCATGACCAGACACACACCCTGCTAGGGAAAGGGCCAGCTCCTCAGGGCTGTGCAAATCGTGATTTTGGAGGGAAAAGCAGCTGGGAGCCCAGGTCTGGCATGGGCCATAGGGTACTCCCTGCTCCAGAGGGTCCCATGGGTCCCCATGCCAAAGGAGCTGCTGAGTGAGGCCCAGGAAAAATGATTTCTGCAGGGCTCGAGATACTTTGCCCCAGGGAAGTTGTGCCACGTTTTTCCAGCTACTGATAAAATTAAACCCTTGATCTGGTTAAAGATTTAGCCCACAAGGCAAGCCCGGGTAGGACAGCAATGCTGTTAGTGCCACTGGCTTGGTGACACTTCAATTTTTTCCTGATATCCAACCCAACCCTACTGTCTGTCAGCTTGAAACCATTCCCCTCATCCTGTCACTACTGGAGAAAACCAGTCCCTGGGAGCAGCCAGGCGAGTGCACCCTAACCCGGCAGCATTCCCGAGCCCTCCTTCACTGGCATTCCTCCTCTCCCAGCCTGCACAGCCTGTTCCCAACGCCCCGAGTGGTGATTGAATTGCTTCCCCCAGAATTGCCAAGGCTTTAGGGACTGGAGCATCTGCACACACCACGGGCAGCCTGCTCCGTGCCTGCTCCATTCCTGCTCAGCCCTTCCCTTGGGATGTGCCAGCTGCAGGGAAGGAAAACGGAGCCAGCAGTGACAAGGCCAGGTTGGTGTGGAGGTACAAACGCCCCCATTGCAAAAACTCACGGAATGAAGGGGATGGAGTCCAGTCAGGAGCCCCAGGAGCTGTGGGCACCCCTTGGTAAGATCTCCAAACCTCCAGAGGGGATGGGAAGCATCCTGCTCCCCTCAAGGCCTCGCTGTGTCAAGCACTCCACTCAGCCCATCAAGCCATCGGGGCTGTTCCTTCACCTCTGCCCAAAGGAGGAGATTTGTGGGTCTGAAATCTGCCTCTTTTAGGCTCCTACAAGCTGCAGACACGAACCCTTTTGTGAGCCCGACCGCATCCCGGCTGGGATTTACCTAAAACAGCCCCAGGGAGGAACGGCTGGGCGGGGATGTGGGGGGAGAGGGAGGGAGGCTGCCTGGTGTTTGTTTTTACTAATGAAGCCCCATAATCAAATCATTTCAATTTTAATTGTAAAGCCAGCAGGCAGATTTCTGTCTCCAGATGGGACGTGATAGGAATAGTTGAAGGCTGGGCACGTTCTGCCACTCACCTTAATGCTTGGAACCAGGCAGATGGGAGCAGCACTGGGGAGAGCTTGGGAAGAACCTGGTCCCCCAGGGATGAGGATTTGAGCTGCGATCAGACCCAAAGCCTCTTTTGCTTTGTTGACCCAGGGAAACTAACCCCTGGCAAGATGTGCTGCACAATTCCCAGGTCTGAGCAGGGGAGGCAGGAGCTGTTTTCCCTGCTTTCATCTCCCAGCTCTGCCAGGATACATGAAATCTATTTGTGGCTTCCACTTACCATCTCGTTTTTTGGGTGTTTGGACTTTGGGAAAAGAGGGAAATAAAGAAACTGGGTCATTTTCTATTTATTTGGAAGAGCTGAGCTGTTAACCCTCCAGCTGCACAGAGCTCTGCTCGTGTCTCTGTGGGACTGGCAAACTTGGAACAAGTGATGGGGGAGAAGAGAAACCTCCTCAGTGAAGAAAATGTGTCTTTTGCCCAGCTGCTTGTTCAGGCTGGGGGGAACTGGGTGCAGTGGGGTTGGGATTGCCCTCCCAGTCTAAAGCAGTTGCCTCAGGCAAAACACATCAATTTGTTTCTTGTGATGGAGAAATGGATCTGGGTGTGATTAAATCCTCCAAGGAGGGGCATTCCCTGCTGCCTACCAGGCCTCAGCAGTCACCCAGGGGCATGGGGTAGGCACAGGGATGTCAGGGAGGGGGGATATCTGCTCTTCTCCCCACCAGAGCAGTTTGTTTCTCCCAAAGAGGATGAGGCCAGAGGTCCAGCGTGATCCAGGCAGGTCATACCAAGTATGGAATACCTTGTGCTCCTCTTGGTGCCTTCCTCACAGCCTTAATGGGTCAGAGCCCAGCTCTTATCAGGGCTGGCTGCTGCTGCCCTCCCCTTGCCCACAGTCCAGCTCCCAGAGCTGACAGCATTTCTGGAATCCCCTGGAAGGGATCCAGGTGGGGAATGCCAAGCCCAGAGCAGCCACCAGCATCCCACTGGCCAGGCCTCTTCACTCTTATCAGCTCTCCCTTTTCGTGTCTGAGTCATCAGGGACAAGAGCATCAAATCAGAAATAAAGTCATTACCTCGCTAAGCAAACACAGATGAAAACCTCACTTTATTTTTTGCAATCGGAGCCCTGGCTCCTGAGGGCTTGAAGTGGCACCTTCCCTCTGCCTGCCTTCCCTCAGCTGGGTCTGCTCCAGCCCCACGGGCACCCTGGGTGAGGAGAGGAGGGAGAGAGGGGCACTCTCCTGGCACTCCATGGATTTCCTGGGGAAAATCGGGGGAGCTCCGTGCTCGGGGCACCCTCACGCTGCTGGCTCCATGAACTGGGCACATCCAGCGGCAGTGACAACGCTGTGACACCCATCCCTGCCACCACCACAGCCCCCTTTTCCCCAGGGCTCATCCCTGGCTCTCCGTGCCTCCCACATATCTGCAGCTCACCAGCCCCATCCCAGCGCCGAGCCGGGATTCTGCTCTTCTCCCTCTTCCGATATTTTTTTTTTTCTCCCCACCGTGTCCAAATGGGAATTAAATCGAGGCCACTAAACTCATTTGTGCTCGCAGCCGTGCTGGGGCTGCTGCAGGCAGCGTTTCAGCCGCGGCTCTCCGAGCAGGGAACCGCAGTGTGCCGGCTGCTGCTGCCGTGCCCCTGCCTGCCCCTGCCTGCCCCAGTGCCTGCTCCACGGCAAGGCAGGGCTGGGGTTAAGCCCAACCAGACCAAAAACATGTGCCCGAGCAATTTCTTCCTCGTGTGAGCTGTGCCTGGGGCAGAGCTCAGCTCCAGCCTGGGCTGCTGTGGCTGCGCCTGGCGCGCAGCCCCATCCCTGAGGGTTCTCCCGGTGTCCCGGGGGCTTCTCCCACTGCAGCCGTGTGGGGAAGTGTTGGAGACAGGCTGGGCGGCCGCCCCCACAGCCTGGCTCGGGTTCAGGGGTTCAGGCAGCATCACGAGGAAATGGGGATGAGCTGGAGCCAGGGAGGTGGCTGCGGGGCAGGGCTGTGGGTACCGGTGACCCGGGGGGTGTCCTGCCAGGGAGGAGCACCCAGCTGGCCCTGAATGACCCTCTGAAGCAGCAGTGCCACCTCACCAGGGCTTATTTTTATCAGGGATGCTGGTGATGGGTGAACTTGTTCCCCCATCACCCGGGAAAAAGTCCCTGGAAGTGCCTGAGGACAGCAAAGGAGGGCAGACCCGAGTGTGCTGGGAGGGAACAGCTGCTGGGAATTTAAATGACCGCCCGTGAATGCTGGTTTTGTTTTGTTTTGTCCCTGCCATGGCTGTGCTCTGCCTCGGCCAGGCAGCATTCAAACCCTGCTGCTCACGGGGCTCTGCTCATGGAGCTCCTTTGGAAAAGACGGGGAGAAGCCTGAGCTTGAGGGGAGCCCTGGTGCAGCGCCCTGAGCCTGCTCTGCAGAAAAACCTGTGCAGCTGGCAAGAACAGGCAGAGCAGGGATGTGCAGGAGCCGGGGTGGGCTCTTCCCAAGGCCTCCAGTCAAGCTTTGTTCCCATCTGCCGGAAGGAAAAGTGATGGAAAGAGAAGAGATGGTCAGGAAGTGAGTGAAGCGTGCTTCCTGCATCCTTCCTGCACAATTCCTGCACAGTTCCCTCTCGCCCTGCCTGGGCAGTACAGGCAGATTCTTCCAGGGACAGCCTCGGGATGAAGCTCTCAGCTCAGCTCGCCCTCCAGCCTGGGACATGGAATGCTGCCCCGTGACTCTCCACGGTTCCCTGGGGAAATGGAGATGCTGCCAGGCACTGTGGTTTACAGCCTCAGCCCTGGTGCACGCTGCCAGATCCGTGCCCTGAAAATCTCGTTTCGTAGGGATAAACAGGATTTCTTATTCCTGTTGCTAATGTGATATCAGCACATTGCAACACAAGTGTTTTAATAACACGTAGTTCTTTTAATGAAGGGACTTAAGCTAATTTATTTCCCAACATTCGTATATGTCCTATTTGCTCATTTATTCATGCAGGAAATGAAATTGAAGTTACTAAACATTTAGAAAATTACAAATACACTGGCGAAGTGCACCTGTGTATTAAAATAAGGAGCAGGAGCTGCTTTCCTGGCACAGAGGCTGCCCAAGGCACACACTGCTGGCCTCTTCCTCCCTTCCTTTGCAGCCACTCAGGCTGGAGGGGAAGGCAGCCGGGCACTGCCAGACCCCATTCCCAGGGATGCTGACAGTTGTGACAACCACTGCATTTTTATTTTTATCATCCCGCCAACGCCGCTCTTTAGATCAGCTTTTATTAAAAATAAATAATGCTTTAAAAGCTGGTGCTGGGGCACCAAACTGTGACAAAGGCCAGGGAGGCGGTGCTGAGGATGATTAATGTGATTTTTCCAGTGAAATACTCCAGCAGTTCTCCCGTGCTGAGGGCTTTGCTGACGGGTGTGGGAAGGAGGAAGGCACTGGGTGCTGTTCCAGGTGCCAGGCTGTGGCCTCACCCTGTCCCGGGCCAGGCTTTGGTGGGCACAGATCAGGCAAAGGCCAAAGGGATGTCGAGGCACAGAGTTCTCCCAGCCTATTGGGTGTATCCATCTCTTCTTTTTCCATTATTCCCCACACCTGTCCCCAGCAGGCCCAGCCATCCGAGCCCCATCATGCTCAGGGCAGTGAGAATGGACACAGGATGTTCCCTGACACACAGCCTGCACCCTGGGGCTCCAGGGATGTCACACCTCCATCGTGTCACCATCGTGGGCAGGCCCCTGCCAGGCACATCTGCACCACGTGTGGAGGTTTCTCCCACACTTCAGCCTCCAGATGAAGATGAGCAAACCTCCAGCACCTCGGGAAAAGCCCCAAAGGCTGTGCAAGGCTGGGCTTGCTCCCCCTGGGCAGACTCATCCTACGCAGGCTTTCCAGGAAGGGACACCAGTCCTTCCCAGTTTGAGCACTGGTGTGATGACACAGCTGCCTCTGCTCACGGCCATGGGCACAGGGCTGCAGCTCCTGCCCTACTGGGACAGTCCCAGATGTAAACCCCTGCCATGACCGAGGCTGGATGTGGCTGGAGGGCTGCATTTTTGCTCAGAGCTCGTCCAAGACGTGCCCAGCACCTGAACTTTTCCTGCTTCCAGCTCACGGCAACCAGCGGGAAAAGCAGTGAACAAAATCTTAGTCAAACATTTGGGGAATCCAAAACTCTCACTCTCTGGGTGCAGTTTGGCTCTACAGCTTGGTGGGGAATGGCAGGCACTCGATGTTCAGATGGGGAGGCAGAGCTGCTGCCCCGCTGAGCTCCCGCTTTACTCCATCAGGGAAAGGCACTGCCACTCACTGCTGCACTCCCGTTATCCCAGTCCCTCCCTTCTCCTGCCTTTCCAGGCCAGAGCATTGCTCAGACTGTGCTTTATCCCATCCCTGCTGCTCCTTTTCCAGCACCACCAATAACAGCGGCCCTAAATCCTGATCCCACTGCTCCGAGCCCCCGGCCGCTCCCAGCCGGAGCCCGCACCCTCACCACCACTGCCCATTGAGTGAGCAGCGAATGGCACAGCACTCTCTCCTCCCCCAGTTGTGCAGTTCGGGCTCTTGGGATGCCATCTCCAACCCCCTCCCTGGCTCGCCGCTCTCGGGAAACTCGTGCCCGTCCCTGTGGCAGGCGGAGGAGCGAGGCGGCTGTGTTCTTACCTCTCGCCGGAGCCGGGAGTGCGGGGAGAGCTGGAAATAGCCCTGGCTGACACAGATACCTGTGCGGAACAGCAGGGGCCTGCACTTGCCGTGGTAATTGCATACTGCATGGCGATGAGTCAGCCGGAGCTCCGCTCGAGGCTGCCCTGCCTCCCGCACCGTGCGGGCAGCGCCCGCCCAGCACAACCGCGGCCCCGTTGCCGGGGAAATTGATGCTCCCCCCGTCCTCTGGAAGGGGGGCCCAAAGCACGGGAGCAGCGAGAGGATGGGAATGAGAGCATCTTGCAGCTTTTTAAGCTCTCGAGATGCTTTCAAGTGCCAGGGAGGCTGTGCGAGCTGTGATTTGCTGCATTATTTCTGTTGCTATCCCTGCACGGGGAGCTCCTGTGTGCGGAAGAGATGCTTGCAGCAAGTCAGCATCCAAACACAGCCAGTTCTGGGGGTGTGGGGCTGAGCCCCACAGCTGCCTTAACCACAAGGGACCGGGGGCCACCCTGGGACCGGCCCTCAGCACTTTCCCAGGATCTTTGGGATGGGCCCCCCTTTATCTCAGCCTCGGGTAACTAAAGCAGGCGGATACCGAAGCGGTGTCAGCTTCCCCCGAGCTCCTCGACAAGAAAGAGCTCTCCATCCTCCTCCTCATCCTTCTCCTGGGGCTCAGGGGCTGCCTGGCTGCCGGCGATTGCACTGTCAGGACATTAATAAATAATTAGCCGGCAAACTTCCACCAGGGAGCTTCGTTTCCTCTCCCCCAGTGGTGCTGCCTGTTCAGAGAGTGAAAACCAGGGGAGAGCAGCTATTCCCAGGAAGAGGGGCTGGAGGGGGTGGCATTTCCCCAGCTGGGCTGGCGGCTCCCCAAGCTCCTCCACAGCTGACTTCACATTCCAAAGGGATTCAGGGGGAGGAGGAGGAATAGGTAAAATCAATGAGAACCTATTTGGTGGGATAAAAGAAAGTGGTTTTATTTATAGCACTGGCTGGAGCTGGAGTGTCTCCTGCTCAGGCAGACAGGGCTGAGGTTCTGAGGAGCAGCAGAGCAGTGTCTGCACAGGGCTGGGACATGCACCAATGCCTGCTGCCCACCCTCCACCATCCAGCCCCACTGAGCCCCCAGCCCCCAAGTCCCCAAAGTGCTGAAGGTGGCTTTGCTCGCCAGCCTGGCAAGAGGGGAACACCTGCAGAGGGATTTCTGCTCTAACAGCAGTGTCTGTGCTCAGGGGGTGCCAGGAGCTGAGCACCAGCCCCTTCCCACCACAGAGCTGCAGGAGCTGGGGACATTGGTGGCCAGTCCCTGTGGGGGATGCTCAGAGGAGAGCTGGTGACAAGGCAGGAGGGGGTGCTGCGAGATGGAGGCCCAGGGACAGACAGAGCCAGCCTGGCAGGCTGGGAGTCACGAGCCAGGAGATGCCCATGGACATCCCTGCCAGCAACAGCTGCTTGGGGAACAGCAAGTCCTTGCTCAGCAGTGCTGCAGATCCAAAGCTTCTCCCTTCACTGCTCACTGCCTTGGCCAGCTCTGCTGGTGCAGGAGGATCAGGATCTGCTCTGGTGATCATGGCACGTCTCAGGGATGAGGCAGTTAAAACAGAGAAAGAAGAGAAGCACCCAGACTCTGAGCAGCCTCCAGGGAGAGGCAGGAGGAGTTGCCCTGCTCAGAGCCATCAGCATAAGAGGATGAGGCCAGCCCGGGTCTCAGCCAGCCACCCCAATTCCCCTCACTCCTCCTGGGAGCAGCTGGCAGCAGGATGGTGGGGATGCAGGAGATACCCCAGCTCCTGGTGCTGTTCTGACAGGCAGGGATGGGCAGTGAAGGGAGCCCAGGCAGCACCACCAGGACCAGAGGCAGCTCGGCAGGCAGGGATGAGGCTGGGGGGGGCAGCGAGAGGCCAGTGGGGTGACATGGATGGGCTGTGACAGACCCTGCCAGCTCAGTGTGAGAGCTGCCAGAGCTGTGGGAAAGCCGAGCTCAGCCAGAGTGAAAGGGACACGAGGGACATGAACAGGATGGTGCAGCTCCTGCTGGCACCACGGCTGGCTGGTGCCCCGTGCCTGGCTGCTCTGGGGCAGCACAGGGGGACACCGACCCTGGAGCAGCCCGGGGCAGGCTCAGGCTGCAGGCTGGGACATCAGGCAGTGCAGAGAGAGAGTCTGACAGCATGTTCCTTCCCCCAGATGAAGCGAGGTACAGGATGAGCCGAGTGCCCTGGGCTGCTGCCAGCCTCTCATCCCCAGGCAGAAGGGGCCGGCTGGCCCTGCTGTGCCAGAGCAGCCTGGGGAGGAGGACAAGCTGCTTCAGCTGCTGTGGGTGTGCTGCTTCCGTGGACAAATGAGTCACTGAAAGTGCCATAAGGAGTCAATGGGCATCCTGGTCCCCTGCTCAGCCCACACAGCTGGTGGGCAGCGTGAGCCATCGTGCGGGAGCCTTCCCCACCCTCAGCTGCCTGGGCTCTGCCTCTTGCTCCAGGAAATTCCCATCTGTTTCAACAATGCATCCACAAAACCCTCTTCTTGCTCCTTTGCCATCACATTTATCTCCTTCTGGTTTTTCTCTGCAATAACTGTGTGGATTTAGCGCCACAGCACGCTCCAGGCTGCAGGATGGGGCAGGCTGGAGCCTTGTGCATCATCCCCCTGCACGGGTGCATCCCTCCAACCCTCAGTGCTGGCCACTGGCTCCTCAGGAGCTGCAGCAGCCTCTGCTCCAGGGAAAGAGCTGCAGAGAGCCTGGCAGGTGGCACAGGGTGGGGAGGGAGCCAGGTGCACTCCAAAGAGGGGCCCGGGGGGCTCTGCCACAGCACAGGCACAGTGTGCTCAGTGCCCAGGTGTGTGTGCCTGCATGAGGGCACTGCTGGCACAGTGGGACATGGCTCCACAGTGACGCCGAGAGAACCTGGAGCAGGAATGGCAATCTCTGAACTGCCAGAGGCTCAGCCCTGCTCCCTGGACAAGCTGGATCTCAGAGCCAGGAGCCCACCCAGCATCCACTTGCCTCAAAATCCGCTTTTGTTTCCAGCCACAGGGGCCAGTCTCTCAGCCCTGCGGCAGAGAGGACATCAGACTTTCACTCCGTGCTGACCATGAAGCATAACAGAGCCCTCCTGTCACCGGCTGAGGAGGAGGAGGAGGAGGAGGAGACAGGAGCTCCCAGGTGCGCACAGCTAATGAGGCACAGAAAGCGTGGAGGCAAAGCAACACCGTGTCCCTGTGCTCGTGACTTCAGGTGAAGGATGAGGCTGAGCCGAGTGCTGAGCAGGGCTGCGGGGAAGGGAAAGAAGAGCTCGTGGAAAGGAGCCAGGCAGAGAAACTCAGCAAAACCCAGGGCACGGCAGTGCCAACCTCTGTGCCCGGCGGGGAGCGGGGCCCCAGCGAGCAGCCCGCATGAATGGAGAGTGCTCCAGGGCAGGGCTCGGGGAAACCTTCCCCTTCAGCTGCCCCCAGCTCACAGAGCTCCTGCCAGCGCACACAGCCTTTCCCCTGTCCCCAGCGAGGGCGGCCACCACGCCAATCCCTCCTGGGGCTGCGTTTCATGCGAGTGCCAAGCAGAGTGTCACCAGGCGGGGGGCTGGCTGGGGACCCGCCGGCGGCTGGGGATGTTGTAACTCGTTGGAGCCCCATTTGCCGCTGCCTCTCACTGCCCGGTCCTTACAACATTTTACCATCCACAAACAGAGGCAGCTGCAACGTGAGAGCGAGGGCGGGCGGTCGCCCTGCCGGGGTGGCTCCTGCCCAGCCGGCGCTCATTGGCTCCTGCCCCTGTCCCACGCCTGGCCTTTGGCAGGCTCAGGGTACCTTCAAACCCTGTCCCCTCCTGACCGCTGGCCCAATGACATTACTCACTCGCTGTTGTTTTGAAAGGACATTTGCAAGAAGCTTTTCCTGTTATATTTTACCTCGGTAATGTTATCCGCGGCCCCTCCGGGCTGAGCATCCAGTTGGTGCCATGGAGCACTCTGGCTCAGCCAGGGCTGCCAGGCCAGGGTGGGCACAGTGGGTTTAATTCTGCTGGAGAGTGGCTGACACGCCTTTTGAGTCCGTGAATACGGAGAGCAGCAGAATCTGGAGCTCTGGCAGCTGCCCTGCTCTCAAAGCTCCGGGTCTGGTTGAGGAGGAAAGTTATGAGCACAGGGCAGAGCTGCCCGGCTCCAGTGCACAGGGCAGGGCGTGTGACACGGGCAGTGTGATGTCCCATTCACACCACGGCACTCCAGACACCATCTCTACCCACCGCAGGTGTTTCTGAGGCTGCCACATGACTGACTTCTAAGAAGGTGGAGACAACACCACTTATAACATCTTGTCCTCCTTCGCCTCTGTCCTGATGCTTCCAAAGCCCTTTTTATGAGTGTTATTCAACCAATTCCTCCAGAAACTGCAGGGCACAGGGAAGTGGTGTGATCTCCATTTCATAAGTGAAAAGAACCAAATGGCACAGAAAAATGCTTGGACTGTGCAAAATTCCAGAGCAGTCAGGAGCTGAAGTTGGGCCAGTTAACATCAACCTGCAGCCACGTGAGCAACTGTACTTCATCCTGAAGGATCCCACTGAAACCCAGAGACAGCAGAAAGTCCACTTGGCCAAGATACCCGCACTGTGCTCTGCTGTCCTCTGCCCCCTCCCAGCACAAGAGCAGCCTGACCCCAATGTTACATTCAGTTTTTTTCAGCAGGGCTGGAAGAAACCCTAACCTGTCTGTTCAGAGGAGAAATGGGGCAGTGCAGGCTGGGCTTGGCTCTGCTCATGCTCCTCCATGCCTGGGACAGGGTGGCTGATGTCAGGGTGGGTGTCCTGCAGGCTGTGGCCACTGGAGGTTGGGAAGGGCTCATCTCCTCCGGTTAGAAAGCGAGGGAGGAGGAAATGTGCTTGCATGTGGACCAGAAGGGAAAAGGTATTTCCGAAAAACCCAGCTATGCACAACTCGATTTCAAATGACGATTCTCCAGTAATTCCCATGAATGTTAACTTCCTACTTGAGTGCAGCTGGTGCAAAGGAAATCACGAGATACTCAAGTGCAAACCTCGCCTTTTGTGCAAGGAATTCCTCCCAAAGGACTGCTTTGGTGGTGAGGCCTTCTAGCCTTGCTTTTTGCACTGATGGGGCAAAGATCCCTTCTGATCTCAGCTCATCTTCATCACGCCCGTAGCCTTCATCACTTGTATCTTCTGCAAAGAAAGGAATGCACGTCAGATCTTTGGCCACCTGGGAATTTGTGTCTCGGTCTTCAAGGAATTGCACATGCCCCAGAGCAAGGCAATTTCCTTCCTTGGCCCTGCTGACTGTGCTGTGCCTGCTGTAAGCTACAGCTGGAAATCCTGGCAGGGCATTCCAAGGCCCAGGCCTCCCACCCATGGGAAGAGAAGTTTCACTGCTGGCAGGACAGCTGGAAAAGCACCTCGGGGAAGTGTTTTGGCACTTGATAACAGTAATTAGTACTAGAGTGCACAGCAATGAGGAAGAGTTGCATTGTCTCATCCCAGCAGCCAGGCCACCCTGGCGTCCAGCTCTCATCATTGTGACATGACAGACGCTGACCCTGAAATCTCCCTTTGGTGCAAGGCTCGGGATCATCAGGGAAAACCCACTGTTGCTACATTGCATGGTGTTCACAACACGTCCTGAACCAAAGGCAGGCCAGAGAGAATTAAAAGAGTGGCAGGAAACAGCTCTGCCTTTGAAAAAACAGCAAAGAGAACAGGATGGGCAGTGGGCCTTTCCTGCCAGAGGAAGAAGCACTTTCTGTTCACCCCCCAAAACCTGGCACAGAGCTGCCCACTCTGATAGCTCCACATCACTTTGCTCCATCAGCTCTTTACAGTGACCCTGCAGACCTGTACAGGCTGTCTGAGGGGATTCAAGGATCTAGAGCCATTAGGCTGTAGGTGTTGCCACTTTGTTGGTTGTGTATCAGCTAATTCGGGCTGCAGTGCCAAGCCCTGCTCTTTCCCATGTAATTGCTACGGGTAAGTAAATAGAACATTCATGAGATTTTTGGTCCCATCATTAATTATTTCTGAAAGGGCTTTTAGGATACGCCTCAAAACCCCAGACAGAAAGATGACGTGCGTGACATCAAGATGCTCACAGCGGCAGCTGAAATGAAAACAAGGAACATCAGAAGATCTTTTGCTCCTTTTTACTCTTTTACTGCAGTGCCCTGGTCCCGCTTCAATGCAGACCCACCGAGCCTGGAAGTGACCCCTGACCCAACCGCGGCTCTCAGGGTTTATGTATCTCCACAAGGCGTGATCTGGGGACTGCTGAGAGGTGCTTGGTGCTGTCGGGCGCTCCCACTTTAAAACGCTGGCGATTTTAAGGTGCGCACGGCGGCATTGCTCAAACTGGCTTCCCTCTGTGTGTGCATCTCCCTGGGGAAGGCGCTCCCGCAGGCACTACGGAGCACTTTAAAATCCCCACAGCGAGCCTGGATGTACCCCTTGCTCTGACCCGCTGCACCCAGCGCTCACACATCCAAACTCGGAGCGACCCAGCGGCGCAGCCGTGCTGGGCACCCCCTTTTTTCACTTCCAAAGGACACGCAAAGCGGTGTCCCACGCGTGTCCGCAGAGCCCGCCGTGGCTCTCCCTCGCAGCGGTCCCCCCGGTGCTCTGCTCCCGCAGCTGCGGGCGGGGGCTGCGGGCGGGGGCTGCGGGCGGCTCCGCCCCGGCGCTCCGCGCTCCCCGCCCCGCCGGCCGCCCGGCTCCCGCCGCCGCGCCTGCTGCATGCTCGGTGCTCAGCCCCAGCCGGTGCTGGAAGATGGCGGAGCCGGGGCCGGATTGCAGCTCTCTGCTCGACGAGGATCTCTCCTCCTTCGTCTTCAGTTACCTAGCTGACAGCCAGGTAGGGAGCGCGGGTTTGGGGCGGGGGGCTGTGCTGTGCGGGTCCCCTGCGCTCTGCGGCTGGAGGATGGGGGGGAACGGACAGACCCCCCCGCTGCTTGCCGGGGCACCCCGGGGGAAGAGCCGGTGCTGCCGGAGCGGGGCTGCGGGGCTCGGCTCGTCCGCAGGGTGCTGCCCCGGGGCTGTTCTCTCCGCGGTTGCGGAGCCGGCCGCCAGCCCGCGGGGCTGTGCTCGCCCCTCCCGGGGCTCCCGGGCGGCCGCAGCCCCGCAGCCCCGCCGGCGCTTTCAGCACCACTCGCACGTGGACTCCCGCGCCCCCCCAGCGGCCGGGGATGATTTTGGGGAGGGGGGAGAGGGGACAAGTTGATGGGTCGATGGGTTTCGGTAGCACTACCACCACCCCCCCCCCCGGTTGTTGCGGCTCCCCCAAAGGTGGGGAGGGGGCGGCGCGGTGCGGGCGGCGGTGGTGGGGGGGCTCCGCAGGGGTCTGCGCGGTGGGGGCTGATAGAGCCGGGCTGTGGGATGAGTCATGCCGAGCGTCAGTTCCACGCACACGGGCTGGGATCTTGGGGGATGGAGGTTTGGGGAAGGGGGGGGGGGGGGGTGTGCGACAGCGACAGGGGTCTCGGTGCTGCGAGTCGCCGGCTCCAAAATGTGGATGGGCTGTGTTTTGGACGGAGCTGGGTATTAAAATCAGATTAAGGCTCCTTGGCAGCTCCGGCGGGATCACGAGAGCGAGCCGTGCTGGCTATAGGGCTCGCATGCTTTTCCATTTTGGGGGCTGCAAGAGAGGCGCTATACAATAAACCGGGCTGGAGCCGGAGCCGGGGCTGAGCCCGAGCACCGGCCGCGCATTTCGCAGTCGGCTTGATGAAGCTGCTGCAAGTGGGAAGAGTTTTGTGTAGTTATGTATCGTTCCCCCCCGACCCTTCACTTTCATAACCACGGATTTCAAAACAGCTCTGATTGTGAAGCTGCGTTCATCCCAACCCTTGCTCTCTCACCAGTTCAGCCCCGCGATTGCCAAGAACCGGGAGGAGCGTGTGTGTGTGTATTTGTGGGGAGCAGGACGAGGGCTAATCCTGCCGCCTTTTGGGTTCAAAACAAACAAGGGCTCGAGTCCTGGTAAATCAGATTTGCCTGCGGTGCGTGTGCCAGACAGAACCAGGCAGGGCTCGCCACCAGCCAGATTGATGTAGTCCCGGCACCTCTGCTCGCATGCAGCAGTGCCAGAGCGCTCCGGCTTGGCACGGGACCGGGCGGCTCCTGGGGGCAGAGCAGGGGGGAGGCAGCCTGGGTTCTTAACCAAGAGCTGCTGACAGGTTGATTACAGCAGAAGGGTCAGGAAAGGTGAGAAGTGGGCCGAGATTCTGTAAGCAGTTTGTGGGGTTTTTCCGTTTTGTTGTTGCTGAGGCAGCCCCAGGTTTTGGGGGAGAGGAGGCTGGTTTGTGTGGGATGCTGTCCCTCGGAGTGGGCTGCTTTGTGTGGGATGCCATCCCCTGGGATGAAAGGGCAGAAAGGCTGCAGCTCCCACCAGCCCCATTGCTCCCTGAGCAGGTGAAAGTTCCTGGCTCCACTTCCCTATAATAATCCTCCTGTTCTCCGCCTGTTAACCATGACATGAAAAGCCCTTACAGTTGCAGCACGTGTGCCTGGAGCCTTGGTTCTCTTTTTCTTTGCTATTTTGTCAGCATTTGATGTGCCAATTTAAGAATCTTATTCCAAAAAGGGACTGCTAAGAAAGGAGGAGAAAAAAAAAAAATTTAAAATCCTACGAATTGTCATCCTTTTCTGGTGCAAGCCCACCATGTTGTGAACATTCCCTGGAAAATTTGGAACTGTGAAATGGCCTGTGCTGAAATGAGACCGTGTTTATGAAACGCAGTTGGCTGTGTCCCCTGTTTTCTCTCCCTGTCCCCGACGTGCTCTCTGCTGGAGGAAGCAGCACAGGTAGCGCTGGTCCGAAGTCTGCAGGTGTGGGAGGGCAGCAGCAGCAGCGTGGGCAGCGTTGCAGCTCAGTGCAGCTCCAGTGCAGCCCCTCTGTGCCCTCCTGTTCAGCGCCTGCTTTCGATAATTCCATTTCCTCTTCTGTCCCCACGTGCGCTGAGGGGCTCAGGGCTGGGCTGGGAAGAAAAGAGAAGGAAAAAGGGAAGAAAAAGCAGCCCCCTCACACTCCCCCCAGCTATGATTTGCATGCATTTGCTTAAGAACCGCCTGAAGTTGTAAGCATGTGTTGTGCTTGTACCTTAACCTCTGATGAAACTGGGGGAAGGCTCCAGCCCTGGCTCTGTCACATGCTGCCTTCTAACTGGGAGCAGGAGGCGGGCCGGGCTGGTGCTGACGTCTCTCCCCATTACTACTGTACGAGCCTCTGCTTACAACTGGGTTACTGACTCCTCAGTGGAGCCCCAAAACTGCATCCCCAAAGCCTTCAGTGCCCCAGCACGAGAGCAGATTGTCCTGAGAGGCTGCGGTGTCAGGAGGCCACGGGATGATGAATGGTAGCCGTTTCCTTCGTGGAAATTTTGAGGAACTGCGACCCTGCTGCTCTCTGGCCCGTGCTCCTCCCCAGCCCTTGCTCTTGCAGTGAGTTTTGGGAAAGGTGCAGTTGGTGCAGGTGCCAGGTGATCCTTTCGTCTCCAGGGGAGGAATCCTGAGCGAGGCTCTCGGGGAGATGCACGGGGGAAGGTTTGACAGGGGTATCTGCAGCAGTCCCTTATTCATCTGGGTTTGTGCTGAGGGTGCCTGCTAACCTCTATTTACATATCGAGGACAGCGATGATTCACGTGGTACCTGCATTGCTACAGAAAGAAAATCAGGGGTTTTCACTTGATATCTGCCTTTCTCCTGCCAACTCCTTTTTTCTTCTTTTTTTTTTTTTTCCCCAGTTTTTTTTTTTTATCCAAAAAAAAAAAAGTGGTTTTGTTCTGCTGCGCCTCAAAATGTGTCATTTCTGGGCCTGCTTAATCCATTTTGTGCAACTCTGCTGCTCAGAAGTATGAAGCTGGTTGTAGCTGGTTCATCTGCTGGCACCAGGCGCTGGGAAGTGCCAGCCAGGCAGCTCTGCCCAGAGCACCACAGAGCAGCTCTCAGCATCCCTGTGAGAAGCTGGAGCACTGTGGCTCTTTTACAGCTTCAATTCGTTTGAAAACCCCAAGCAAAGTGCAGCAGGGGGGAATAAAAATTTTTAAAAATAACTAAATAATTTAAAAAAAAAATACCAGGCTGCTTCTCAGAGCGATGTTTAAAGATCACATGAACTGAAATACAATATTCCCTCTTCAACTTCCCAGCCTCCTGCTTACAGCTTAATCCATCGATGAGTGCAGGAGGCACAGCGAGCCCGTGCTGGGTTGGCATTTCTAGTGATGAAGTGGGGATGCATCCCTAATTTCTGACAGTCCTCACTGAGCTGACCGATATCCTGCTTTTTCTGTGGCTTTTCCCTCGAAGATTTGGAGGGGGTTTGGACGACAAGCAACCCGAGGGCCTGTGCAAAATGCATGCTCAGCTGCATTGCTGCAGCATGGGTTGAAGGGCCGCTGCAGCGCCAGGGCTGGAGCAGGCTGAAGTTTCCTGGGAAGCAGGGTGGCTGTTTCCTGGTGGCTGTCACCGTGCTGGAGCAGGGGGTGGAGGGTGCAGGGGGTGCTGGTGGCTGTCCCCACCACAGCAGAGGCTGCAGAGGCTGGCGAGCACAGCAGAGTCTGAGCTGAGCCAGGAGGGAGAGAACAGCCAGCAGCAGCCAGAGGAAGAGGAGGGAAGCTGGAACCTTCCCCTCAGAACCTCCCCACACACCTGCCTGCCTTCCCCCCGGGATTCTGGCCTGTGTTCCCCACCCTGGCAGTGCCCCAGGCTGCCCCACACCGGGGGTTTTCCCCCCACCCTCCTGCCTGCACATCCCTGCTGCCGTAATGGAAAGGCACCTCTCCAACAGGTGAATAATTAAGGGCTCACCGAGGGCCTCCAGCAAAGGGAGCTTTGTGAGGGAGAGGGATCTCTCTCACATTAACCTTTCCAATGTCAAAAGCCTTTTTGTAGGGAGGAACTCCACTTACACGAGCTCTTTGGCACAGTTGGTTGTCTAATTAAAAATGCTCCGGGAATGCCCCTTCCAGCCCCAAACCCCTGTTTTTGGGCAACGCGTCCCGTGTTCCTAGTGCAGGGCTGGGGACAGGGGTGCCACAGGCTGTCTCCTGGCAGGTGGTTTGTTGTGGTGCCAAGGGCAGCTCCACCAGGCTCTGAGATCTCTGGTGGGGCTGGGGGCTGTGGCAGAATATGGGAGCTGCAGTGCTCTAGTGACAGGACAAGGAGAATGGATTCAAATTGGCAGAGAGTAGGGCTACAGGAGATATTAGGAAAAAATTCTTCCCAGTGAGGGTGAGCAGGCCCTGGCACAGAGTGCTCAGAGAAGCTGTGGCTGCTCCTGAATCCCTGGAAGTGCCCAAGGCCAGGTTGGATGGGCCTTGGAGCAGCCTGGGACAGTGGATGTTGTCCTTACCCATGGCACAGGGTGGAATAGATGAGCTTTGAAGTCTCTTCCAACCCAAACAACTCTACGATCCCATGAAGGACATGATTCCCCTGACCAGCACATGCCAGCGCCATGGAGCCTTGGGGACATCACTGGGCTGGGGCAGCAGCGTTGTGCAGGGCATCTGTGGCATCGCTGCCAAATGCCACCACCAAAGCCACCACTTTTGCACACCCATGGCCCTGGGGAGATGGACGGGCACCGTTCCTATGGGGCTCTGCAGCTCTGGCTCTGTCAGGGAAGGGATGTGCTGTCCCCAGAGTCACTGCTCCCCCGGGACCGTGCGTGTGGCACTCGCTGGCCGCCACCGCAGAGCCGGGGACGCGAGGTGCTGGCAGGGCCTGGGCTGCAGACACGTTTGCCGGAGGAATCGGCTTCAGGCTCCCGCAGCTGAGCCCCGCTCCATGGCAACCCGGCGCGGGCTTATATTTCTCGTGACTGCTTGGCAGCCTGAAGTGATTTAGCAAGGGGGGGAAACTCTGTGAGCGCCGGAGCCGCCGCCAGCGCGGCCTTGCCGGGGTGACCGCCACGCTCCAGGCCGTGTGGGGCTCCAGCTCCTGAGGCAGCACTTTGCACACCCCAGGAGTGGGCAGCCTCAAATGCCACCAACCTCCTGCTGCCTGCAGAGCCACCTGCTCATCAGTACCTGATGAGGATGTTCCCTGCTTGTAGTAGGGAGCCAGGGACTAAAGGTTGAAGTTAATGGGGCGGGTGGTCAGGTGAGGTAGTGGCCTACTTCCAGGGGCACCGGCACCCAAGGCACGGGGTGATGGCCCAGCCAATGTATTTCCCTTCCCTTATCGCTCAGCCGTTCTGCTTTTCAGCACTTTTCCTGAACTCTGGCTCACAAATTCTAATTTATTTATTTATGGCAGTAGTTTTGTTGTTTTTAGGGTTTTTTTTTTCCCTTCTTTTTCTTTCAATAACGGGAGCTTCCAAGAAACGCCAAAGGACTTTGCACAGATCTGGCTGCGCTCAGGGTCCCGTCAGCCCTGTCCTCATCCAGCCCCGTCTCACTGCACTTCCCCACATGCAGGCCAAGGCCGAGCTGCTGCATTAAACCCGTTCACTTCTGAATTAACACAGGGAAAAGTAAAAGCTGGAAGTCTCCTTTGGCCCTGGAAGATCTGGAAATCCCCCCCCGGGGGAGGAGTTCTTCATGTGGCAAGTGTGGTGTCTGCTGGTGGGGGATGTGGAGAGGCTGTGGCAGCCCTGGGGACACGGCCCCATCCAGTAGCCAGAGAAACCTTTGATCTCTGCAGGCTCTGGGCAGCAATGTGGGGCTTAGGGAAAATACTTCCCTTATCTCACATCCCGCTGTCCCCAGGCAAGGCCAGCAGGCCCTGGGTGGGCACCCCAGCACCAGGAGCTTCCTTGGGGGAGCGTGATGATGCTGAAGGGTGCCAGGAGCTTTTTACATCTGTGTCTCCTCTGTCCCTACGGCCCCCTGCCTACCCTGATGGGGACAAAGGCTGGAGAGACCATCGAGGGCTGATGTGACACTTCTCCCCTCCCCTGGGATGAGCAGTACATGCTTTATATGGATGTTTTTGTGCTGAGGTGGCGCTTCAAGCTCTTGCAGGGCCTACAGTTGCAGGGCAGCAGCATATCTTTACTGAGATGCATTTTCTGAATTCTTCCTGTTCGCCCTGCAGCCGCAGCCCCTCTGCTGAGCCAGCCCCTCGGTTCCTGTTTCAGTTTGCTGCGAGTTTGACTCAGGGAACACAAGCTCACCACTGCTGTCACTTCTGCTCCCCCCCTTTGTCTGCAGGACCCGGTTTGTCCCCAGCCTGTGGTGGGGAGCGGTGTGGGAAGTGTCATCCTTTCTCCCCCGCTGTCAAAAGCTGCCTTCCCCACCTATTCCCTGAGGAACCCTCATTTCCTAATTTTCATGGACGTCAGGAGCAAGGAAATCCTGTGTCCTGAGCCGGGGCTGCAGGCCCGAGCTGGGGCGGCCGTGGGGATGGAAGGAAGCCCAGCTGCCTCTCTTCATCTTTGTTCTTCTCCCTTCTGCGCCCTGCAAGGGGGGATGTGGCTTTCACAAGTGACAGCTGGGGACCTGGCTGTCCTGCCACGAGGTGACCCACGGCTGGAGCAGCCCCAGCTGTCCCTGGGGTGCAGGGGAGCCGCCGAGCAGCGTTTTTGCTGGGCCTTTCTTGCATTTTTTTAGCCAGGTTCCTAGGTGGGAGGGAGTCACGTTATTATTTTTTCATGAAGAAAGTGCATCTACAGCTGCAGGGTGTTTGGGAGGCTGCCATGACCCCTTGCATGCACACAGGACTGGCAGGGCTGGGTTGGAGAGGGGACCAGCACTGCTCACACCGAGGCTATGGCTGTGCACGTGTCAGGGTGACAGTGAGGAGCTGGAGGTGACAAACGTGGCACTCACAGCTCTCCTGGAAGGATGAAGCAGAGCCAAGTTCTGGCTCTCTTTCCCCTGCAGAGGCCAGACCTGTGCCAGCGTGGTGTGGTGATGCTGGTGGGCACAGAGCTGCTGGCCGTGGTCCTTTGCTCCACGTGTGATGCCCAGGTAGAGCCCACACCCCTGGGCTGGGAGCAGGGTGAGATCCCACTGCCCGTGTGTGGCATTGGGGCTCACAGGTAGAGCTGGCCTGGGGCTGCACCTTGGCTCATGCCAGGTGAGCTGCCAGCACCCACTCCTGCCATGCACAGGGTGCTCACCGGGCACGGCAGGGCTGAACTTTGTCCAGTTCTAGTCCTCTGTCCTGATTTCTTGGCACATTCCCTGCCTCGGTGCAAATGTTTGCAACTTCCACGGCCCTTGGCTTCCAGCTAATTAAACTTTGCATTCCTGTTGGCTCGCTGCAAACCCAGGCTGCTGAGCTGCTTCCCTTTGCCCCGGGCTCGGGGACCTGCAGCTCTGCCAGTGCCAGGTGTGTGTGGCTCAGGGCCACCTTCCCACATCTTAATGACAGCAGGATTTTCAAACCTCCCCTCCAACAGCATCAACCCCAGAGCTCTGTGCAGAGCTGGAGATTTAAACCACCAGCATCGTTTCTCCTTTCGAGCAGGCTTGCACACAGTCACGACCAAACCGTGCTGATAATGAAAAGAAAAAAAAATGGCAATTTTTTTTCTTAAAAAGGAAGTTTCTGTTTCTGTGTGGGCCCCACAGGGAGGCTGGCGCATGCGGGTTTTGAGTGCTAGAACCCATTTCCCAGGTAACAGAACTCAAGCCTGTGAGAACTGTGTGGTTTTCTCAGGCTGAAAGGTTGGATGGTATTTGAGCTGCTTTTTTTTTTTTTTCCTTGTTGCCGTGTCCTTTTAAGAAGGAATAAGTATGTCTATTTATATATATATTTTGAAAATGAAAGCACGTGGCCCGTGTCCCCAGAAACCCTCACGGTTTCACATGTTGTCACCCAGCTTAGAGTGGGACACTGCTTTGCTGGTGACCACCCCCTGTCCCACGCCAGCAGCTGAACTGGGAAGCAGCCCCTGGAGCTTGGGGTGAGCCGTGGTAGGTGTGCAGGAATTCTCCATGGGACTAGAGGCTTCGGCATGTGGAAGTGGATGCATCAGGAAGGAAGTTTGTAGCTGAGAGGAGAGCGATGTCACAGAGAGAATGTTGGGACAGCATGGATGGGAAGGGAATGGCCGGAGCTGCTCACTTTATTTACTCCTGTTGATTCCTCCTGCCCATGCTTTGAGTGGTGCTGCCTGGCCTGCCTGCAGTGCTGGCTTCTGCATTCCTCTGCCAGGGCATCTGCGATGCAGAGTGGTTTCCCTGGGGAGAGCTGAGGGTCTGCTTGCCCTGGCTGCCTCCTCTCAGTGTCCACCTCAGTGTCCACCAGTGCCCGCTGTCCATCTGCCCAGAGGAGCTGGAAACCCGTCTGCATTGCACATCCAGCTGAGTCGAAAATACATGAAAGGCAGATTATCAGGGGGAGACTGTCCTCGTCTCTGCCACTCGCTTATGGCAGTGCAAGGACCTGGAAATACAGCTTTCAAGTTTCTCTCTGTATTTATGTAACCCAAACGAACTCTTTTTTGGAAAGAGCCACTCTGTCTCATTTAGATACCTAAATATAGCAGCTGCTCTGGAGGGAGGATTAGCCTGCGAGTGCCCTGGCGGGTATGGGACCTTTGTGCTTGGGTGTTATGGGGAATTTAAACCTCATTCAGTGGGGCCTGGGGGGGATTATTCCCCTTGCCATTAGCAGGATGGGCTTGCAGTGTTCCAGGTCAGTGGGGAGCTCAGGGCAGTGACCGGGTTGGGAAGCACAAACCTGTGGAGATGTGGACTGCAGGGTTTTTTCTAAATGTCTCGATGCCTTTTGAGGCCAGGGCCCATCTATGCCCAAACACGCTGTTTGTTATTGTGCTGTCACCTCCCCTTGGAGAGAGGATCTGTGCTCCAAGCAACAAAGCAGAGCTTAGCTATGGGGTGAAATGTACACATCCAGCCCTGCCAAAGGGCCCCGTGGGGCTGCAGCACCTCAGGGTGATCAGTCAGGGCTGCTGGGGTGGGATCACCCCCAGAACGTGGCACTGGGTGGAAAGGCAGGGAAGTGCAAGGCTCTTTCTCCCTGTAGGTGCATCTCAGGCAGCAAAGCCCTTGAGCACCTTTAGGGAAAGGTGTGGGACCAAGCCTTTGAAATGTTCCATTTCCCCTTGCCAGGGACAATCATGGGCATTCAGGGACACCCACCCTCCTGGGCACCAGGGCCTGTGCACTTCTTCCAGATGCAGGTGTTGGCAGAATCGGGGCACTGTGCACACCCCATGGACCCACTTCTGCTTCTGCACAAACCCCAGAGCTCTTCACCTTTGCAGTGAGCACAAGAGATGGATCTGACCACGCAGTATGGGCGGGCTCCTGTGCACCCCTGGCATCAGCCAGGCCTGCAGCCTTGCACCAAGCCTTGACTTAAGCAGAGTTTCTCAGAGGTGCACAGGGTGACCTTTGCTTTTGTCTCGCAACATTTCCAACTGCCCTGCAGTCAGGGTGCTGTGTGTCCCTTCCAAGGAAGTGGGGAGCAGCTGTTTGTGCATGCGCTGGTGTCCCAGGGACTTGGGGACACACGCTGCAGGACTCTGTGCAGCTGGCTCATTTTCAGAGCATGGAGAGGACACCCTTGTGTTCCCCACTGACACAAGAGCGGCTGCCTGGCCTGGTGCTGCTGCAGGGGCTCCTTGGGGTTTGGAGACACGCAGGAGCTGCTTTGTGTTTTCTGCAGGAAAGCAGAGGATCCCTCAGCTGTTTGAGCACTGCCTCGGTGCTTTTGGTGTCCCTTCCTTTGCACACAGCGACTCTGCCTCCCTGCACACCTCGTCCCCCCGCTGCCCATCCCTGCCCCTCACTGTGCCCTGTGCCCAGCTCAGAGCTGTGCAGCCTGTGATGCACAGACTCCTCTGCCATCCCCCCGGGAGGGCAGGAGCCACCTGGCTAAACCGTGGGACCCCAGGGATGTGTCAGTGAACACCTGCACGCTGGCTTCACACAGTGCCCTTGGACAACCTTGCGAGCCCCCGTGCGATGTCCCCTCAGCTCCCATTGCGCAGCGGGGACCGGGCAGGTCCTGTTTGGGTCGGTGTTGGTTGGTCCTAGCAGGGTGCAGGTGAAATGGAGAAGGCGGAGGCCGTGCAGCAGGAGGGAAGGAGGTGGCACATTGGGGTCTCCGTGCGGAGGGCTCGCAGTGTCCCCAGGATCCCCGAGCTCCCTGGCAGATGGCTGCAGCCCTCCCGCCCTGCTCCGAGGAATACAAATGTGCGGCAGATACGGTTACCCGGCCCCGGCAGCGGTGTTGGTTTTCATCTAGATCGATATCCCTGCCGGCCTGCGTCTGCGGGAGCGCTCAGCTGGCAGCACAAGCCTGGCTGGGAGCAGACACCCGCTGCGGCCCCTGCCTGTCCGTGTGTCCGGCTGCCTCGGCGTGGAGGCAGCACCGGTGCCGGCCGCAGCGCCGCTGCCGCGCTGTCCGGCTCCGTCATGCGTAAAATGTAATAAATAGGGCCATAAGCCTTTTACAAAGTCTATTTCCACTCTTGGATCCGGGATTTAATGCATGGCTGCTTAGAGAGGCTGAGGATTTCAGGGGTCAGCAAGGCTAATTGCAGTGCTGGAATAAAAGGGTGCGCGGTGAGGATCCTGTGAGTGGGTGGGAGGGGGTGATGGGGGTCCCAGCCCTCCAGCCTGCTGCCCCGGCCCTGTGTGCTCCCTGCCAGCAGCCCGGGAATGCCACGGCCACGCGTGGCAGCTTGGCAAGGGCTGGGGTCCCCAGGGAGTGCTCTTTTGGGGTCAGGGAGGCCGAGCCAGCTGGGGAGTCACATGCTGCAGGTGTTCGGTTCCTCACTGCTCAGTGGTGTCCCTGTGTGTCTGACCAGGCACGGCTGGCTGGAGCACTTGATCTTCGATTACCTGTAAGCCAGGGAAAGCCTCTGCAGGGCCAAGGGCCAGTGAGGATCAGGGCTGTCCCGGTGCCAGCTCAGCCCCAGCCTGCAGCATCTCCTTCAGCTGCAGAGTGGAGCTGGGTACCACCCTGCCAGGCTGTGCCAGAGGGCCCTGATGCCACAAACTGGGATGTGAAGGGATGTGTGTCCTGCTGCTGGGGAGGCAGACATTCCCTGCTGGGAATAGAAATGCAGTGCTGGGGCACAGACCTCAATGGGTGCTCGCTCCAGTGCTGGGTGTGCTGGGTCAGGACCTGGACAGAGCTTTCCTGGAGGTGCCAGGGAGGGGCTAATGGGAAGTGCAGGCTCTGGATCACCAGGACAACCGGCAGCCACACGCGGAGGCGAGGGGGACCCAGATGCCCCGAGGCTGCCGGGTCTGCGCCCTGTGCCAGCCGCTCGCTCTTGCAGGGCTGGCAGGGCTGTGCCGCCGGCCACGGCAGACGGAGGACGCCAGCTCCGCTCAGTGACTTCGCTGGCTGATCCCGTCATCTCCATCTCGCGCCAAGTGCTGAAGTCGCCATGGAAACCGGCATGGCAGCAGCCTCGCCAGCATCCTCACTCCGAGCCCGGTGGCGGGTGGCCGGTGGCAGGCTCGGCCACCGCTGCTGGTCCCTGTCCCTTGAGGGTGTCAGTGCCACTGCCATGCTCGGGGATGCACGGGGGGACCCTTCCCCAGAGCCATGGCAGGGCCCGATCCATTAGGGCTCCTCCATCCCGCAGAGACTCGCAGGAAGCACAAAGCAAAAGCCCGGGAGTATTGCTATTAATAGTACCTGCTCAGAAAGTTATCTTTAGCTGCACTGCTCCCACCTTCATTCATAACAGCCGTGGCACGGGCCTGACTCTTTGCCCTGCTGCTGGAGTGGCTTTGAGGTAACCCCGGCATCCCCCACTCGCCTGGGCTTCCACCACTCACCAGCCTTTCCTCTGCCTGTGGAAAGGGATGAGCTGCAAACTATTCCCCATGGTGGGAAATGGAGCTGTTTTTTTTTTTTCCAGGGCTCATTTTTCTGTGGTGACCGTAACTCTGAACTCTGCTTGCCTTTGCCTCTCCTCCCACGTCGCTCCTGTGCAGCAGGGTTGTGTCTTGCCAAAGGCTTTCTCCCTGGAGCATCCCTGCTGGAAGTCTACACTGGTGCTGGGATTTTGCTTGATCAGTGGAGGAGGCAGTGCATGAAGTTGACTATTGGGGATGGAGTATTCTCTATTTGTATTTCGGTGGGTGTTTTCATAGGTTTCAAGCTGTGGTCCACCCTTCCCAGCATCTTTCATCTCCAGAGCTCACACAGCTCCTGGGAGGGTACAGGGCTTTGAAAGTGCTTTGAGGATTCAAGGGCTCATCCCACTGCTTTGAGGCAGCATCTCCCACCGTTGCCAGGGAAAGGCCTATTCCTCCTATTCTTGAACTCGGCAGTCACTGAGTTCCTCAGGTTCCTGGGTTAATCTGTTCCTGCCTTTAATGAGCTGCCTCATTAAAGTGTTTTTCCCTAATAACCAACCCTCCGGGCTGGGTGATGTTCAGCTGCAGACAACTGGAGACCTGCAGGCTGCAAAGGGCTGTTCAGGCTGTGTGTGGGGTGTGGGATGAGCACCATCCCTCTTCTCCCACACCGTGCCAAAAAGGCTGAGAAGGGAGCAGCCCAAAGCACCCCAAACCTGACTCTTCTGGGCTCCAGCACCAGATTTACTGCACCCACAAACTACAGGACTCACTGGGGGTGCAGCAAACTGGGGATACTGGGACTAACCCATCCTGCTGCAGTGTCTTCCTACAAAATGTTCTTACCCAGGGATGTGCAGCACTGGGGCTGTTCAACGTCACCCAGGAGCCGAACCTGTGGGTGCACGCCTGCACCCCTTGGGCTGGGAGGCATCTGCCTAGCCCTAATGAGGGGGTTTGAGCTGCTTGCCTTGTGCCTGGGAGCTGATCCGGCTGGTTTGAATAAATGGAAGTGGAAATCTCCCTCCTGAGGGCCTGCTCTGTGTGGAGGAGTGCACACACAGCTTCTAGCCATGGCCTCCCGGGAACATCCACCCTTCAGGCATCTGTCCCACCTGGTCCCCTTGTCCTGCAGGCATCATTCCCACCTGGTCCCCCACCTCCGTGGTGGCTTTCCTGGGTGAGCAGGGTGAAGGGTGGGAGCCCTTGGAGCAATGGCTATGAAGGTGCAGCTTCAGCAGAGCCTCTGGTGAGGTGGCAGCACCACACGGCTGCCACAGCCCCTGTCCCCAGGCCGTGGTTTTTAGGGTGTCAATGATGCAAGGCAGGAAGGTGCCTGGTTCTGCTGGAGCTGCTCCATTTATATTTAGCTGACCCAGTTGCTCAGCAGGGGCTGCTGGTCCCTCCTGGTGCTGCACTTGGGGTGCTGCGAGGGAATGCAGCAGCAGCAGCATCCGGCTGGGAACGCAGGGCTGGGCTGCATCCCTGCATCCCTGCATCCCTGCAGCCTGCTCTGGAAGGGTTGGAACTGTGCTGGCACCCACTCTGCAGCTTGCCAACCCCTCAGCACCCCTCCCAGCCTCCCCCAGCACCCCAAATCCCCCAAGGAAGGAGGAGCTGCTCGTGCCCCAGCAGAGGTGGAGGGACAGCAATTGCTGCTGGAGGGAGCAGCCCGAGGTTGTGCACAGGCTGAGGCAGGATCAGGCAGTGCTCATTCCAATTCCTGGAGGCATCCCATGGGGTTCTCCTGCCTCTCCAGCCTCAGCTCACCCTGCCAGCATCCTGCTGCTGTCTGCGGTGGGCGCTGCCGGTGTACGAGGGGCTTAAGGGAACTCCTGGAAAGCGCTGGGCTGCCAAAACACATCCTCTCAGTGCCAAGCACCTGCGAGGCAGCTGCTTCCCCAGGGCAGGAAAGAGATAAAAAGAAAATCTCTTTCAAAGGCAGGGTGGCCTCCTCCCCAGGATCAGGGCGTGTGGCCAGGATGCTTTCCCGAAAAGATCTGCTATCCCTGCGTAGTTGCCTGTGAAGGGCTGGAGGGGACATGGTGTTCCCATCCTGGTGTCCCTGTGGCTGGGTGTTTCCAGGGCTGTTGTGGTTGGCATACCTGGAGAAAGGCAAGTCCCCAAGGCAGGTCAGAGCACAACACTTGCTGCGGAAAGGGAAATTAATTATGGGCACTTTGCTGCGCTCCAAGTGACTGCAAAGGCTGATGTTTCTCCTGTTGGCCGATAAACTAATTGTAATGGCAAAACCTCAACAAAAGCCAGGCTCTTAAATGCTTTCTTAATTAATAATTCTCAATAATCACTTGACGTCAATGACCAATTAAAACTTTGGAGAAGGGAAGTTGTTGTTAAGTGCCTGATACCTTTGCTCCTCCAGTCGCTGCAGCTCTGATGAATCCTGCAGAAAAGCGCCGGGAAGGCCAAGCCCGATGTTTTTAAAGGAAAACATTAAGCAGGAAAAACGTGAATATTCACGTGAGTGTCCTCAGGGACAAGAGGAGGGAAGCTGAGCAGTCACTTGGCTCTGCTGCTCCCTGCTGAGCAGCCAGCAAGGGATGGCAATGCAGGCACCCAGAGGGGTGGGTGGGTGGCACCAGGCGTGTCCCTTTCCTGCTGAGTCCCAGGGGCTGCATGAGTGGAAGGACATCTTTTCAGGGAGTCCGTATTCAAGGGGTCTCTAAGGTCCTGCTGGATGTCCTGTCCCATGGTGGGTCACCTCCTTTATTTGTCATGTGCCTCCTTCTCCTCCTTCTCTTTCTCCTCCTCCTTCCCCCAGCCTGTCTGAGCTCAGCATCTCCCAGCTCTGCCCTGCCAGGCCTGAAAGCATCACCAGCTGGATTTTATTGGGTGGGAGTTGAGTGGTCCCCAATCCATCTACTCTTAAGTGGAGCCTTTGGAAAGCTGCCATTCATTTCCCTGCAGTGCTCCTGGCTGCAGCGCAGTGCTGGGAGGGTTAATGTCCTCCTCCTCCTCCTTCTTCTCCTCCTTCTCCTCCTTCTCCTCCTTCTCCTCCTTCTCTCAGCTTCACAGCCATCTTAAAACTGCTGGAGCCAGAGCTGTGCACTCCCTGCTCCCACTCCTTTTACAGTATGGGCTGGCTGGCCAGGAAGCCCGGCCGGCTCCTCCATCCATCCAACTCTTTTCCTTCTTTGGATGTCCCCTGCTCTGGCTGCCTGGGCACTGCCTCCCTCCCACAGGACCCGTGCCCCCTGCGAGGGGCAATGGCCGGGGCCAGGGGCTGCCCCAGGCTGGGCTCAGCAGTGCCAGGGTGAGATTTTTGCCCATGTTTCTCCAGGACAGCGCTGGGTGTGTGCCAAGGTGGATGCCAGCAGCTCCCGGGCACCGATGGCACTCAGTGAGCACTTTGTGCCTGCAAATCCCTTGGTGGGTGTGAGGACAATCCTCCCGTGGGAAAAGTGGGAGAGGGTCACAGTTGGTGGCCAAAGGAGGGTGAGGAGCGTGGCAGAGGGGAGGAAGGAGCTTTGTGGCAGAGTATCCCATCGAAGAGGGGCACGGGGCTCCTCCCAGCAGGACAGCAGCAATCCTGGAGTGGGGAACAAGCAGTGGGAAGCTCTCCAGTGCAGGGAGGTGCAGGCAGAGAGGGCAGAGCCTCAGGCAGGCGGGCTCTGCTCCCCACTGAGCCCTTCCCCTGCCTGTCACCCTCACAGCTGGGCTCGGGGGTCCCAGGGGTGTTGCTGGCGGCCGTGGGAGAGTTCCTGGAGCCCGTGCTGATGGCCAGGCACAGCCCTGGCCCTCTGTGTGTCAGGACAGCAGCAGCACGTGCTCCTGGCTCTGTACCCCAGTGTGGCCTCTTACCCAAATACCAGCCACTGCCCAAGGGTTTATGCCCCTCCTGAACCGGGGAAAAGCAGGGGAAAGGCCTCTGGGGCCGTGGGGGAGGCAGGAACAGGGCGTCCCTGTGTCCCCTCTGTGCTGCTCCAGCAGATGTCGGCACAGGGAGGAGGGGGAGGTCACCCAGGGATCACATCTGGGGATTTTTGGGGCTGCTGAAAGTCCGTGCATAGGATGGTGCCTGAAAAGGGAATGAGGGGAGAAGGGGGAGCAGCCCCAAAAGGCTCAGAGAGGTCTTTGGTGCTGCAGGTCCCGTGGGTCACTGGCAGGAAGAGCCTCTCTGCAGCCCCCGTGGTAGTGGGGACACTCAAGGACCTGTCATTCCAAGTGAGCCCCGTGCCTGGTCCTGCCTGTCCCTGCTGGGGACAGCAGCCTGGGGTAGGAGATCCCTCGTGTCCCTGGACATCGGCTGCTCCTGCAGCCACCAGGCTCAGTGAGGCTGGGATGCTCAGAGCAGGGACTGTCACCTCTGTCCCTGCTGGGGGGATGCTTGGAGGGCACCCTCTCAGTGCCCAGGTGAGAGGGTGGCTGTGCAGCAGGAGTGCCAGGCAGGTTCCCAGTCCCCTCCCAGGCAGGTGGCACAAGCAGAGTGGGCACCAGGCTGTCTCTGCTGCTGCCACCACTCCATCTGATTGTCCCCAAGGAGGGTTTGCTGCCAGTGGGATGAGGCAGCCCCTGGGACACCCTTGAGAGGTCCCAGTAGCAGAGTGTGGGATGCAGGACTGGTGCTGCTGTGGGTCCAGCTGCTCTCCAGCAGGGAGGATTGATGGCTTAACCCTCTCCTGGCACTTCCCAGCCTCCCGCTTGGCCACTGGGGTGGGCAAGGCTGGGCAGCTGGGGGCTCTTCCCTTTGGCCAGGGCTGTGCTGGTGGGGCAGGGGGCTGGCAGAGCTGGCAGCAGGACCCTGGCCACGCAGAGAGCCCAGTGTCCCAGCGTGACCCGGGGGATGGATGGCAGCAGGATGGATGCCTGGAGTTCCATCCCGCTTGGCCCCGTCTCAGTGGGACTCGCTGCCAGGAGTGGGGGAATGGCTGCTGCCAGTCCCAGCAGGGCCACAGCCCAGCCTGGCTGCCTGGCCATGCAGGCCATCCCTCCTCTTCACCCCTCTCTGCCAGATGTGCTGATGGAGGCAGCCAGGCCTCCTGCCAAAGGATGGGTGGCTTTCCTGTGGCTTCCCTGCCTCCGGAACACAGGGATGCCTCCTCACCCCAGCCAGCCACGGGTGCCAGTGCTCAACCTGGCTGCACTTGCTGTCTCCCTGGCACTACAGGCAGGGGAGCGTTTGCCAAGCACCAGGGTGACACCAGGATTTATCTCTCTGTTGCAAATCCCAGAGGGAAGGAGATGGAGGCCTGGCATTCGAGGGTACCCATGGCTCCCTGCCCCTCTTGCCTCTCTGCTGCATCTGTTGAGTTTGGTTGAGGAAGATCCCTGGATTTTGGAAGCCACAGGAAAAGGTTTGCCAGAAGCCTGGGTGCCACTCACCAGGAACAGGGGGTCCCCTGCCCCAGCCAGGCAGGACCCACTCATGCCAGCACATCTAAACCCTTATGAGATGCAGAGTGGGGGATTTAGGCTCAGTCTCATCTCTCAGGAGACACCCAGGGAAAAGGTTCATGGGTTATTTTGTGCTTTGCACCTTGTTTGAGCCAGTTTGAGCCTGTGGATGTGTCCAGGCAGCCCCAGCCATGAGTGAGGGGAGCATCAGTGCAGCCCCTGGCTCCTCTCACCCAGCAGCTGCAGGATAATAAATGAAGAGTCTATATTTAGACACTGTGTCTGGAGCAGCGTCACGGCGTTGCCAGAGGGTTTTACCATTCACCACAGGCAGGTTTCCCTGCTCCTCCAGCTCCATGCCACCTCTGCAGAAAAGCTCATCAAAGACATCCAGCTGGAAAAGCACCCTGAACAGAAAAACTGATACCTGCACAAAATCTCAGCACCCGCCGAGGGATGACAGAGCAGAGCATTCCAGGGAGCCTTGGAAGGAGCTGGCTTGGGGCCCATTTTGTTTGGCAAAGGCTTTATTTTGTTGCACAGGATTTTGTAGTAAAGAAAACAGGGATGGGGCCGTCCCTTGTGCCACCCCAGCCCGCTGTCAGCTCCTGTCCCAGCACTGCTGCTGGTGCAGCCAGCACAGCTCTCAGCCCATGGAGCTGCTGGTCCCTGTGGTCCCTAAACCCCCCCAAAGCAGCCTGGCTGTGCCACTGCAGCTGCCAGGAGCAGCTGCTGGTGGGGAGGGGACAGTTCCCTGATGGAGCTGGGGCTGCCTCGTTGGTGGCAGTGCCTGGTAATCCCTGGTGAAATTCAAGGAGAGGCTGGAGTGTTGTGCAAATGCTGGAGAGCCCTGTGCAGAGCCAGGCTGTGGCTTTCCTGGTGTCCCAGAGTGCAAGGTTGGTACTGGCTTGGCAATGAGATTTGCATGAAGATTCCTGGTGCTTGAGTGTGGGATTTTTCCCGTGTTTTGCAATATCTGAGGATGTTGGGAACAGATGCTGTCCAAAGCTGGCTCCTCCTAGCCTGGGGCGAGTTTCTCCAGGCAAAGCCAAACACTGAACCATTGCCATGAGTGTGGCAGAGGCAGCTGGTGACAGGAATGGTGACCAGCTCTGCCCAAGCCTTCCTTGGTGGCTCCCAGCACCAGGAATTGTTTTCCTGTGTCCTTCCTTCCACAGGAGTGGGTTCCTGCACCTCCCAGGGATGGGAAATGCCAACGTGAGCACAATGCTGGGTAAAACTCAGCAGCAATGGGGCAAACAGCCCCTTCCCACTGCTGCACCCCGGGGCTTGCACAGCCCCAGGTCTCTGCTGGGCACGATGGAAGCTGTGACTGCCCCTGGATGTGTCCTAGGCAGGTTGGATGGGGCTTGGAGCAACCTGGGATATGGAAATTGTCCCTGCCCAGGGCAGGGGGTGGAACAAGATCTTTCAGGTCCCCTCCCAATCCAAACCATTCCATGATTCTGTGGAGGGTGCAGTGCATGGACAGCATTCCCTGCGCCCGCCCGTGGTGCCAGCTGTGCCTTGGCAGTACAGGGACACCTGAGGACACCCCAAGGACATCCCACTGGCAGAGCTGGCTCACAGCTGAGCTGGGGGAGAGCAGCACATGGTGCTGGGGGTCAGCGAGCCCCCTGCCTGCCCACCACATGCTGAGGCACCCCGAGGAGGGACAGCCCCTCGGCCACGACATGCAGAGGCACCCACAGAGCTTGGGCAGCTGCCCAGGGCACTGGCAGCCGTTTGGGAGGAGGAGGAGGAGGAGGAAGGCACCTGACTGCCAGGCAGGAGTCCAACTAGTTGAAACAGCTCCCGTTGTGGTTTGCATAACCAAGGCTGGCTCTGCCAGCTCTGGGTACACCCGGTGTCACCTGGTCACCCAGCTGGGATTGGGGCTGGGTGGGCAGGCTGAGGGGGCTGCCTGCTCTGGTGCCATGCCCACCGTGCCCCCCGTGTGCTGCTGCCAGGCTGGGAGGTGCAGGGCTGGCTGTTCTCCTGCAGCTCCAGCCCGAGCTGCTGGGCTGTGCCCCAGCAATGTCCCTGCGAGTGCCCCCACGGTGCCACACCGAGCACAGCTCCTGCTGCCCTGCCTCCCTGCAGGACCCCTCCAAGGTGACACTGGAGGCTCTGACAAGGACTCCTGGCCACGTTCCCACATGGCAGCCCCTGACACGGAGGCAGCAGAGGGAGAGGGATGGATGGGAAGGAGGCACAGGGCTGGAAACTGGAGCTGCTCACATGACTGGGGAGCTGCTGCCAGCCACCTGGGCCATGCAAAGTGCATGAAGGTGGCACATCAAGCCAGGGCTGAGGAGCCTTAACCCCCACCAGCCCTGCATGGGCTGTTAGACCACCTGGAATGTGGCACTTCCAGGGTAGAGGTGGCTTCCCCCTCCCCAGAGGGGACCCCTGGCTCTGATGCTGCCAGCCCAGAGGTGGCTGCTGGATCAGAGCAGTCAGATCCAGAGCTCAGGGCTGGATTTCAGGCCAGCTTGCCCTGGGGTCTCTGGCTTTCTGTTGATCCCTGGATTAGCTGGGGTCAAAAATAGGGGGGGGGGGACAAAGCTTGGGGCAGGCAAGCTCAGGGCAGGGGGCAAGGGAGCCAGCCCAGCACATGGAGCAGTTAAAGGATCTGATTTAGTGTAAGAACTCGTGCTTGTGGGCTTCACCCCAACTGGTTTGGGAGGAGCAGAAGGGCCCCCAACTGGTTTGGGAGGAGGAGAGGGGCCCCAGCCCTCAGCTGCTGCTACAGGGAGTGGTCAGACCCCTCCTCTCATGCCCTGTTGGAGCCTGCCTGGGGTTTTGGGGAGGGGAAAGGTGTGGTCCCTCACAGGAGAGAAGTTGAAATAGAACAAAGCTTTGGGTATGTGGGTTTGCATGTGCTCCCGAAGGAGCTTCTTGCCCTCATAGGGATTTTTCTATCTGGAGATCTTGGAGCAGTTTCTTTCCAGGGTGAGTCAGTTGTTTGCAGAGTAGGAAGCCTGAGGAAAGCAGGTTGGCAGCACCAGCTCCAGGCTGTGGCTCCCAGAAATGCTTTCTGCAAAGTCAAAAAACAGGACAGAGCCCAACCCTGGGGGCAGGTGTCCTGGCTGGGACACCTGACAGTGCCCGGGTACAGACCCGGACACAGCAAAGCCTTGTGCAGCCCCAGGAAATCCCCAGAGCAAACAGGTTGTGCTGCTGGAAGTGCCTGCCCAGAGGGGCTGCTCAGGGTTCTCACCTCCACCAGCCACCTGTGAGCGTGTCCCTGCATCCACAAACCTGCTGGGACCTGCTCTCCTCTCACCTTCCCCAGCCTTGATTTTCCCACAGAATTGGAGTGGTATCAACAGGGATAATCCTTTTATCCTAGGGACTCCCTGATGCCCACCTTGGAAATCCCCAGCTGCCAGCACTGCCCTTTCTGGGCATAGATCAGAGGCATGAGGTGACCACACTGGGTGGTGACAGTCCCCTCTGGCCAGGACACCTCCTTCCAGGTGCTGTGCAGAAAATGGAAGATGATTTTTGGTGTCCCCACCTCTTGCTGTCCGCAGGTGATGGGCACAGGGAGCTGCAGGGTGCCAGGTGCTGTGCAGGAGTTGGCACAGCAGTGCCTGCAGCAGTGAGTGAGGGGTGCCCACCCACCTGGCACAGCTGGGGCTTCCACCTGCACTGGAATATGGGCATGGACACACCTGGACAGGAGGGTAAGGACAGATCTGAGTGGGTGTGCCCTGTGCACACAGGTTGGCATCCTCTGAGACCTCATGCATCCAGCTGAAAACTTCATTTCCACGTGGGAGCCGGGCACAGTGGGGGCTCCCACAGTCCCCCCCTGGCAGGAGGACCAGCACAGCCCATGTCCAGCAGGAGAAGGGCTCCTGGAGGATCACAGGGTGATGGTGACCTGAGCCCCAGCAGGGCAGGGCCGTGCCTGGAGCGTGCTGGGGCTGGAGCAGCCGTGAGGTCAGCCTAATGCAGGAAGATCCTCCTTGTGCCTTCTTAACCCCAGCTTGAACCTTCCCCGTCTCCTGCCTCGGCCTGATTAGCTCTAAGAGGCTGCTGGTGGCACGAGCAGCTCCGGGCAGTGCCAGCCCACGGTGTCTCCCATGGCAGGGGGGGTCTGAACCCCACTGTGAGCTCAGAGCTGCTGCAGGAGGGTGGGCAGGAGCTGTGCTGTCCCCTTCCCTGCTGTCACCTCCCTGCCAGGAGGCACTGGGAGTGCTCCCAGCAGGGGACACGTTGTCCTGGCAGTCCCTGCTCCTCAGCAGAGCATCAGCGAGCTGTGAAAAGGCACCTGTGGCTTGGGGAGGTGAAGGGCATCCTGCAGGTGGTGGTGACAGACCTGGCGGGGGGGTGGTGACAGCAGGCTGGGGTGGCTGGCAGGCAGCAGATTCTCTGCACCTTCTTGTCAGGTGTAAAAGGACTCGGGCAGGACTTGGGCCGGGTGTAACCTCAGCTCCTGTGTCACACGGGATGACACAGAGTGCCAGAACGTGCTGGGAATTCCAGCCCTGGCCGAGCTGGGCAGAGCCAGGCTGAAGCAGTTCAGGAATTCCCAGAACTACAGGCTGTGGCTCCTGGAAAGCCAAGGGGAGCTTTTGGGAGCTTGGAAGATCCCAAGGCTGTGGCTGTGGGTAGGGAGCACAGCTGTGACTGGGCTTGGTGGCACAGCCACCACCCAGTGTGGCACGAGGTGGTGATGTCCCCGTGGGCAGTGGCTCTGCCTGCCTCTGAGTGCCACCACAGGACTGACTTCATGGTGTGGGTAGCTGGAGGGGCAGCTGCTGCTTCCAGGCAGGGATTTGCTCCTGGAGCTGGCTGAGAGGGGCAAAGAGCTGCCAGTGCCAGGGTGAGCAGTGCCCATGGAGCTGAGCTGGGGTTAGGTGTGACAGGCTGTGCCATGGGAGGATGTTTGCAATGTCCTCTGGACAAAACGAGCCTCCTGGAGCTCTGTCAGCTTCTGAGCTGGGCACCAAACCTCCACAGGAGCTGGAGGCCAGAGCAGGGACAGGGACAGGGCTGCTCCTCCTCTCTGGTGTCCCTGTGCCCACATCAGTCATGTGGCTGCTGGCTGCTGCAGGGACGTTGGAAGAGGAAGGTCTGAAAATAATCACCCCCTCATGTTTTCCTTGCCAAAGGAGGGAGTTGCCATCGTGGGGAATTCTTGTGACCAGCAGAGCTGGCTAACAGTCAGCTCCTCAGTGAGTCAGAACTTGTCCCCTGCCATGGCACAGCCTGGTCCCCCTGTGCTGCCAGCCTGGCTCCCAGGGCTTTCCTGCCACCTCCAGTGGTGTGTGAGTGCAAGCAATCCCAAGAATTTCAGTGTCTCGATGCTCTGCTGGCCTGCACCACAGTCCCCACTGCTCCCAGTCCCACTGGGCCTCCTCTCGGGGTAGCAGGGCTTGTGCCACCTCGTGCTGTGTCCTGTGTCCCTTGCTGCACAGACAGGCAGCAGGAAGGAGCTGAGGTGGTGCTGGGGGAGCTCTGCCTGTCCCCATGCCCAGGGAGGGGTCACATAGCAGGGCTGGAGAACTCAGAGCTGAAGGGACACTTCAGTCCCCTCTGTGCTTTGTGCCCAGCTCAGCACGTGCCAGCTGCTGTCCGTTGGTCCTGCCTTTGGTTTGGGGGAGATAACGAGGAATTTCTTAGAAAACCCCACCAGTGTTCAGCCCGGGGTCTGTGCCCTGCCTGGCTAATGCCAGAGTGGTGACAAGGAGCTGGTGGCAGGGCCAGGGCTGGCAGTAGCCACTGGCACCCGTGTGTTTGGGGGTGCTGGACCAGTCAGTGGTGGCTGGCGTTTGCCAGGCTGGCTGCTGGCAGGGTGGGTTGCCATGGGGTGCTGCTGTTTGGCCCCAGGGGTGCAGGATGGAGCTGCCACACTTGGGCAGGCACAGTTCTGAGCACGCTGTGGGTGCTGGCACTGCCTGGCCAGACCACAGGGACACAGCACAGCCAGACAGGGCTGTTTCCATTAGGTGGTGTTGAGAGAGGAGGTAGCTCCTTGGGAACAGCCTGTTCCTGCTGTGTCTGCTCCTTGCACAGCCACCACCTGCCCTTGCCTTGTGCTTGGCAGCTTTTTGGGGGTGTGCTTTAGGGGGCTGTGGGTGCTGCAGGGGCTCCCTGGTGGGTGCTGCAGGCCTGGGCTGGTCCTGGAGTTCAGGCAGAACCAAAGTGGGCTCTGTAATTTGGAGCCTGAATAAATGAGGTGAGTGTAGTGTGAACAGGCAGCTCTAGAACCTGTGATACACTTTGCTGCTGCCCTTCTTCCTAAACCTGACACACCTTTGTTTAAAGTATTCCAGCAGAATGTTGTTTATCCAGGGCATTATTACCAGTATCTCAGGCTCCTTTTTTCTGTCCTGTGACTCAAGGACAGTTTAGTGCAATTTCTTCCATCTTTCCTCCATATCAAAGTTATCCTGGCAAGTTCATGTTTATTGTTTGCGGTTAATGTTTAATATTTCCCATTACTGGCATCTCATGGTCGATCTTAATTACACCTTTCTAATGAAGGCAAAAGTCAGTGAGTGAGACTGTGCTCAGGCTGGGGCTCAGAGCCTGGCACTGGGCACCCCTTTTCCCACTCAGCACCCTCTTTTTCCCACTCAGCACATCTCAGGCTACATTGGCAGGGCAGCTGCCCCACGTGTGCCACTGAATCACGGAATCATTTAGGTTAGAAAAGTTTTCTAAGGTCATCAGATCTAACTTCTGAGTCCAGCCTCTCAGTCCAGGCTGTGTTAGCACAGCGTGCCCAGCATGGGGCCCGACAGCACCCACGTGCTGCACCCAGAGGCACCAGCAGAAGTTGGTTTGGAGTAGCTCAGGAGGAAGAAGGAGCTGCTGTTTGCTTAGTCTGGGCTTTAAGTGAGGTTTTACCTCTTGCTGGCTGGGCTGAATCGTTAGAACGGATTAGTAGAAAGTTTAAAAAAGTAATTAAAAATTAACAGGGGGCAGAGGGCAAAATGCCTGGCAGGACAGCGAGGTGTCTCGTGCTCTGTGCCGCCTGGGAAGTTCCAGGGTGCCTTTCCCCCAAACCTGGGGAGGGGATGAGGGACCTGCCTGTGCTGACTGTGTGTGCAGGCAGGGTCCCCTCACCTCCAGGGACCCCTCGCCCTTGCCTGTGTTCTATAAATATCAGGGGTGTCAAGGGGTGACAGGGCCAAGGCACAACCCGACACCACCTCTCCCTCATTCACAGTGACATTTTGTCAAATGCCACTGGGGAGGGGGGTTGCTTATCTGCTGGCACACACTCTGGTGACCTTCACAGCTCTGGCCAGGTGCCTCCTTGCTGTATTTACACTTGTAGCTCTCTCCTCCATTTCTCTGCCCTGCTGCCTGGTGTTGGAGCCAGGCTGCCCACCCCACACACCCCACATCCCTCTGGGCTGGGCTGGGGTTGCTGCATCCTTGGGGTTGGTGAGGGGCTGGCAGCACTTGTCCCAGGTGCTGATGGCCTGACCCCACAGGGACCATGTCCCCTGGCTGGGAGCTGTCGGGACAGCAGGCTGCACCCCTGGGTTTGGTCCCAGTGCGGGTTGTTCCCCCAAAGCATCCTTACTCTGGTTCTGGGGCAGCTCAGGAAGGTGCTGGGGGTCTGCAGGCAACCAGCCCTGACTGCCTAAAGGGGTGAGGGGCTGTGCCCAGTGCCACATCGGCCAGTGTCACACCAGCCAGTGCCACAGCAACCAGTATCACATCAGCCAGTGTCACATCAGCCAGTGCCACATCAGCCAGTGCCACACCAGCCAGTGCCACAGCAACCAGTATCACATCAGCCAGTGCCACAGCAGCCAGTGCCACAGCAGCCAGCCCAGTGCCACATCAACCAGCCAGTGCCACAGCAGCCAGCCCAGTGCCACATCAGCCATCCCAGTGCCACATCAGCCAGCCTGGTGCCACCTGCCCAGGGACAGCCCGTCCCATGGGACAGTCTGGCAGTGCCCATCTCCCTGCAGGGCTGTAATCCCTGTTTGAAGCAGTCTGTGATTATGAATTTCCCTGATAAGCCCAGACGACTCTCTCCAAAACCCCTGCCCAAGGATTTTGTTTCCTTTTTCAAGTCAGGCCCGGGTGAGGGTGAGGAGGGAGAAGCTGCCCATGGATCTGAGGGAGGGTTGTTGGGAGCTTGGTGCTCTTGGCATCTCTCACCTCCTGCTGCTCTGGGTTCCAGCCTGAACGCCACTGGCTAATTCGGGGCTGTGTCTACAGCACGTGTGGATGTATATTTATCCCTTAATGCTTTGGGTAGGCTCTTGGCTGTGCAGGGAGGAGCTGAGTCACCGTTTGCTCCCCAGCGAGGAGTGGGCTGCCTGTTCCCGGCTGTTTCCTTCAGCCCCTCCGAGGTGCTGCCTCTTCCCTTGCTTTTTGCCACGCAGCACGGTGGCACGGGAGAGTGCCAGGGCCATTGCAGAGCACCCCGGGGTGCAGGATGAGGCTCCTGGAAGATGCCATGGCACGCTGGCACTTCAGAGGCTGCCGCTGTGCAGCTGACTAAGCACCAGCCCTGCGTGTGCCACCAGCCCGTGTGCCCGCAGCCCACGCCACAATACTTGGCCGTGACTTCAAGGGGTTGGACCCAGGGGTTCTGCAGATAAGGGTGATTTTAATTGCTGGAGTGAGACAGAGGAGAGCACCTGCAGGTCTCTCTGTCACGGTCACTGCGCTGTCCCCAGCTCCCTGAGCCAGTTAAGCAGGGCAGACAATGAGCTGGGCCCTTTGCTTGCACTGGTTCAGGTTGCTATTCCCTGGCAGCAGGGCTGTTCCTGCTCTCCCTGCGCTCGTGAGCACAGCCTGACCCCAGGCAGCCTCCCCAGTCCTGCTGACTGCAGGGGTTTAGTTTGGGGAGCCCAAGTTGACACTGAAAAAGAGGAAAACATTTCCTGTCTCGTTAATCCACTGTTTGAATTAGAGTTGTGCTTGGGGAGGAGCCTCCTGTTTCTGAAGAGATAAGACCTCACATGCCAGAGTTCACACTGCTCCAAAGCAGAACTGAAAGGGACTTGTCCCACCTGCTGTCCCCAGGGTGTGGAGAGCCAGCACAGAGCTGGGACATCCTTGGATGTGGCTCCAGCCAGTGGCTGCAGGTCCAGCCCAGGACAAGTGCCAGAGCTTCTGGGACACCAGAGACAGTGGGCTGCATTGAACACCCTCACAATCAGGCAGGGAGATGGATCCAAGCCCTGTGCCAGCTCCTCGTGCTGCTTCGCCTTGCCACTGCCCTGGGAAGGACAGATTGGGGGCATTGCAAAGGGACAGGGAGTGGGAGCAGTGGTTGCAGCCCCAGAGCACCCAGGAGCTCTTTCATTGCCAGGAGACAAAGGGATGCTGACCAAGGAGACACCAGGAGCTCTCCTCCCTGGAGCAGGGATTCATCAGACCCTGCCAGCAGCTCTCTGGTCACAGCCTTGCTGCAGCACACCCGGACCAGGTGTCTGGGCTGGAGGATGCCTCCGAATTTCTGAGCATGTCTCCATGGGTGTTTGCTGGCTGCACACCAAGAACCCATGGCTGATCTTCCTACAAAGTCCCGAGTAAAATTAGAACAAAAGTTCACTCCTCTCCCAAGGCAGCAGGAAGTGCAAAGGGTGGGAAAAGGGAGAGTCAGAGCAGATGAGGTCCCGTGCCCACAGGCAGCCTCCCCATCGCTGCTGCCACCCCCAGCCTGGGCAGGGGCTAGTTCTGTCCCCACCCCTGTGGCCAGCCCAGAGGGACTCTGCTCTCAGTGCTGCTCAGGGCGATGGGTTCTGAGCTGGGGGTTCCCTCTGGAGCCCAGGTCCTTGGTGGCTGAGCTGGCTAAATGCCACTGCCAAGCAGAGGGGACCGTTTGGAGAGCTGGGGTGCCCATCCAGGTGGCAACGTGGGTGACCCCACTGAGCAAAGGCTGTCCCCATGTTTTCCAAGGAGGAGGCTCAACACAGACAGAGCTGAGTTTTGGGCATTCCTGACAGGATCCTGGGAGCATCCCCAGCCTGGCAGTGGTGAGGCAGTCCTGCCCCAGTGTGCCCAGAGAGGGCAGCTCAGCAGCATTAGATTGCAGGAGTTTATTTTTACCCAGCCCTGTTGCCAATGGGGACATGTCACATCTGTGGAGTTGATCAAAAGACATCCCGAGCACTGGTGTCAGCTGCTCCTTGTGATCTCAGCACCAGGATCTTTTCCCTTGTGGCATATCAAAAGGAGCAGGAGAATTTGGCTGCTCTGCTATTTTTAATTGCACGCACACACGCACACACAGACACACGTATATCTATGTATGTATGGCTTGGCTAAAAATAAAAGCCTTTGCCTGTGTTCCCATGGGAAGATTTGGGGAGAAGGGGGAGATAAAGTTGTCACAAGACTTTTTTCTGGAGCAGGCACTAAAGCAGGGACAGGAAGGCAGGGACAAGCCACAGCAGGTAAGGGACACATCTGAAAGGCCAAAGGACACCTGATCCCACAGCAGTCCCGGCTGCCCCTGAGCACAGGGGACAGAACAAGGGGAAAGGCAGCATCTGTGTCCCCCAGAGCTGGCAGTGGGGACTCTTGACCTGCTGCATGTGCTCTGACACCTGGGCACAAAGGGTTTTGTAGGGCAGGTTAGAAAATCCCCATCCTTGGGGACCCAGTGAGGAGTATCAGCTCCCAGAGCCACTCGGGGTGCTCGATACACTTTGTGGTACCACACTTGTGGTATTTACCTGGTACAGGTATCCCTCCAGCAAAAAGGTGAAGGGAGGGTGCTGGGAGAGCTCCCAGAGCTGTGTCTGGGCTCCCTGCAGCCCCCAGCCCCACTGCAGCCCCTGGGCATGGCTGGGGCATGGCACTGGCTCACCATCAGGCCATAAAACCACTGTCCCCTGCCCTTGCTGTGCCCTCCAAAGTGATCTCCCTGTTTTCCACCCCCCCTGGGATTGGGCAGGGTGGGAAGCAGGTGAGAAATGCAAAATGGGAGTGAGTGTGTGCACAGGAGTGTCCTTTGGAGGGTCCTGACTGTGGTGGGGAGCGTGGCAGACAGGATCCTCAGCCTGGGGGAACACAGTCAGTAATCCCAGATTATCCCAGTTTGAAAAACAAAAAAATGAGAAGAGAAAGAGAGAAAAGCTGTGTTTTCCATTCCTGCAGCTGGGTTTGAAATCCTGAAATCCCTTTCCCTTCCCATTGAGTGATGGAGGAGACCCTTCCAGGGTGCTTCAGGAGGAGGGGCCCCCACGCTCCCCTGCAGCCTCTCTCACATGCTCAGATGTTTGCCTGCTCCAAAATCCATTTGCTCTGTAAATAAACCTGCTTCCCTCGCTGCCAGAAAACTCCCCTTGGGCAGCCAATGCTGGGAGGAGCCGCACCAGGCCTTTCCCCTCCGTGTTTTAACCTAGAGGCAAACCCAGGCACGGTCCAAATGCCAGGGCAGAGTTCTGGTGCCAGCCCCGGCTCCCTCGGGTGCTGGGTGCAGCCGTGGGGTTTCGTGGCTGGGAGCCAGGCTCGAGTGGGGCAGGTGCCAGCTCCTTTCTGTGGTTAAATGGAGATTTTTAACTCAGTTCCTGCAGCTCACATCACCCCGTGTGCTCTCAGGCATCCATTCATTTCTGTGCAGGGAGCAGGGTCTGGGTTGCCTTGGCAGTGCTTTGGGATGTGCAGCTTCTCCAGAGGGATGTCCTGAGTGGTTCAGGGCCGTGTAGGAGGGACAGGGTGAGCGCCAGCTGTGCTGCTGTCCCAGGTGTCTTGTGCTGACCCCCTCAGGTCACCTGCATAACCTGGATGTCACTTTTAGGGCACCAAGGGCAGGAATTGCCGGGGTGGCTGTGCCGTGCTCAGCTGGGAGACACGAGGGGCTGCTGACAGTGACCAGTGCCAGGCTGTGCACACCCAGGGGGTGTAAGGGTGCCCAGCACACCCTGCCAGTGCCATGTGGCACTGCTGGAGCGGGGCTGGGAACACCAGGAGTGGGTGCACATGGTGGGGATGCTGCTGTCTTTACTGCCTGCACCTCTGGGCTCAGCCCGTTTCTCTGCTCTCCTGTGTGCAGTATGAGGTATCTGGCGAGGAGCATCTCTACTCCGACTTCCCCGAGATCGATCTGTCCCAGCTGGATGCCGGTGACCTGGACTCTGCCGGCTGCTTCAGCGAGCTGCAGTGGGGCGGGGAGCACTCGGAGACCGACTCCAGCCAGTACAGCACCGACGACTCCGAGCTCTTCCAGGTACCCACATCCCCCCCAGGATGGAGGCAGGGGGAGAAGGGAGAGTGGGAGGAGGGAACACACACAGCTATTAATATCTCCTCCCCAGCTGATTAGTGCTCCATTAATTTGTACACCGGCTCTAAATGGGGCAAGCGGAGTAGGGCTAACGAGGAGGAGGAGGAGGAGGAGGCTGCTGAGCCAGCCCTCCTGTGCTGGATTATTCACAGGGAATTGCAGCCGGGGTGCAGCGTGTCCTGTTCCATTCCTGGAATGCCAGGGCGGCACTGCGGGGGTCTCAGCACTGGAAAAATTCCCTTCCCAGGAGCAGGAAGCAGCCCCTTCCTCTGTTTTCCCAGCTCTGGCAGCCCCCTCTGTGTGGGGCTGGGGTGCCTTTGCCCCAAAGCTGGGGCAGGGGATGCTCCATGTCCCTCTGCTCCTGTCTTTATTTCATCTCCTGGAGATGTGGGCCCAAAGCCCCCTCGCCCTGTCCCAAACTCGTGCCGTGCTCTGGATGTTCCTGTCCTTGGGGCTGGGGTCTCTGTGCCCTCCTGAGCAGCACTCAGGCCTTTATCCCCTTGCACAAGGAGGTTGTGACCCACTGGTACCAGCTAATCACCCACCCTGGGTTACGTTTTGGGAGGAGGAGGATTTCTATTTAAACAAAGAGATTAAAAAAAAAAAAAGCTTCAATATTTTCTAACCTGCCCGTAATAACAAACCTCTGGCTTTTATGCTGGGCTGATGCTGTGCTTGAAAATGGTCCAGTCCAGCTGAGGGACCTTCATCACGAGATGCATATTTTCCGTGAACTTCCTGGGGAAAAGATAAACAGAAAAGAAATGCAAAAGCCAGGCCGATGAGGAGCGGTGGAGTATGATGAAATGTATCCCACTGAACTTGTATGCACAGCAATCTCGTGCCAATAACAGGAGGAAAAAGAAACTGAGCCAAAAATGGAGCATCCTGCTGCCTTTCCCTGGAGCCTGCTCCAGTAACTGCCAGCAAGGTTAGGGCATGGAACAAAAGATGTTTAATTTTCAAACAAGAGGAGAAAAACACAGGAGGCTGTGTGCAGGCAGCAGCCCTGCCTGTGAGCCTGACTTTACCCCTGTGCTAATTTTGTTACTGATGGTAGCCTGCTTCTCGTTGGACATGGTTTACATTCAGATTATGATGGAGGAGGACCAAAAAGAAGCAACTCCTGGCTCGCTCCAGCCATTCCTCAGCTTCTGCATCCTCTTCTGGGCTTCAGCACTGTATTGCCAGACTGGAAGGGAACTCGTGGGACTGGGAGGGCACTGGGAAGGCTGGAGGTGCATCAGCAAAGCCAAAGCCCAGATGAAAAGAGGGACCCAAGTCAAGCTAGAGCAGTGGGCAGGGAGGAGGCAGGAGCCTTGCCTGGCCCAGAGTGAGATGGGCCTTGCACTACAGCTCCCCTGAGGCAGTTTTTGGGTGAACAGCACGATCTGGGGATGCTGATGGGAGGTTTGGGGGGGCCTGGGGCTGTCTCTGACAGAGCACTGGGTGCACCAGCTTTAAGTATGAGGGCTGAGAGCCCCTGAGGAGCTGGCAGTGCCTGTGTTTGGGGGCTTTTAGTGAGCACAAAACTCAGAATGGTTGTTGTCAGGAGCTGTGGCATCTGGCCAGTGGTGCAGAGCCCTGTGCCCTCCTGGGAAGCTGTGCCCCTCCTGTCCACTGGCTGAGCCCACAGCTCTTACACTTGCAGCCCAGAGTCAGGAGGATTTGGGACAGGAGCTTTCCCCTCACAGCTCCTTTATCTGCTGCTGTTTGCCTCCTGGTGGGGTGGAGGGACTGTTGGGAGAGAAGATGCTCTGATTCATTCTTTTCCTGCTGGGCTGCAGGTGGACAGACTGATGCTGTTTTTCTGGGTCTCTCCTCATCCCATCCTACTGCTGTGCTGGGGAAAAGCTCTCCCAGCAGGGTCACTGGGAAGTGTGGGAGCTGGTCTGGCTCTGCTGCTCCCTGTGCCCTCTCCAGCATCCCGGGGACCCTCTGCCCAACCTAACACCCCCTTTTCTTCTCTGCCTGCTCCTTCCAGATAATAGACAGCGAGAACGAAGCGCTGCTGGCAGCCCTCACCGAGACTTTGGATGATATACAGGGAGATGACATGGGCCTGGCTGCCTTCCGAACTCTGGAAGAGGGGGACACGCTCAACCCTGCCACCACCTCACCTGCCCCCTCCCCCAAACCCACCGCCCCGGTCACGGGGGGGCCGCCCCCGGCCCCCGAGTGTGATGAGCTGTCTCTAGTAAGAACCCACTTCCTACTGTTTAAGGTGGATTTGGATGAGCCCCAGATAAGCCGGCTGCATGGGTATGATAGGAAGCCAAGGTCTGAATTTTTTCATTCTAGGCTTAAAACTCTCTTTAACCGTCAATACCAAAGCATATACTTGTATTGTATACGTATACATGTTCTGCATCATTGCTGTCACCTCCATCACCATCCTCACGGGAACGAGCTGTGTGTATACAAATCTATCTCGGGGTGGGGTGGGGGTGGATGGCAGAGGGCTGGGGGCTGCTTTGGCACACCCACACCTGCTTTAAATCCCCTGTGCAGGTGTGGGGCTGCCCGGGGCTCTCCCTGGCTCATCCCAGCCCCGTGCCCATGTCCAGTGGTGGCTGTTCCCCCTCTGGCTCTGCTCCCAGCTGAGCTCCCTGCTGTCACAAGAAGGGCTTGCCTGAGTGTCAGCCCGTGCCTTCGGCTTTCAGTGGGAGGGTTTGACCCTCCCTGTGCCTTCCACCAAAGCCCCTCAGGGGCCGTGTGGCCTCCAGTCCCTCCAGATTTGGTGGCTGGAGCATCCCTCTTGGTTCCCTGCAATACCAGCCCCGCTCCCATTCCCGGCCAGGATGAACTGGGAGCCTTTCCTGCCATCCCTGGGAGGTTCCCTGGGACAGGACCCTCAACCTGCTCCCTCCTGCGGCTCACAGTGCCCCCCCAGAGCCCTCAGCCCGGTCCCGGGGTGTCCCCAAAAACCCAGCCAAGGGGAGGAGTGACATCCAGTGGTGACAGCGTGCATCTCCACCGCCCACGCCCCGCGCAGGGGTATATATCACACATGACCTGTTATGTGTATATATAGGATGTATACGTTGCAGAGGCGGGGGGGGAAAAGGGTGCTGGGCGTTTGCACCCACAGAAGCCTCACTCCTAAAGCTGTGGGTGCCCCGGCTGGCATTTCCTGGCTGTCCCTGACCCGGGCACCCCTTTTCTATCAGTCCCTAACCCCCAGGGCTCCGTGCCCCCCGGGCAGCACGGCAGCCCCAGATCTGTCTCTCCTGCAGTCCCCGGTGCCTACGCAGTCGTCTTGCTGTTGAGTTGTTGTTAGAGCCACGTGGGCACGATCTCAAATGTTGTTGCTGGGTGTGGGGGTCTGGGTTTGGTTTTTTTTTTCCCCCCCTCCCCCTGACCGAGATTGGGGTTGAGTAGAAGGAAAACGTTGTGCTGACCCTGCCACCTGAAGTGGTGGCACTGCAGGAAAGCCCTGCTCCCAGCACCCATGGGTTTGACACAGTGCTGGGGGACATCCTGGACAGATCCCACAGGGATTTGCATCTGCAAAACGCCTTGAAAGCTCCTTAATGAGTCCAGGCCCTCTGTGGATATTTTGGCTAAATGAACCTGGAACGGGGACTCGAGGGAGCTGTCCAAACCCATCACTCACTCACACCAGTGTAAAACCTCTGTCACCTCAGGGCAGAACGGATGGAGTGAGAAGTTGGGATGCCACGGCAGCTCCTGTGTGTCTGACACCAGTGGGGTTGTCCCTGGGAAATAAATTCCCTCCTCACTGCCCCAACCTGCCTGAGGGTCCCTGGGCTGAATGCTGTGGGGACAGCCCCGACTCCCACAGGGCTGCACAGGCACCATCCCCACAGCCACGAGGAGGTGGGAAACACCATCCCTCACCCTCCCTGCCTGGTATTTTTTTTTTTTTTAAGCCCCGTTTTTGGGTCGGGTGCAGGGTGATGGATGTGCTCACATGTGAGCCAAGGGGCTGCGGCCCCCCGGGTGTTTTCTCCCACCCTCGCTGCGATGCCGACTCCTTTTTTTGCCCCTTCTCTTTGCAGCTGAAGAAGCTGCTCCTCTCTCCATCACCTCCGAGCTGCGAGGCCCAGCGGGACGGGAGCGCCCGGCGCCCGGGGACCCCAAAATCCCGACCCGCACGGCCCTGCACAAAGGTACTTCCTTCTAGTGGCTCTAATGCTTGCTCAGTCACCAATACTAGAAAAATTCACTCATTTCTTGCTGTGAGATAGGATTAGGAGGAAGGTAAAGTAGGTTCAGACTTTGTTAACAGAATTAAAAAAAAAAATAAGAAGAAAATTGGACTAAAGTTTTAGAACATTTCCCCCTACACCCTTTTTTCTTTCTTACTGAGAAATGTAAAGAGACAAAACTTGGGGTTTTCAGTCGTGTACTACCTCTACAACAGTCTTTTTTCAGTTCTCTTAGGGAGAGGAGTCTTTCTTGCCATGCTATGGAGACTTCTCTATAGGAAATAGTTCTTTCGTGGCTTCAGTGTCACAGGGAATCACACTCTTAGCAGCTTCTCTTAGAAAATCACCTCCGTGGCTGGCTCCTTCCCTCCTCACCAAAAATCAATTAATGCCAAACCAGCACATTCCTCGAGCCCGTGCAGCACCCACCTCCTGGGAGCCATCCCAAAGGATGGTGTTGGGCAGTGTGGGCAGACTCTGGGCTGGGCAAGGGGTTGGGGACAGGCAGGGGCTGTCACCCACAGTGCTCCCATCCCTGTCTGTTGCAGTCTGGGCTCTGCAAAACTTTAGACTTTGTGCTGTGCTAAGAAGCACCTTGTTCTCATTGAACCTTTGGGGTGTTTGGCCTCTCCCAACTTCCCTGAGTTTGTGAAGGCCCCATATGCTCCCTGGTCTCCCCCTTACCCCCCTCCCTGCTGCCTCTCAGCCCAAGCTGGGGCCTTTGCCCAGCCTGTCATGCTGCAGAGCCCACCCCAACACTTCAGCTGAGCTGCAGAAGGTGCCATCAAAGGTTTTCCTGCTTTGCTGATGGTAATTGTGCAGTGCATTAGTCCTGCCAAATGAGATTGTCTGGGAAGAGCAGCACATCCTTCCTGGGGAGAAGGAGCATCGCTGCATGGAGGGGCAGCACTCAGGGCACAGGGCTGACCCCAGGGTGCTGGTGAGCCAGAACTGGGGGGTGTGAGGGTGTGGGGTGGCTCTGCCAGCCTCCCCACAGGGTCGTGGGGCTTAGAGCTGACTTTCTCCTCTCTCCTCTCGGAAGGTGGAGGGTCCCCGGGACAGGAGGGCGAGCATCCCGCAGGCACAGAGCCGCAGCTGCACCGAGCTGCACCGGCACCTCACCTCCAGCACCTCCTGCTCCCAGACCAAAGCCTCCCAGGCACCCGAGGAGTGCCCCGGCAGCGGCCACCACCCATCCCCGGGTGACTGCACCCATCAGGAGGATGACAGTGACTCCAGCGAGGACTCACTGAGCTCCGGCGACTCTGTGGCCGCGCTGTCCTCGGCGGAGGATGGCCCGGGCAGCCAGTTCTCCTGCGAAGGGGAGCTGCACTCGGTGGTGGAGCTGATCCGCTACATGCACACCTACTGCCTGCCCCCTCGCAAGCTGCCCACCGACAGCAAACCCCAGCCCTGCAGCAGCCCCTTCAAAAGAGCCAAACCGGACTGTGCCCCCACAGCGGGCAGCGCCCAGAGCCGGCCGGGCTGCGCCTGGCAGGCAGCCGGCAGCTGCAAGAAACCCGGAGCATCCTTCTCCATCCTGAAAGAGCTGCTGGCACGGGACCTGCTGTGTGATGTGAGCAAGCCATACCGCCTGGGCAAACCCGTGTACGCGGCCCTGGCACGGCCGCCCGGCTCCTGCTCGCCCGTGCCGCCCGATGGGGAGGATGCTGGAGGGACTTGCACATCCAGAGGGAAAACAGCAGCAGAGAAGGGCGAGCCCCGGCAGATCCCTGAGGCGGAGGCGCCGCGGGAGCTGGATGGCCTTGAGGATGATGCTGGCAAGCAGGAGGGCACCCCGGGCACAGGGAAGGTGGCCCGCAGGCAGGACAGCGCTGTTCACGCCGTGCGCCGCTCCAAGAGACTCAACCCCGAGCTCGGGCACTGGCTCGCCTTCCTTGATGAGCCCCCTGCCGAATCCTCCGTGCCCCTGGGGTGTAGGGATGCCACACCCTGCCCGGTGCTGGAGGGTTTCTCTGCCGAAGAGCCGGCGGCCGAGGTGGAGGTGGGGGGCACGGCCCCATCGGTGGAGCCCCAGCCCCTCTGCCTGGGCTCCCTGGGGGATGCTGAGGTGGGCACTGAGAGCCGGCGCTGTGCCCTCCTGGAGCAGACAGGTGAGGGGCTTGGGGACTGTCACTGCCCACCCCGCAGCATGCCCGTGCCATCCCTGCCGTGATGCTGGCCGGGTGCTGGGCACGGGGTTGGCAGGAGAGCTGTGGGCAGCCCCCCGTGCTGCCTGGCTGTGGGGTGCCATGCATGGGGACTCTGTTCTCTTTTGGGGTGCTTTTTCAATTCATGGGCATCTGCCTCAGTTTCCTCATCCTTATAATGAGGTGGAGGAGTTGGTGTGGCTGTAACCCAGCAGGGACCAGGTTGCCCCATCCCTCCAGGTTCTTCCCCATGGGTTTTCCCTGGGTCTGGGCTCTGGGGTTCAGCTGCAGTGGTGCCCCAAAACCCCCAGCAAGCTGCAAGTGCAGGAATGGCTCAGCCCTGGCAGTGTGAGCTGTCCCTCTCATGTGGGCACTGCAGCCATACAGCTCCACGGGTAACCTGCTTCTCTCCTGCCTTTCAGAAACACCCAGGTGTCTCACGCTGTCCTTGGCACAAACGTAAGTGCAGATGGGGCTGAGTGAACCAATCTGGGGCTTGGGAACTGCCTGGGGTTGTGTGGCTGGGCAGGGCCTCTGCAGCCAGCACAGGGAGCTGTGTTTGCAGAGCAGAGTGAGCTGCACTGCTGACCAGGGGGCTGTGGGGAGCCAGGGAGGGTCCCATGCCCAGGGCAGAGCATTTTGTGTGTGCCCTGGAGCTGCTCACCCCACTGCCCTTGTGGGGTTACTCTGTCAGGCACCAGCCAAAGTGGGAGGGTTCACTTGTGGGCAGTGTTTTCTCAGTTTGCTTTTGGGTTTTGGAGCTGTGGTTCACCTAAACACTTTCTCTCTCCTGCTTTTCTGCTCTTCTCCAGTGACCCAAGCTTTGGGAAGAGAAACTTTGAGCCAATGCTGACTGTGGAGCTGTGTGGGACAGCAGGTAGGACAGGCTTTGAATTCTTTAGTTTTGCAAAAGTGGACTCTAAAAGGGGGCTCATCTACCCTAAATTCAGCCTGGAGGCATCAGTTCCAGCCTACCCAGCCAGGGGGGCACCTTCATCCCCTTCACACTGCAAACAGAGGAGATTCCCTATGCACTGCCACATCTGAGCCCCGTGAGCAGCTCAGGGGAGTGCCTTTGGGGTGGGAGCAGCTTTTCAGGGTGGCCCTGCATGAGCCAGGAGGGAAGGGAGAGTTCTCTGGTCCCTGCTGGGATCAAGGCATCCTTCTTGTTCCCCCGAGTGCCACTGGGTGAGACTGTGGGGGCCGCGGGTGCAGCCCAGGACTGGGGTGGGACAGGGCAGGACAGAGGGGGCAGAGCTGACTCCTGCCCTTTCTTTGGGGGGTGCAGGTCTCACTCCGCCCACCACTCCGCCATATAAACCCGCCGAGGAGGACCTGTACAAGCCAGACATCCCCCAGGAGCCAGGAAAGGAGGAGGGGATGGCCCCCAGCCCCGGGGGCACCGGGGACGTGGCAGCCTCACGGAAAGCCCCCAGGAAGCACCCGGAGAGGACGGAGCTGTTCGCCCACCTGAGCCGGGCGGGCGGGCGCACGCTCCCCGAGCAGCAGGGCTTGCTCAAGCGTCCCTTCTCCCGCTCCTTCGGGGACCACGACTACTGCCAGGTGCTGAAACCAGAGGCCACCCTGCAGAGGAAGGTGCTCAAGTCATGGGAGCTGCCGAGCCAGGTGGAGACGGAGCACAAGAGGAGGGTCCCGGCCGCCCACTACCAAGGACTGGAGCTCTGCAAGGACACGGGCACTGAGATGCTGTGGAAGGACGGCGTCAAGCAGCTGAGAGACCAGGAGATCAGAGCCAGCTTAACAAAGCACTTTGGCTTTCTGGACAGTGCCCTCGACGACGAGGACATGATCTTCTGCAAGACCCCCGAGTACGACACCGTCTTTGAGGACAGCTGCAGTGAGAGCGGCTCCCCTGTGGAGGAGGAGGAGGAGGAAGAGGAGGAGGAAGAGGAAGAAGAGGAGCATGGCAACACCAAGCTGTGCCTGAGGAGAAACCCCCTTTCCAGGACCAGTTTGCATTACTGCTCCCGGAGCAGGTCCAGCTCGGGCTCCTCGTGCTGCCGGTCACGGTCACCTGCCAGCAGACGCACCTTCAGGTACAGGGACACGGGGACATTGGCACTGCTTTTGCCCCCTGAATTTCTGTCATGGTGCAGAACAGCCCCAGTGCTCTCTGCTCTGCTGGCCCAAGTAGTAAAGATGCTAATTAATGACAGAAAAACTGTGAAAGTAATTGGTACTGCATCAGCCAGTGCTGCAAGCATCAGCCGTGGCCTGAGGAAGCAGTGGCAGAGTGAAGCAGCCAGGGGGTTCCATGGGTGACAGGGCATGGGCAGGCACCCGTACCAGGCCTGGGAAGGGGCAAGTGCTGGCTGGGGACACCCTGGCATCGACGAGAAAAAACTTGGCAGTGTCCTTTCCAGTGTTCCCAGCCCCCAGTCTCTCTTTGGCTCCCAGTGACCCCCCCACTCCTGTGTCTCACTGATGTTTGAAGCTTTCCCAGCAGCTCCCCCAGCCCTGGCTGACCTCCTGTGCCTCCCTTGCAGGTGTGAGAACAGCGAGCAGTGTCAGGGTGGAAGCGGGCACCGGGGCCAGCTGAAGAAGAGACGGGAAAAGGCCATTGTAAGTGAGCAGGGGACCCCGCGGGGACAAAGCCACCCCAGCCCTCATCTCCTGCTCCAAAAAGCAGCAGTGGAGCCCATTAGCCCTGGCTTCAGCATCCCTTGGTGCGAGGCCAGTGTTAAACAAGGACATGGGGGTGGGGAGGCAGAGGAAAACCCAACGTGCAGCAGAAGCCGCCAGCGATTGGCAACACACGGAGTCCTTGGCACAGGGATGCCCAGAGCATCCTACACTGGTGCCTCGGTGCACTTGGCACTGGCACTTTGTGGGGTGAACTGGGGAATCCCTGAAGCTGCTCAGCTGTCACAGATGTGTCCCCGCTGCATCCTCGTTCACCAGGAGCCCGTGGGCACACACTGGGAGCTGGGAGAGGGGTGGGCACGTGGGAGAGGAAATTGGTGCTCCCTACTGTTGTGCACACACACACGTGCTGCTTTGGCACTTTTTCCTGCAATGCAATTGGATTTTGCCCCTGGCAATTCTTGGGAATATATCCCACGTTTGCCAGGAGAAGCTGAAAGAGCTGGAAGAATGCAGGAGAATTTTTAAAGGGAAGAAGGGGGCAGTGGCTGCTCCAGCCTGGTTGTGGCTGTCCTGGGGGTGACACTATGACCTGGCTGGAGCAGAGACAGCCAGATCCTGGAGATGTCAGGCTGTGCTGGCTCCTCCACAGCCCATCAGCAGCACGGAGATGCAGGGTGCAAGCCTGAAAGCTTTTGGTTGCTTTGGCAGGGGGAAGGCCGGGTGGTGTACATCAGAAACCTCTCCAGCAGCATGAGCTCCAGCGAGCTGAAGAAACGCTTCGAGGTGTTTGGGGAAATCGTGGAGTGTCAGGTCCTGTCCAGGACTAACAGGTGGGTGGGCAGTGAGCTGTGGCCCAGGGATCTAACAGCCACAGGCAGCTCTTCTCCCCAAGCCCCACAGCAATGCCACATCATCCCTTGGGTCAGCCGAGCCCTCGGTCGTGGTGCTTTTGTCAAAGAGATTTTGTGTGTGCAGAGATGCATCTGTGGGATGGAAGAGTGGGTGAATGATGGCCCAAGGGTGTAGAGCTGCATCACAAGGGCTGTGGGGCTCATCACATCTTGAATTCTTTCTCTGGTTGCTCAGGGGGGAGAAGTATGGCTTCATCACGTACCGGTATTCCGAGCACGCCGCCTTATCTCTGAAGAACGGCCCCTCACTAAGGAAGAGGAACGAGCCCTCCTTCCAGCTCAGCTCTGGTGGCCTGGGGCGCTTCTTCTGGACCAGATTTGCTGACCTAGGTGAGGAAGCAGCAGCTGCTTTGTCTCTTTTATCAGCACAGAGCTGTTAAAGCACACTGCACCGCTGAGCCCTGGTCATGCAGGGATCCCAAACGCCTTCAGAGCTCGCAGGAAAAGCTCCCTGGCTTTCCTATGGCTCGTGGAACTGCTCATGGCTCAGACAGGTGGATTGGGAAACTGGGGAGAAGAAAAAACACTGGTGTGAGGCCTCAGGGTGTGTTGGCTGCAAAATGTAGCATCACAGCCCAGGGCTGCTGGGTCTCAGCTGAGCGCAGCCCATCCTGTGTCTGCTGAGTTTCTGCACAGTGCTGGAGGCTTTCCAGCAGAAAACTCCCTTCCCAGGCATTAGAGAAGGCAGTCAGCAACATTTCATTAGCCCAAGAGGTGATGTGGGTGGTTTGCTGCTCTGCAGGACAGATCCAGCACGCTGCACATGCATTCTGGAGCCAAAGTGACAGCACTGAAATGTGCTGTGGTCGCATTAATCCTTTCAGGGCTTCAGCAAGGTCTCAGTGCCTGTGGCACCAGGGCTGCAGCCTGAGCTGAGGGCCAGGAGCCAAACCCTGTGCTAGTCCTGTGAGAGAAAATGTCCCAGGCTTTGCCCTGAAGCTCTCCTTGCTTCAGGTGTTTCACCAACACTGCATGTTTATTTCTGTACCCTCTGCAGGGGCTGAAGGGTTCTGGATCCCACTTGATGAGTGAAAAACTGAGGTCCAGAAAATAAAGCCCCAAGTCTTGACTTACCTCTGCACATGCCCCATCTGATACAAGTACTCCCTGATTTTTTTATCACCTTGCAGTATTTGTTCTTGCTTAGAGCAGCCATCCCTTCACTTTGATTGTGGGCACAAATGTCCGTTGCTCATCTAAATAAATCCCAGAGCCTCTCATTTTGGGCACAGACAAATTAGGAACCAGATGGCACCCCGTGAGGAAGATGGTGACTGTGCAGTGCTGTGGGGAGGGGGGCCAGAGCTGCCCCCTCTGCCTAAGAGAAGCCCCTTCAGTGCTCCTCACCTGATTCCTGCAGAGCCACCAGTTCACCCCCTTCCTGCACAGCCTGGCTCATTCCTAAAATCCTGCTCATCCTGCTCCAGGCTGGGAAGGAGAGCCCCCAGGCAGAGGTGAAATGCAACCATTTAATAACACACACCCAAACTGTTAAGCTGCTGTGAAATTAGGCAGCCTTAGCTCTGCTATGTGCTGAATTCCCCGGGCTTTCCAGGGACATTCTGTGTTCAGCTCCTGGCACAGGGCTGGCAGTGGGGCAGGCTGGTTCTGCCACCAGCACAGCTCCCGTGGGATTGCCCTGTGTCAGCCCCTCCAAATTCAGCTGCACCCAGCTGATTTTTTCCCCTCTGGCAGTGAATGTCAGTGGTGTGTGCCCTGCCCAGCTGGGCCTGGCTGTAGCCCCTCTGCCACAGCTCTTTTCAGTGTCCCCAGTCCTGTCACCATCACCGCTGTGTCCAGCCTGGCTCTGCAGCAGCAGGGCCCTGCTGTGCCTCAGTTTCCCTCCCCAGGAGGCAGACAGGACGCTGATCCCCTCCCTCCCTGACCCTTCTGTCCCTGCCATCCCCAGATTGCAGCACGGACGAGTCCTCCCCGGCTCCAGTGAAAAGCAAGTACGAGACCATGGATTTCGACAGCTTGCTGCAGGAGGCCCAGCTCAGCCTGCATCGGTAACAGCCTTAACCTTGGAGGAATACCTCAATACCTCAGTCAAGGCACTTCCAATATGTTTACGTTTTCAAAGAAATTATTCAGCAAGCGAGAGAGCGAGAGAGAGCGAGAGCACGCCCGCGAGAGAGAGACTGCTGTCCCCTGATCGATGTTTACATTGAACAAAGCTGCTTCTGTCTGTGAGTCCCCATGGTGTTGATGTCTCACTGCCACACGTTAGTCCCCCCTCTGCTTCTGACTGGTTGTTTTAGGGTGAGCCTAGGAGCCCCCCGGCCCCTCTTCCCCTTCCCAGCCCTCCCCATGCTCCCGCCGTGGAGTTGCAGCTGTGTTCACCATAACATTTTTTTGTCCGTAGTGTGTGATGATGAAATTGTTCATTGTGAATAGAATCAGGATTATAAACTAATTTTTAATAGAAGAAGAGAAGAAAAAAAAAAAAAGTATATACTTAAAAAAAAAAAAATGTATTTATGGCTCAGATGTACTGTAATTCAGATTTATTGTACCGCTTCCTTGATTTTTAACTATGCACTGTAATGAGGCACTTGCCACTCAGCAAATGGGGGGTCAGAGCAGTGACAGAGCTGACATTCCCCTGCCTCCCCTGCTGGCAAACCGGGGTGCTCGGTGCTTGCCCTGGGGTCACCCACTTTGCTGTCAAAGCCATTCTTTGTGCTGGCGTGGCCCAAACCCCCCCAGCCTCACCCCCGTGCTGAGCTGGGTCCTGCTGGGTGATGGAGCCAGGGCCAGGCAGCTTTGCAGGCTGCAGAGGGTGGGACAGGGATGCATTTCCTGCAGCCAGCAGTGCTGCAGCCTCTGCTGCCTTTAGAGCCAGGAGAGAGGGGCTGGGGGGCTGCAGCCAGCCAGGTCTGATCCCGTGGGTCCTGCTGGGGGATGAATGTCTCCAGTCCGTGTGGAGGAGCTGGCTCCTCTCCAGCTCCTGGGGTGGTTGGGAGACTGGCCAGGCCCTGGGGCTTGACCTGCACTCGCTTCCACACCCTGCAAAGCAAGCGGGGTGAGAAGACCTGTCCATGCTCCCTGCTGGGCAGCCAGCCCCAAATCCAGCCCAAAGTCCAGCCCAAAGTTCAGCCCCAAATC
>CM031869.1:1280792-1293899 GCA_018697195.1 Certhia americana | reverse complement strand
CAAATTGGGACATGGCATTGGTGTCCTGGCTCAGGATGGCACCTGGAACCAGGAGAGCAGGCCCTGGGGACCAAACTGGGGCACAGCCTTGTCCTGGTGTCCTGGTGTCCTGGTCCCTGTGGCAGTCCAGGCTGTGAAAGGGATGTTTGGAAGGCCTGGGCAGACCCAGCACTGAGCCCCCATGCCCCTGTGAGGGCTCACCAGGCCAGAGAAGTTGCACTGATGTTATCCACACCATGGCTCAGTGATGCTGCAGGGCTGGAGGATCCCAGCAGTCTGAAAGGAGCAGCTCTGCGAGGTGCTGAGCTGTGCCAGCTGCTGGGTTTTGCTGATTTGCACCAATTTAGGCAGCAGCTCTGCACCTGCCTGTCTCCAGCACATCTGTGGGAGCCCAGTGTGGATCCCCCCAGCCTGGACACCTGGAAACAACCTCCCACCCCAAACCCAGCCCTTCATCCCTGCCTCTGCTGCACCCAGAGTGGAGAGCTGATGGGAAGCTCATTTCCTGCTGCTTTCCAAAACCAGCAGGCTTCAAGGCCACCAAAGAGGAATGTTTATCTGAGATACATCGGGCACTGTGATGCCAATAGCACCCAGACAGATGAAAGCATGAATTTGGAGGGGGAAAATGTGGCAATGCTGCTGCACAGCCAGTGGTGGGGTGCCCAGGGTGGGCACATGTGGAGCAGAGACATAGCAGTGGGTTCCCAGGAGGGAGAGGGGCATACAAAGGAGGGACAGACCCAGAGCTGATGTTTTTCCTTCCAGCCTGACCTGCTGGAACCATTGCTGCCCATTGTTGTTGCTGCCTCCAACACTGCATTCCCAGGCAGCCTCCAGGAAAATAAAGCACTGATAGTGTTTATTGAATACAATTGTTTATCAAGGATAATTCCTGCAGGCAGACCTAGAGTCTGAAGGGAGCTGTTGGTGAATGTTGGCATCAGTTCAACAGTTCCGCTGGTCCCAGCAATTACTTCCAACCATTTGGGAAAAATCCCAGCTGGACTGTTTTTATTTTGGCATAACTTTGTGATGAAACAACTCCTTTTCACCCAGACAGGCGCTGTTTTGGAGTGGCTGCTGGAGGGGAGGGAGGCAATGTTATTTATCTCCTGGGCTGGGCACAGTGTGTCTTGTGGGAAAGGAAAATCAGGCACTCCAGAGCTTTTGGGAAAAGCTTTGGGAAAAGCTTTGGTCACTGCCCTGGGCTGCACCTGGCAGTGTGGGCAGCACACCCCAAGCTGCTGCTCCTGACCATTGTGCAATGCTTGCATTTCATTTCATTTTTAGAGTTTCAGCTCCCACCTGTGCCCTGAGCAGTGGCATCTGACACCAAATGCTGCCCTGGGCTCTGCTGGCACAAGAGCTCCCTGACAGAGACCTCAGCTTTGTGCCTCACAAGTTCTGTGGGGCTGCACTTCAAATAACCCATTTAACCCTCGTTTATCAGTCCCAGCTTGTTGGCCAGCTCCATCCAGGTGTCAGCAGAGGGGACCAGGTTTTGTTCCTTTGCTCTCTGACTGCTGGTCCAGCTGTCCCAGCCTCCCTATCCATGAGGATTCTTCCCAGCTTTCCTTCCTGACCCATCAAAGCAGGGCTGGACCTTCTGTCATGTTCACCTTGAATTGTCCAAGCACTCAGCCTCGAGCTGCTGCATGGAGTTTGTCCTGTTGTCACTGAAATGGGGAATTAAACCCTCTAATGCTGTAATTTCAATATTAGAAACTGGCATTACTTTATTTCAGCCCCAGGCATGTGGGGCATAGCTATTACACACCTTGTGAACAGACCAGCTTAAATCTGTGTAACTTTTACATATTCAATACATTTCCCCAAAGTCATACCAATATGCTAAACACTCCCTGAATTTTCTGCATATTTAAATCACTTCTCAGAGTTTATTTTGATTGGAGTAGGATTCTTTCGAGGCTCTTGGGGGGTCGTTTGGGGAACATCCCATTCCTCCAATTATTCTTTTCGCGCGGCCGGAATAGAGAGGGAAGGGAGAGAGGAAGGAATAGAGGGAAGGGAGAGAAGCAAGCAGGAATAGAGGGGAGGGAGGGAGGAATAGAGGAAAGGGCGAGAGGCAGGAAGCTGGAGGGAAGGGAGGGAAGATCCTGCCTGGCTAGAGGGAGGAGGCAGCAGCTTTTAGCCCACGGGACGAAGTTCAGTGCTCGTCACTGCCGCGTTTTGTTTCGTTTCGCAGCTGAGCCCTCCCTCTCAGCCCTGCCCCGCAGCTGCAGCGCCATGGCCCAGGCAGAGGTTGTGAACGGGCTGAGGGAAGAGCTGACGTGTGCCATCTGCCTGGACATTTACAAGGATCCCACATCCCTGGGCTGCAGCCACAGCTTTTGCCGGGACTGCATCAAGCAGGCGCTGCGGTGCCCCTGGAACTCTCCCCGGTGCCCGCTCTGCCACTCGCCCGTCCAGGAGCTGCAGCCCAACTTCCACCTCCGCAACATCGTGCAGAAGTTCATGGAGGCTCCCGCGCCCCAAGAGGAGGAAAAGCAGGAAGGGCAAGGCGAGGAGAAGGGGGAAAGCTCAGGCCAGGCGGAGGAGGTGGTGCTGTGTGATTCCTGCCTGCAGGAGCCGCAGCCGGCGGTGAAGACGTGCCTGAGCTGCGAAGCCTCGCTGTGCCAAGCTCACCTGAGCAAACACAACAGCAGGAGCGCCCAGAAGAACCACGTGCTGGTGGAGCCCTGCGATGCTCAGGTTTTGGCTGAGAGGAGGTGCCCCAAGCACGGCAAACTGCTGGAGTGCTTTTGTGAGAAAGACTGGGAGTGCATCTGCATCCTGTGCTCCGTCCTCTCCCACAAGGAGCACAAGATCATCAGTTTGGAGGAGGCTTTCCATGAAGCTCAGGTAAGAGGAGGCTGCTGGGACAGTGGGACAGGCATGGATTGTGCCTGGAAAACCCCAGAGAGCTGCCCCGTGGCATAGGGGCAACTCCTGAGTTTCAGAACTACAGACCCAAGATGGGGCTAAATTGCAATCCTGGGCTTTTATTCTTAGTTTTGTCCCAGATTCTCTCTGGGTTTGGCCCTTTGGATATAAACCAAGATGTTATAAATGCTTTTTTTCCCCTCCTGAGAGAAGGGTTTGGCCAAACTGGTGGGACTGAGTGCTCGTGCAAGATTTTAGTCCTTGGTGCACCTCCAAGTTGAAGCTGAGCCTGAGCTGCACTTACGTAAAGATAATTAAAGACAGAGTAACAGAACGAAAGGTGCCAACAGGGGAAATGGCTTTACGTATGGCTATGCACATGAAGAATTTTCAGCTTCAAGTTCTCTTTTTAGTGCTTGCAGTTGTTCAAAGCCATTTGTTCAGGGATAAAACCTTCCAGTAAAGCTTTATCTCCTGATTTGTCCTGAGAGCTACAGCAAGTCTAGCTTGAGCCCTGTTGATAAACTGTTGATCTCGTGCATTATGCCACGCCTATCCTGATATCTCCTTCTGGTTCTATTTATAGCTATCATTTCCTGGAACTCTGGAAACACTGAAAAATCATGAAGCTGCACTGGATCAAGTCATAGCAAACCTGGTAAAACAAGAGAATGGATTGAAGGTTTGTTTCAAGGTCCCATATCACCTTGGGGTGGTTGCTTGCTGTTTTTAAAAAAAAAAAAAAGGTTTTTTTTGCCCTTCCCCAGATCATGGATTCTGAAGCTTTTTTAGTTCCTGTGTTGTTTCTCATGTATTTTTGAGGTTTCTTCTTTGAGGAAGGATGATGCATAACTTTCTTCCCAGTCTGAGAGGTACATTCTTAGTTAAGCTTTAAAGTCTGTGCCTCCTGATGAGTGGCTGGTGTGTGGCTTTTTTTTTTTTTTTTTCCCAACCTCCAACGTTTTGTTACTTCTCTTATCCCAGGAAAAAAAGACAGGATTTTTTTTTTTTTTTTTTTTTTCTGAGAGCTCATGTGGAAAATGTCCCTTACAATTTTGAAATTGTTTTTTTAATAGACTGAGGAGAGCCAGCGGAGAGAACGGCTGGAGAGCCTGTTCAACACGATGTATGAGCGACTAGAGAACAAAAAAAGAGAGTTCCTGAAGGTTCTCAGTGACTACGAGAAGGAACAACTTCACCGGATTCAGACAGAGATGAATAATCAGAAGAGGGAGAAGGATTCAGCCAGCCAGGATGTACAGGAGCTGGAGGGTTTAGAAAATCAGAAGGATACACTTTTTTTCACCAAGGTACCTATCAACATCTCCCTTCCCAGAGACACACAGCTCCAGGGCTGGCCTGTGCCTGCACTGTGCTAATTCTGCTTTCAAAATATCTTTACAGGCTTTTGCAGCAATTAAAGCCAGGTAAGCTCTTCCTGAGGTTTATCTTTATTGATGATCTGGGTAAGTGCTTGGAGTGTGGTACTTCTTCCACTCCCACCTGTCTGTCCCCTGACAGAGGAGGCCTTTTCCCAAATCCTTGTTAATTTAAAAGGCAAACTGCACTCTTGGTTGTTCTCACTCTCCAGGTCGTTTATTATTTTCTCAGCAGCAATTTCTGCACCCCAGGCTTTACACCAGCTTGGCCTGAGGGACAAAAGGCACCAAAAAGCCCCAAACACACAGAATCAAGCTTCTCTGAAAGACAATTCACCCAATTCTCACCAAGAACAGACATTATTTCTACTTTTCTACCAAGAACCAACTCAATCTCTATTCACGGGACACTGTGGCAAATTGTGCCCAATGTTCCTGTGTCCCCAACACTGCAGAATGTGCAGGAGATGGAGAAGGAGGAAGAAGCCTGAAAGCCACCAGGATCCTCCAGCTTGTCTTCATGTCCTTCCCATGCTAACAAACCCAACAATCTCAATTTCTCCCCTGGGATCAATTCCGTATTCTGCTACTCTCTAATTGCCATTCTGGAAAGTTCTGTTTGATCCCAGAGCCTGGGCAGCCCTTTGCACGGAGGAAGGTTAAAAGTAGGATTTGTGAGAGGGTTTGGATCCTTTAAAACATGCAGAGAAATATTCTCTGCACTCTGGGTTCCAACAGGAGCACACACTCAGTAAATTCCCAGGCAGCACTGAGTCTGGCAGGAGTGTGGATGTGCTGGAGGGCAGGGAGCTCTGCAGAGAGATCAGGACAGGTTGGATCCATGGGCCAAGGCCAGCAGTGTGAGGTTCAGTGAGGCACAGTGCCAGGTCCTGCACTGTGGTCACAACAATCTCATGCAATTCCAGGCTGGGGGAGCAGTCACTGGAAAGCTTCCTGGTGGGAAAGAAACTGGGAATGCTGTTCAATGTTGGCTGAACATGAGCCTAGGTGGGCAAGGTGGCCTGTCTCAGCAATAATGTGGCAGCAGGAGCAGGACAGTGACTGTCCCCTGTGCTGGCACTGCTGAGGTCACACTGTGAGGGCTGTGTCCTGTTCTGAGCCCCTCATGGTGAGGGAGACCCTGAGGGGCTGGAGCCAGGGAAGGGAATAGAGCTGGGAAGGGTCTGGAGCCCCAGGAGGGGCTGAGGGAGCTGGGAAGGGGCTCAGCCTGGAGCAAAGGATGCTCAGGGGGGCCCTTGTGGCTCTGCACAACTCGCTGCCAGGAGGGGACAGCCAGGGGAGCTACCATAGCAAGAGGGAACGGCCTCAGGTTGTGCTCAGGGTGGACAGCAGCAGGAATTTCTCCATGGAAAGGGTGCTCAGGCCTTGGAACTGCCCAGGGAGGTTTGGAGTGCCCATCCCTGCAGGTGCCCAAGGAAGGGTTGGAGGTGGCACTCAGTGCTCTGGGCTGGGGACAAGGTGGAGATTGGGCACAGCTGGGGCTGGATGGGCTGGGAGGGCTTTTCCCACCTCAGTGATTCTGTGGTTTTGTGATTCCTTCTGTGTGTTTTAGGCAACGCAAACCACTTCCCAGCATGGGTGGTGTGGTGGTGCCCAAGCCAACCGTTACTGTGGATACATCAATAACAGATGCTATTCTGAGGCTTTTCCAGCAATTCCTCTCAAACATGGAGCTCACTTTTAGGCAGCCATTACCTTCGGGATTTGGAGGAGCACCTGGTGCTGGTAAGTTCTCATTTCACTATGTCAAAAGCAAGATGGAGAAGGCAATAAAACTTCTTTAAGAAAGGACCATAATGAGACACCAAGTACACTGAGTACCTCTCGAAATGTTAATTCCTTATACTGTATGCTTATTTGCACGTGTGTGTGCAGCAAAGGGAGCAGGTCCTGGGATTCAGGGCTTTGGGGCATGCCTTGAATACACCTTGCTAAACCAGGCTGTGGATAAAGAGGCTTGGAGGATTTCTGGGAGGATTAAGAGAAGATAAAATAGCAATACCCCTGTGGCATCTCTTTGATTCAGAGGGGAAGTTGAGAACTCATCACAGCAGGAGCAGGGTGGAATTTGCTTAGGACATAAATAACTGTTGGGAATCAAGAAGTTAGTCCCTCTCTGAGTCCTTCAGAGAGTGAGAAAAATGTAGAATTTAAGTTAAAGCCTTTAGAGAAGCTATGTTATATTAATCCACGTAAGTTTTAGTATTAAGTTAGTAAGTTAGAAAGAAGCCTAAGTAAAAATAAGTCTTCATGCTTTCTAAGAGCCTTTTGTAGAAACAGAATGCCAACTGCCTGAGTAGAAGCAGAGGGCTGATGCCCTCAAGTCCAGTTAGGAGTTTGCTATTTCATAGAAATAACTAAAACACAGTAGAATAATGTTTTCCATTTTATAGACAGAGAACATAAAGAAGATAGAACATGTACGTACATAGAGCAATTCATGTAAAGTTACACAGAAAAATTGTGAGAGCTGACACCGTCCTTTGCATGTTAAACAATAATTTTAGAAGGTGTAGAGAAGATTGGTTTAGTATCATATTTTTAGTTGATTGGCCAATTTAGGGTTAAAACCTGACCGTAGAGCCCTGCAGAAATCATCACATCCTGCAATCCCTAGCTACTACATCACATCCTGTATCCCTAGGCTACAAACCCTGCTGCTTTGCTTGGCTTGGCTTGCACGACACCAACAAAGAAGAAAGAAGGCAGGAAGGTCTCAGCACCATCCCTGCCTGCTGCTCGGGTGTCCCAGCCTGCAGGGCCCTGGGGGATTCCAGCAATACCCCAGGAGGCCCTGGAGAATTCCAGTAATTCTCTGAGGCCTCATCCTGAGAGCTCCCTTTGGCAAGCTGCACCTTCACACTGATGCTTTCATTCAGTAAATAAGTTTATAGCGCCAATTCCAGCCTCGGCCTGTTTGGCTCCTGCAAAAACACATTAACAAATAACCTGCTCTTTCTGTGTAAATGCTTCTACTCTTTTGCAGTGCTTTGTAAATTCAGCCTACAGTCCCAGAGCTGTGCACAGTGGGACACGTGTCTGACTGAATTGGTGAAATTAGGGTTCCCTGGCTACTGCTGTCTGCATGGGGCTTCAGCCCTCGCTGGTAGTGAGCCTTGGGTCAGGACAAAGGCAGACTCCAAATCTCCACAATTATCTGTTCATCATAATGCATTTTTTCTCTTTAGGTGCGTCCTCATTTAGTAGTCATACAAAATTCTTCGGACCCACATTTGGAGCTACCTCTTTTGGTTTTAACTAGCCGAACAAAATACAAATTCAGTGGCAATCATGATGACAATCATAGAAAGGAGGGAAGAGAGAGAAAACCCAAGCAAAACTAACGATGCACAGCACGATTGCTCCCCCATCACCTTCTCTTTGATGTCCAACCACTGTTCCTGAGCAGCAATTGGTTCCATCTGACCATTTCCCCCCCCAGTTCATCTACTGGGCGTGGTGTTCTATGGTGTGGAATATCCCTTTGGCCAGTTTGGGTCACCAACCCCAGTTATGCTCCTTCCCAGCTTTTTGTGCACCAGCTCCCTGGCAGAGCATGAGGCACAGAAAGGTCCTTGGCTCAAGCACTGCTCAGCAGCAGCCAAACCATCAGTGTGTTACTAACATGATTCCCTACTGAACCCAAAACTGCTGCTGAGAAGAGAATGAATTCTCACCAATGGAATTCTCATGATTGGAATGAATCCCAGCCCAAACCAGGACAGGACTCCAACGTGCACAATGCCATCCCAGACATGCAGAGTGACCAGAGCTCTGCTGAAAGCTTTGAATTGTTTGTGCCTCGTTTGGATGCTGCCTGGAAATGCCTCACAGTTCCTTCTGTGCCTTCCTTAGGTCGAAGACATCAGTGGCAGAAGAAACGCTCTGTCCGTTCACAATTTCTCTGTCAAGGCTGGATGTCTCACTAAGGACTTCAGGCTTATAGAGACAGGAACCATCCCTTTGGAAGTATCCCATCAGCGTGTTGAAGCTCCTGCAGTGATGTGGGGAGGGGACAAGGTGTCATTTTGTATTTCCAGGCCTGGGAATTGTGAGCCTTGCACAGAGGCTGTGCCAAGGTGGCCTATCAGAAATTGAATTGTGGGCTGCTGTGCTGTATCACAGCACCCTGCCTTTTCCTGCAAGAGCTCCTCTTTTATCTGTTCTGTTAATCATAATGAAAATACCATTAAGTTGCTTATTTTTGCTCAGCTGTATCAAACACTGTGTTGGGTTCATGTTATTAAAGTCACGTTATTAGCTTGCAAAACGCGATGACAGTTTTATTTTATCTAAAAATTGACAGCATAACTGCAGGTGTAAGGAACTTCTGAACACGGAACCAGTATGATTACACAGAAGCCGTTTATTGTTTACATTACAACCCCAATTATACATTTCTAAGACTACTGTTTACATTTTCACACATTGTACAATTGGTTCATCGGTCGCTTTCACTCAAGCCCCACGAGGGTCTCTAGAAAAGTGATTGATCTAAGTCCAGGTATTCCTTTATCGAGTGCTTTCATTCTTTGCCACCAGTTTCTCAGCATCTCTGCTTTTAACCCAATTGTTTCAGCAGCCTTGAAGATTTCTCAGTTTAGCGCGATTGTTGTTTCAGCAACCTTGAGGAATTCCAGGGGCTCTGATAAACACGCCCAGAGATAATTCGGCTGGGGCATCGCTGGGAACAAACTAGTCAGATGCAATGCAACACATAAAATTAACTGCTACACAACTAGGCAGCAGCAACGCTGATCTTTGGTGGAAGGCAGCAACTTTGGATCTAAGGTAGGTTCTGCCGCCTCTTCGCATCCTGCACATCCAGTGCAGAAGCAAAGCTGCCCTGGCAGGTGAGGAGATGCTGGAGCCGGGAGAGCCAACATTTCTCTGCCTGGCCTGGGGAGGAGGAAGAGGAAGGGCTTGGAGGGGAAGGGCTGAGGATCCTCGGGGCTGGATTGCTGCTTGTGGTTTTGGTTTCGGTTCTGCCTGCCTGCTGCAGCCATGGCAGAAGCTGGGGAGGGATGCGGAGGGGCTGGCAGCCTGGAGGCCGAGCTCACCTGCCCCATCTGCCTGGGCTTGTACCGAGAGCCGGTATCGCTGAGCTGCGGCCACGATTTCTGCCGAGAGTGCCTGGAGAAGGTGCTGAATTCCCCGCACCTCTGGACCTGCCCCACATGCAGGGTCCGCCTGGAGCCCACCCTGGAGATGCAGAAGAACTTGAAGCTGAGCAGCATCGTGGAGGCGTTTCAGGCTTCCAAAGGACAACAGGCTGGAGGAGAAAGCCTGCAACGGGAGGAAGGAGGCGAGGAGGAGGAGGAGGAGGAGGAGACGGGTGCGGTTCGCTGTGATCACTGCCTGTGTGGGTCTCGGCCGGCCGTGAAAACCTGCCTGGTGTGCGAGGCGTCGCTGTGCCAGGCTCACCTGGGCAAACACAACGCCAAGAGTTTCCATCAGGATCACATCCTGGTGGAGGTGGGAGCAGGCGAGCAGGAGGAGAGGAGGTGCCGGGATCACGGCAAGCTGCTGGAATGCTACTGCCCGAGGGAGGATAAATGCATCTGTGTGCTCTGCTCCATCTCCGGGGCACACAGGGGCCATGGGGCCATCACCATGAAGGAGGAACACGGCAGACAGCTGGTGAGGAGAGATTCCCACCCCATGGCCCCTGCCCTGGACTCGGGAAAGGGGGAAAACCGCAGGAAAAGCGGTGGGGCTTGGCCAGATTGGAATGGGGCTGGCTGTGAGGGCAGCTCCGGGCATCGCCCTCTCCCCCACCCCGACACCCAGCGAGGTGTTAGAAATGAGGAGCTTGACTCGGCCAATATACCAAGCAGTAATTCAATTTATTAATTCATATGGTCAAATGTAAGCAAAGCAGCGCTGGCTGCAGAAGTGGGATCTCTCCCTCTAACTGCACTCCGAATGCTGAGGCTTGCTGGTATTTATGTGTATATCCATAGGCTTTCTCAACAGTTTCTAATTCCAGTTTTTGCGTCAGAATTCTGTACTTCAGGTTGCTAGTTCCTTCACAATTTCTATAGTCCGTTGTGGTCCGTTCTTCCCAGGATGCATACTTTAGGATGTAAAATCAATCATATTGATAGCTGGTGTCTTCATAATTTCTACACTCCATTGTGATCCATTTTTCCCCAGAATATACGCTCTGAGATGTGTTTGTCCAGATGTTGAGGTCTAGTTTCTATTTTCTAGGACTATTAATCTATAATAGTGATTATTATTATTATTATTATTATTATTATTATTATTATTATTATTATTATATTATTCCTTTTTTTTGAAGGACTGATTTTTGATTATTCCTTTTTTTTTGAAGCCATTTGTCAGCAAGTTGATGTCCATCTTCCTTTCTTAGGCTGTTTTCTTCACTGTTTTGTTAGAAGTTGTGAGATAGGCTCACTTCCCTCTTCTGTTTAAATCTGGTTTGAAGCTATTCCTGATGTTCACTGCTGTCTTTCCCTCTGCCAGGCTCAACTCTCCAACACCATGACAGAGCTGAAGAAATCTAGAACTGATTTAATGAGTGCCCTAGAAAAGCTTCATGAACGGGAGAATCAGACCGTGGTTGGTATCCAGATTATTGCTAATTCAGAGCATATTTCCTTCACAGTTTCCCAGCAGTAAGTGATGGTAACTGTACCATTAGAAGCAGATGAGTAGAAAGGGAAAAGAGTGGTTTGAGAAACTGCCAGAAGCAAAGCTTTATTGCAGCCTTCCATCTCCTGCACAGGAGGATTCCACCCTCTGTGGACTGTACATAAGATTATGTATTTTTAAAGTTTTCTACCTGTTTAATAAAAGAAAAGCAATTTATAGGTGGGATTTTCAGTAAGCTCGCACATTGGTAGCTGAAATTCATCTGACTTTGGAACTATATCAGGATTAATTTGGAAAAGCCTCTGTTGAATCAGGTATTCTAAGCCAAAGTTTATTGTCTGCTCCCTTCTAAAGCCAATGCATAGGACAGATAAAATCCTAATTGATAAGCAGAGAAACTAAACTGAAGGGTGGAGTTTCTGAGCCAGTGCCCCTTTTTCTTATCTCTTCATTTAGAGCAATACCGCAACAGTGACTTCTCAGCTAGAAGAGCTGTTTAAAAATATAGAGACAGAGCTTGAAAAGACAAAGAGTGAGATGCTGAATGACATTCGGTCGAGAGAGGTAAAAGAACTTGAAGTCATTGCCAACATGAGGAAGGAATTGGTATGCAAGAGAAACCAGACTGAGCAGAATCTTCAGGCTTTGCAGAAAATTAAAGACCAACCAGATCTTTTCCTCTTCTTCAAAGTAAGCAGTATTCTGCTTTTCTTCACGGATCTGCCTATTTCTCGGCCAGGTGACCTTTTTGAAAATCACACTAATGGTTTTGTTTTCTTTTTTTTTTTTTTTTTTTTTTCTTTTTTTTTTTTTTTTTCCCCATCCTCTTGGCAGGATCTGAAACTGGTCAAAAGCAGGTATGTTTAACTTCATAACACTTGTTTTCTTCTTTGAAAAAATATGATGTTGATAACTGGGATCAAACCCCACTGCCTGTGCCCCTCTGTCCCACCACACTGTGCTGCAAAGCTGCTCCCTATTCTGGCTGAGCCAGAGGGCACCACATCCACACAATTAACAGGGATGAAGAGATCTCTGCCTGCTGTTACACTCGTCCTTCTAAATTACAGTTTCCTGGCTGGATTCTTATGAAAACCACTGCCTTTTATTACCAGGAAACTCAAAAGAGTTTTTAAAGAGTTCAAATTTGGTTTGTGGGGAAAGCTTAGAATCACCCTGTACCTCAGGGCTGCAGCTCTGTAAGTCAGAGCTGTGCCACAGGTCACATCCCAGCTCGTGGGATCAAGGTAATTTTCCAGAAACCTGGACACCATTTAATACATTTGGCATTCTTGTTCTGTCACTACAACAGTAAGAGCCTGCCTGCAGCAAGTCAAGGCCCTGTTCACACATGAATTTTCATTATCAAAACTCTCTCATTCTCAGCATTTGAAAGTTGCAGTGCAGGTCAAGATTTATTCAGTTTATCTGCATTGCCAGATAAATAACAGTATAATAACAATTGGCACTCTGTTGCTGTTGGTTATGAACAGAAACACACAAACTCCAATTGCAGTTCATCAGAAGGCTAAAAAGAAGTTTTTTTATTAAAACCTTATATAAGGTAGTTCTGTAATGAAAAAGTGATTGGTGAATAGGAACACCACCTTCTCTATTTCCATTGGCAAAGTAAGAGAAACAATGAATTCTATGTTATGAAGAACAGGGATGAAATGCACCACCTGTTGTTTTGAGAAAGAATATTGTTTGGAGAGTTTGTTTACAGGATTTCTCTTGGGAAAGTGAGAAGCTTTCCTTTAGGAAGAAAAGATCCTGACAGGCCTTCAGCTCTTGAGTTTCAGAGGCACAGAATTGTCAGCCCCACAGCACTCAACCCTCACAAAGGGCTGTTAACCCAATAATTCACGTTGCCAAAGCAACTCCTCTTTGCAGACTCTGTCCTAGTGAAGAATTGGATGCTGGGTGGTTTTGCTTTGGTGCAATGACTCTCTGTGCCCTAGGATTGCCAGTCTGGGTCTGGGTACTAAGTGTGTGGTCATGAAGAAATTGCAGAATCGTGGACTCTTCACCTCACACAAACCCCAGAAATCGAAGTTACAGGTTCAGCTGAGCTATCTGCTGCAGAACATGAGCGGTGAGTGGCCCTAAACCAGCCCTGCTGATGCTGTGGGAAACAGGGACCCCAATCCCCTTCCTTCCACCAGGAGCTGTTAATAAGGTGATGGAAAAGAGAGGCAGGAAG
>CM031869.1:1246673-1280692 GCA_018697195.1 Certhia americana | reverse complement strand
ACAGTTCAGGGTCATGGGAAGGGTTCAGGGTCATGTATAGGGGTGCTGGGGGCTGGGAGAGCATCAGGGGCCGATTGTCGGGGGGCACGGGGCAGCACAAAGGTGGGATTGGGGTATGGAGCCAGTGGGGAAATTGGGAGGGAGTGACTGAGGGACAGAGGGACAGAGAGGGGATTAACAGGGAGCAGAGCAGGGGGACATTGGCACAACAGAATGGGGGATCCTGTGAGAGAAGCCTCTTGTGTCTCCTTAACATAAACAAAACCTCTCGGGGTCCACTGAGCTCCACACAGCAGGGTGTGAGGGGCTGATGTGGGGTCCTGAGGGCAGGGGACAGGTTTCTGAGGATAACAAGAGGTCTGCTCCTAAGGCCAGAGTGCTGAAGCAAACCCAGTGTCTCCCTCAGGCTGAGGAGAAATGATTTCCCTGGTGAGTTCCCAGAGATTTCTGCCCAGTGCAGATTTCCAGAGCTGTGCTCTGAGGCTGCACGCTCTGCCAAGGACAGGAGATATGTGCAACAAAATGCTGTTCACATTTTAGCTGGGAGATTTTCTCTGCAAGACTCACAGCCCCAAGCCAGAGTCCTGAGGAATAAATGGTATTTTTGAACACCTGCATTCTGGAGAGGTATCAGTAGGTGAAGGAACTCACCTGGGAAATCAGTTATCCTCAGCCTGAGGCCAGTTTCTCCTCTCTCTGATGAGGTTTCCTACTCCTATCAACTTCACAAGTTCTGAGTGCTCAGTCCCACTGTCAAGAAACATCCTCTGTGTTTGCCCAGTCCTACACTTGAATTCATTGCCAGCTTTGTTAACCATTCTTCTCCCTTTTTTTTTTTTTTTCAGATAATCTTCGCCGAGCAAGTGAACCACAGCAGGTAAATCCTTTTCTTTACTTACAGAATGTTCCCTGCAATTTTCTCCAGTTGTTCATTTAAGGACTGTATGTCCTGCACTTTCCTGCTTCAATTTCAAGGAGACCTAAGCAGAGTTTCAATGGCCTGTCCTTCACCCTAAAAGAAGGGAGTCAGATCTATACACATCTCTTGTTCTGCTATCAACAAGATGTGATTTTTGTTTTGCAAGGCTCTAACATTCAACAGGATTTCTTTACAGCAAGGGTAAACTTACTGACACCTCTCCAGTATGCAAGGGTTCAAAAATACCATTTATTCCTCAGGACTCTGGCTTGGGGCTGTGAGTCTTGCAGAGAAAATCTCCCAGCTAACAATGTGAACAGCATTTTGTTGCACGTATCTCCTGTCCTTGGCAGAGCGTGCAGCCTCAGAGCACAGCTCTGGAAATCTGCACTGGGCAGAAATCTCTGGGAACTCACCAGGGAAATCATTTCTCCTCAGCCTGAGGGAGACACTGGGTTTGCTTCAGCACTCTGGAAAACTCTGAGCCTGTTCCAAGGAAAAACCACAGGGGGGTTCCCATCAACTGGGCAGGAGCTGCAGCAAGCCCAGTACCTGAAAATGTTCCACAGACAAATCCAAATGCTGCAGGAGATATGAAATATATGAACAGTATTTCTCTGCAGATGGCACTAGTCCAGTGCTCAGATATATATCTGCTGGGCATCTTTTCTACAAGCTTTTTAAAATAAATGTTGTTTAGAAGTTATAACACCGATCTTTTTTTTTAATTGTTCTTTTAATTGTTGCAGCTAAAGTTCAGTTTGCAAATGATTTTCTTCATAATTTGTAATTCAGAAGAAAAATCTTACTTTCTTCACAAGTTTTTAACTTTTTGAGCAAATCTAGAGGTATATTTTTTATATCAGGGTATATGTCCATTTATTTGTCTTGTGAGCTCAGTCAGTGGCTGTGCTCTACACAGAACCAGGCAGTCACTCAGAACAGGTCAGGGAAAAGAATTATTTTTTTATGAGACAAGGCAATGCTCTACATGGAAGCAACTTGTCAAATATGTTATAAAATATTACTCTATTTTACAGTAAGTGACACTTTTTCTTCTTGTTTATTCCTACAACAGGAAAGCTGTAAGAAATCTTCCTTGTATAAGGATTTTGAGTATCTTGGGCTCTTGGAGTAAGGGCAGTATGAGAAACAGAAGTCAGAACTGAGATGGAAAAGAAAAATACTACCCAAAATTGCCTCTAATAATGAGAACCTGCCACGTGTTTTGATCTCCCCTCCTACCTTGCATTCAAATCAATTCTGTAACACATGAAAATTTTCTTGGTAAGTGCTAAGAATTAAGATGAACATAATAAAATCTCCAGCTGCTGCTGCATTGCAAACTGTGGACTGTATCATTCATGGCTCTAATTATACTTTGGGTTTTTTTGTATGATGATTTGTGGTGACTCTGTTGTCACTGTGTGGCTGAATAACCAAATAAATGGCTCTAGACACAGGTAAGCAAGGCTGAAGGGTTTCAGACCATCACCAGGAATTGGTTGTTGAGAACATTTTTTTGTGGGTAAGACTCCCAAAAAATCAAGGCTTTTTGAATTTTTTCTGTGCTTTTACACAGGACTTGTGGCTACAACTCTGTTCTGTCACTTGTGGTAATCCACCTTGATTCAGGGATTAAAAATAAATGCAGCAATCCATCTCATGTTTAGAGGAACACCTCTGTTCCTGGTTTAAAGCTGTGCTGTGTGCTCAGCCCTGGCTCTGCTGCACCCATCAATTGCCAGCAGAACAGAAAACACGTGGCCAAATTTTGAGGGGCTCGGCGGTTGCTCACGGTGACTTTGGAAATATTCCTTTCTGCTGGAAGCCAGCAGAGGCACAAAGGGCAGCTGCTCTGAGCCACTCAGATGAGGCAAAAGGAATGAGCCTGTCCTTCAGCACTTTTCCTGCCCTGGGTTTCTCTCTGGCTGCCAGCTGAAGGAGCTGGCTGCAGCCAGTGCAGGTCAGTGCTGCTGCAGAGTTCCTGCAGTGCTGCAAATCCTTGCAGACTCCAACCCTCAGTCAAACGTGGGATTTGTGACCCTGCTGCAGGCTCACAAAGCTTTGGGATGGAAATGAGAATCTGGGAAGGTGGGATTTCTGAGTTAGATGCTAAGTTGATGGTGCAGTTTAATTCCCCTGTAGATTTTCTTGTTTGCAAAGAGACTGCTCGGAATTTGTCACTTGTTTTAATGTTCCATACCTTAGCCTTGAGGAAGCAAAGAGCTGAAAGGCTGGATGAAAGCAGGGTAAGAAAAAACTGAGTCCAGCAATTATTTTACTAAGCCTTCTAACACCCATCAACACTGTGAAAATTTTATCACCTCATTACTTCTTGACTCCAGGTGACAACAGTGGACCATGACACACACTGAGAGTGCAGCAGTTCTGCACAGATGTTTGTGCAGAACAACCTTTCTTGATTGCAGTATAATCGTCCTGAGATACGGGCAGAGCTTATTTCTTTTTCATATCTTTATGGCTGAAGTATTTTGATCACCTAAGAATTCTGATTCATTGCATCTTCCCTTTTGTATTACGCCCTCTCCCCTCCAACCACTCAATTTTTACTTGGCATTTGTCTCCTCCTTGATGGAAGCCTTTAAAAACAGCTCGTTTTAGCTCTTCTTTTTTGGTTTTGCCAAGCATTGAATGATGTGAGTGAATTAAATTAAATGCATTTCATGCATTAGGACGGGCCTCTTTCTGTTACTTAGTCTGATGGGTTTTGTGAGTCAGACCTGCCACACGTGTGTGTGACATTAACTGGGACCTTCCAAGACCAGCAGGGCAGGGTGAGGAGGAAGGTTTGTCACAGCTTTGGTAGAACTCACAGGTGGAATCCAGGCAGTTCCATCTTCTCCATCTCCAAACTCAACACAACAAATGTGCAAATTCAGGTCCGAATCTCAGTGCACTGTGAGCTGCAGAGGGTAGGAAGGGCAAGGAGAGAAAATAACTCATTTTTAATCACTTCCAGAAAAAGTCAGCCATCCTCCCATGAAGCTGTACCAGCAGGATCAGGCACTCACTGGGCAGGGAGGTGCCAGGAGGGCAGGACAGGAGGCTCCTTACACAAGGTGGCACAAAGCAGCTGAGAGCAGGGAAAAATCACAGCCTGCCTTTATCTGCTGAGTGATAACGCCAGGCTGGGAGCTTGGGGAAGACTGGGAAGAGCCAGGGAGAGTCACTGCCCGTGGGGTTTATGGAGAGAGGGCTGATAACACCATCACAGAGCTATGTGCCAGGTGTTGGGGCTGAACACGAGCTGCTGGGCAAAAGGCAAGGAGAGAGGGCTCCCAGGGCTGCCCAGGAGTACCTGAGCAGTGCAATAAAGCAAATTCCAGGTTTATTTTGCAGTCTGACCGACTGGGGCTGTGAAGGTTTGATATTCCAAAGATGATGTGGTGATCTGGAGAAGCAGCCAGGCAGGCTGGGTGGGATGGGCAGATGGCACAGGCTGGCATTTGTGTGCCAGCAAACCTCAGCTCCTTGGCAGGAGATTGTGGAGCGTGAGGAGCCCAGAGGCACATTTCTCCAAGGCCAAAAGTTCCCTCAGCACAGAAATACATTAACCATAAAGCTTAATATACCTCGAGAAGAGGAAAGCAGTTGGAAGTGGAATGGTTTAATTATCTTAAATAATTGCTTGGATTTTTTCCACCCATTTTTTTAGAAAATCAGTCTACAAGTAAGAAGAAAAAAATTCCCTAATTTTTTATAGGTCCAGAAAAATAATAGTGATAGGGATTTTTTTTATTTTAATATCACGTTCCAAGAAGATATTATTTCCCTGTTTCTTCCATGAAGACATGATGTATTGGATGATTCAAGTTTTTCCACAGCCTGTGCTTCTAGAACAAGAATGAAAATGCTGGAACACCCATTGCTTGGGTTTGTGATTTCTTATTAGGATTCTGCAGAGTGCCTACACAAAAGGCTTTAAATGCTTTTGTCATAGATGTCATTCCTCCCAAGGATTTGCTCTGGTTGTCTTGGTGTCACCATATACTTCAAACTCAATTAAAACTCCTGTGGAAGTCCCTAAAGGGATTGGGAAGTCAGTCACTGATGTTTTTGACAATGGACAGTCAGGGGAGAGGGAGGGAGCTCTTCCATTTCCATTGCAATTGTCTGTTCTGGTTACCATGACATCTAATAAACCCTTCTGGAGAAGGGAAATGTTTTCTATGGAAATATTCAGTATTCCTACAGTGAGATTTACAGCACTTGCTTAACTCTGAAAGACAAGAGCATGAATTCTGCCGGCTCAAAGTCGGCTTCGTTTGCTCCAACTGAGTTTTGATGGTTTTGACAGCTCAAGGTTCCACCTGGAATGCAAATATTGGGCAATGTTTGACTTCAGAAGAAATGTCTGCTTTTTTGTGCAGCCGGGAAGGGAAGGCAGACAGGGCTGGGCATGGCTCCTCCGACCTTGAACCTCCAGCCTGGAGATAAGAGCAGAGCACTGTCCTGGGCTGATGCTGAAATAGATCCTCATTCATCTGTTGAGCTCAGAAATCAGTTTTTTTACTTTTAAAACTGGATTGAGAATGAAGAGGGGAGAGGGAGAAGCAGTGCAATGTCTGAGGTGGTTATTTGTTATTTTCAAAACGTAAAGATTAGTATTGTTCATTTGTTGTGCTGGGCAGTGCTTTGCCTGTTGAATGAACAATTTTTTCCACTTTTCTCCGGGGAAATCTTTTTCCAAACCGGTTGGGGAGGGGCTGTTTGAATTTGCTTTCTAGAGACACCCCATTCAGAGGTTTCTTCCCAAATTTACCCTAAACCAGGACAGCACTTAGCAGCAATCTGGGATTTTTAATACCCACGTTGCCAAGGATCCTTCATCCTTCCCTGCTTCCTGAGGAATCCCGGAGAGGTTCAAAGCTCTTTAATGAACCAAAGAGAGGCCAGACAGCGTTGCGATTCCCCACCTGCACAAAGTTTAAGCTCACTTCACCTCACATTATCAACTCCAAAGGGATCGAGTGCAAGGCGAAGGACCAGGAGCAGCTTTTCCCTGGTCCCCCGTAACTCAACACAGGCGGAATCCCTTCGGAAGTGCCCCGGGGTACGAGGGGGAAGGGGCGCGGCTCTACCCGGCCCTCCCTGCCCGGAGCGGGGCGGTCCCTCCGTCTGTCTGTCCGTCTGTAGCTCTGTCTGTCCGTCTGTAACTCTGTCTATCTGTCTGTAACTCTCTCTGTCCGTCCGTCCGTCGGTCCCAGGTGTCCGGGAGCCGCGGGCGGTGAGTGCCAAGGGAACGGGGGTGGGCAGGGGGCAGCGGGGTCCGGCTCGGCCCCTCCTCGGCTTCTCGGAGCCCCGGCAGCAGCAGGAGGAGAGGAAAACACACATGGAAAGCCAGAAGGAAGCTGGGGAGGAAGGCGGTGAGACCTGGAGGGTGAAAGAGAATGTTGCGTTTAAAAGCAAAATTGTTGCTGCAGTTTCCCTTTCGCTCTGCCGGGACCGGCGGTGTTGGTTTGGCTTCCAAAGCGCTCAGCACAGCCCCGCAGTGTCAGGGGTTCTGCTTGCAGGTTTTCATTGATTTTATTAACTTGAAACACGATAACCAACGCAGTTGGATCGTCCAGCGCGATCCCGGTGGGATTCCATAGGGATGGGACGGTGTGTCCCAGCGCTCGGGATGCCGGTGGGAGCTGAGGGATGCTCTGGGCTGAGCTGGCAGCTGAGGGAATTCCCTCCTCAGTGTTCCACCTTTCCCTGCTGGCAGAAAAGGTGGGAGAAGGACCCTAGCACGGGTATAACGAGCTGAAAGAGCCTCTTGGCAACCTGTCCATGAGAAATCCGGGTGGGATGGAACCTGCTGGAGGGATCTGCTTCAGGCAGGGCAGGGCAGCACGCTCAGCTGCCCTTGGGAGGTGACACAACTTCCCGGGAATATCTGACTGCCAGCAGGGAGCCGATTCCATGGGATTTCCCCCCAAAATGCTGGAGGCTGCTGCTGCTGCTCGGGATAAGTGAGGCGATCCCATGTTTGGAGCAGGAGCAGATCCCATATTTCCCAAAAGCGAGGTTTTATTGTCTGGCTTTGCAGGTTTTCCCACTTGAGTGGATGGCTGCTGGTTACTGTGCCAAAAGAGAGGCAGCTCTGTTTCCACATGTGTTCCTTAAACGTGGTTTTCATTATTCATGCTATTTTCAGTCCTTTGTGGAAGCAAATGTTTGTGGCTTGGTTGTTTTGCTGGAGGATATGAAGAATTTTGTCCAACTCCAAGGTGCAGGCAGTGTTGCTTCAGTGCTTATCTGGGTGTAATCACAGTATTATTGAATTTCCTTGTTGCTCCACAACAGTAAAAACATTAATTGAAAAAGGCTGTTGTCCAACAAGAGAAAGGTCAAAGATTCACTTGTCAAAATGCTGCGATATGCATTCCTTTTATATTTTCAGGGGAGGGCATTTTCGAAGGGCCCAGCTCTGGTTCAGTTTGTGTGGAACTTGGATTTCTGATTCACTTCCTTCTCCTTTACAATTCTCCAGAAATTGTTCTTGTCTTTTTAGATTATGGATTTAGGCATTAGTTTTTAGTGCATGGAAATTCTCCTGTTTAACAAGAGGTACACGAGGGTGGGGGGTGATGACATACGGCGATAATTTAAATGTAGAAAAAAATAAGGAAAACTGAGATGAGTGTTGTAGAAAGAAAACTTTCGATTTAGTTTCTCCTCTGAAAGGCTCACATCTGAAATTTCACCTTGCAGTAGTTATTTCAGCAGGGGAGTGAGCTTCACAGTCCATTTTTCTCTTACTCTCAAGGTGTCTCTGATCTGCCACAGATGAATGAAGTCCAAGCCAGCCCTGGGCTGCAGGTAGTGCTCCCCCCAAAAAAACAGAATCCAGGCAGATGCTGCCACATCATGGGATCAGAAAGAAGGGCCCAGATGGGCTCCAGAAATAGTCTGATGACTTTTAGAGACTGCAGGACTTCCCTGTATCGTTATTTTATGGCAGCTGGTTGATAACAGATACTGGAAATTTCCTCAGTTCTGTCTTGTATTTTTTTTTTTTTTTAATCTTAAGTGAAGTTTGTGGCAACAAGATACCCCCTGAAAGGCCAAAAGGAGTGATTAAAGTGAATTCTAGCTTGTGTGTAAATAGCAGCTTTCAGAATAAAAACCACAGCATCTCCTTTTTCAAGTTAAATGTACAGAACGTCCTTCAGTGTCCAAACCAGGAACCAAAGGGGTTTTCTCAGAGTTGGGTGTTTGGGGTTTTTTTTATGTTTAAGAACAAAATCCAGTTTTATTAGACAAGCCTGGGCTAACGGTTACAAAAATTAATACAGGGCAGCACTTTGAGGCAGAAAAGGGTAAAATGAATGTTGGAAATTGTGTCATTTCCTACTGTCCTGACATGGCAAGGGGCAGGGACTGTGTGGTGAAAGGTCCTTTTCATGCCACGGAGAGAAAGCTGTCATGCAAGTCAGCACAAAGCCCCAGTATGTGCTCAGAGTTCTGGAGCCAAAAAGGTTTTTACTTAGAACATTTCCCTACTGTCTGGACACGACTGCAACCCAGGCACCCCCTCCCATGCAGATATTTTACAGCAGCACCAAACTGAGCTGTCTGGGGTTTGTCTTGGCACTTTTCAGAAAATTTCCAGGTTTAGAGTGAGCTGTCTGCAAGTCCTGGAGGAGGGACAGAAGGAATCAGAAGGATTTTCACTACTGAAATCTTCACTAAAATCTCAGAAAACAAACTCATTGCTACACATAAAAAGTAGCCTGGGTGGATTTTTTTTTCCCCCTCAGCTTTTACAGCGTTGATTTGCTGAGCTTTGGGTGGGTGAAAAGCCTTTTGATTTGTAACTCTGTGCTGGTAAAACAAATAAAACTTCTTGAGCAAATACAGCTCCAAAATGTGCTTTTGCAAAGTAGAGCTGACTTTTACAGGCTTTTGTAATACTCCCTTGCTTCTCACTGTGGCTTTAGGGGGGTTGTGAGGGCTGTAAATCATCCCTGAGCACACTTTGCAGTCCTGTACAGGTGGGTGAGATTGGAAACCTGCAAGGTTGGGGTGAGGGTCTCCTCCAAGTGTGATCACTGTGTCATTTTGAGCGTGTCCCTTCTTGCAGTGCAGTTTCTTCATTTAAAAATGCTGATTCTTCATGTGGCTCTGGAGGTGGCACTCAGTGCTCTGGGCTGGGGACAAGGTGGGCACAGCTTGGAGGGCTTTTCCAACCTCAGTGATCCCGGGATATTGCAGCAGGGAGGGATACAGCCCCTGTCACCCAGCAAATCCTTCCCTGCTGCTGCCATCGGGCTGGCCATGGTTTGGGGTCTGTGTTTGAACCCCTCCTTTCAGCACCAGTTCAGAGACAGCCAGCAAAGAGTGGCTGGGTTTGGTTATTTGGGAAGGTGCAGGAGCTCACCCTGTCTGGGTCTGTGGAGAATAGAAACACCTTTGAGAGTCCCAGCATGGAGCAGGAGATAAACCAGAAACTCCTCCCTGGTAGCTGCTGTCAGCATCTGCCGTGTGGTGGCTTTAGATATATCTGCAGCTCCAGGGACAAGGACACCACGGGTGGATTAGTTGGGTGGAATTACTTTCGAATTGGTTCTAGAAGTCTCTGAAGAAGCCATTCTAAATGTTAAGTTCTGTAGTTGGTTCTGCTCTAGTGGGTTCCTCCTGCTCAGGCTGTCCTAAGGCAGCAGGCACCACACAAAGTCACTGCTCTCACTTCTCCCTCCCACACCTTTGGGAAACTCACACTGCAGGGAGGGTTTTTATTAGGAAATATTTCTGTAACAATAGGCTTGTCCAGCCCTGGCACAGCTGCTCAGGGAAGTGCTGGAGTCCCCATCCCTGGAGGGATTTAAAAGACTCCACAGCCCTGAGGTGCTGTAGCCACTTGTGAAATTGTGATTAAGTGAACGCATTCCAAGGCAGACTCCAGTGGCATCCTTAGCACTGCCAGTTCCAGTAGCAATTTATTAATTGGTACAATTAATTCAGGACAATTGGGCGATTAATTGGGCAATTAATTCAGCAGTGAACATTCCACGGGCTGTAGTCTGGCTGCTGTTTGCACTGCACAGAGGAGATGTGAGCAGCACACATCAAATCCACCTTGGCATTGGCACTCTTGGGACTGCAGTGGCAGGAAGGGAAGCCTGGCAGTGACACTTCCAGTTTCAGCCTCTCCCAGCCTGGCAGTGTCACTTCTCAGGGTTCTCTCACTGGGTCTCACCCCAGACCAGTGAGTTTCTGCCTGAAATGGCCTCACTGTACTGGTGGCCAGAGCTATTGAGGCTTAAGGAATTTTCTGGAGAATTCTGGATGTTTTCTGCAGGTGGGAGAGCTGTGTAAGTGCTGACAGTCACTTGGAATGCTCAAATTTCATTAGGGTTTGTCTCATCAAGACTTTGCTCTTTCCCAGTCAGGCAATATGTTCCCAGTGTTAAATTATTGGTGTAATTACCCTGTTTTACTGTCTGTGGGCAGCTTGGACAAGGGCACCAGTTCCAGCAGAAGTGTCCCACCTACCTATCATTGTGCCCATTAATATGTTTTCCACTTGTGTACATTATTTTGATCGGGTGCAACTTCCTTGTAAAACCAGCTTTTCAAAAGTGTGAAGTGCTTTTTTTTGCAGCTTGTCACCGGCTGTAAAAAAAACCCTCTTCTTAGGTAACAAACCTTTACAGTATTTGGCAGGCGAAATCACTGCATTAAAAAAAATAGAAATAAAGAAACCAACCCACGAGAGATGTAGACTGAGCTGTGCTTTGCTGGAAATGTCCCACTTGCAGTTCATGTTCAGCAGCTGAACTGGAGTGGCTGTGGCATTACAATGAACCCTCTGTCTGGCTCTGCCAGGTGGAACAGGCTGCAGACAGAGATTTTCTCAAGGAACCCTCCCAGAAAGGCAGCGCTGCTGCATTCCTGTCCATTTCCCAACCCTGCAGGTGGATTCCACAGGGTATTCCCTCCTGGGAAAGGTCATTCCTTGCTTCACAGGGAGCACTGGGGAGGTTCATTCCCAATCTGCTTTCTCTCTGCTGAATTGAGAGTTTCAGCCCTTGCTTTTCATAAATGCTGTGTTCAAGTCTCCCATTGTACATTCATTTTTGGTTTAATGGTCTTTCTTTTTGTTTTTAGTGATGGCAGCAATGACAGAGACCAACAATATCCACGCAGTGATAGAAGGGCCAGAAGGAGACGATGCCAAGTGCAGTTTCCATCACAGAATGTTCCTGGAACCCCAAGAGAAGAAGAGGAACATGAAAGCTCTGCTGCTTAAGCAAGCAAAGAAAACTTGCAGCTGCACCCCAGCCAAAATCAAAGATTGTGTTTTGGGCTTTTTCCCCATCTTACAGTGGCTTCCTAAATACAAACTCAAGGAGTATCTGCTGGGGGATGTTATGTCTGGTGTGATCGTGGGGGTCCTGCTGGTCCCACAATCCATTGCCTACTCTCTCTTGGCCGGCCTGGAGCCCATTTATGGCCTTTACACCTCCTTCTTTTCCTGCATCATTTACTGCATCTTTGGCACCTCCCGCCACATCTCCGTTGGCATTTTCGGGGTGGTTTGCCTGATGGTGGGGCAGGTGGTGGATAGGGAGGTGGAGAGAGCTGGCTATGACCTGGAGCCAGCCGTGCTCAGTGCCCTGCCAGACCCAGGAGGGGACAGCAACAGCACCAGGAACGGGACCCAGGCGCTCTGTGACAAAAGCTGCTACGCCATGGCCGTGGCTGCCACCATGACCTTCATCTCTGGAGTGTACCAGGTGAGCAGAGCTGCACAGCCTGCTGCTGTTGGTTAGAGAGAGAAACGAGAGGAGACATCTGGGATTTGTGCAGAAGAGTTAACTGGAACACTCTAAACACAGAAAATTTCAAGCTTTCTGTGCTGTTGTGGTGGTTTGAACGCCAGGTGTGTGCTAAGGAAGGCAGAAGCCTCCCTTGGAATGGAGAATGCAAACCCCCTCCCTCCCAATTATTATAATATTTATTATAATTGGTGCCCCCTGTGAGGGGCAATTTTTCTCAATTTTTTTTTTGTTGAGATGAGACACCTGGGGTTTTGTGCAGAATAGTTAATTTTCTATTGTGTAGAGTTGATCTTTAAATGGTATTAGAAGGTGCTGTGTTTGAGTGTAATTGGTTAGTAATCTAGTGAAACTCAGTTTGTTGGTTGGTAAGGGTTATTGTACAAGTCTACCAAACTTTTCTATTTTTAGATTGTTTATCTATTTACTTCACAGATCCCCATGAGATAGAATTCTTGGTTTTGCAAGTGCAACTTGGGTTTTTTTTCACAAGAATAGATTGTTATGCAAATTGATTTTCATTCTTAGAAATAGTTTCTCATAAGAACTCAGCAGACTAACTGCTAATTCAGTTAAAACAGTAATAAGGCCTGACTTTACAAGGCCTTTCTTTCATAAAGTTTTCCCTGTATACAACAGACAGGTGTGGTGTGCAAATAGTTGTAATTCTTCTGCAGGATGGGGACTGTCCCCATCCTGCTGGGTTTGCACATATCCTCAATCTGCACCTGGGGCTGGAGGTCACTGTGGGGCAGGAAATTCCTCTGGGTGCTCTCCCTGGTTTTTATCAGCTTTTCCTGCTTCCATTGCTTCTCTTTTAGGGAGTGCTCCCCATTTTTTAACAGCTTTTCCTGCCTCCATTTCCTCTCGCTGCTTGTCTTTTAGGGAGTGCTCCCCATTTTTTTTTTTTTAATCAGCATTTCCTGCCTCCATTGCTTCTCTTGTGGGGATTGTAAGGACCTGCACCTCCAGCTCTCAAGGTCTGCTCACACCTTCCTCGCTGTGGCCTGAAACTCTGTTTATTTTTTTTGCATTAAACTCCATTTCATCGGGCCAAAATGTGGTGCATCAGCTCCTAATTCCAGTCTTTAGTTGTTTGCCTTTAACAAAATAAAATTTGGACAGTAAAAGTATCTCCAGTTTCCTTTTCTTTGTAAATGGGCTGTTAAAAATTTCCTGTTGCATGGAAAGGATTCTCCTGAGAGGATACAATATATTTTATATTTATATATCTCGACTTATTTTCTAGAACTCACTGCTTGCCTAAACTAAAGCAGGTATCCTTGTTTTTAGAGTCTTATCCATTAACCAGAATGGGAATATTTTTAGCAGCACTGCAGAGCTGTGGTATTTGAGTTTGTGAGTTCACATTCATTTGTTCTCATCTGTCCAAGGTGACGACCAATCCCAATGTGTAGGAGGGGAACAAAACCTGTTTGTGACACTTTAAAATACAGGTTTTGGACACAACCTGGAACTTTTTGTACTGCAAGTTCATGTTGTGTTGTTTCACAAATATTTTGGGCCTCCCAGGCCACACTGGATTTTGGGTTTCATCTTTCATACCTGTGGGATGGGTGCAGTTTTGGAGTTGTGAATTGCACTTAATTTTCCTTGCAAATACAAGTACAATTAAGTTGCTTTATCAGGAGAAATCAGATTAGTTTATCTTCAGTCCCTGTGATTATTAGGCATAATTCTTTACAGGCCAACACCCTCAAATTTATTTTTTCAACTAAGATCACATATTCTTTGTATCAGAAACTTCATGATCAAATCATAAAAAGGAAATCTTCTCACCTCAATTAGTACAGCCTAACCAGGTAAGCTAATTATTTACACTTAGAACAACCTTGAATTAATTATCAAGGCTCTAAGGGATCCTTTTGGAGAGCTTTTGAGCTGATTTCAGCCAGTCCAGGTCCCAAACCTGCCTTCTCTTCAGTAATTCTTTGGGATTCTCATGGAGTTCCCAGTTATTTCTACTTATATGATCTGCAGCAGAGGAGTTCACAGACTTTCTGAGTCAGAGGCACCAAACTTTCTGCAGTGCAAAGGACAGCTGTTACCCCACAAGCTGTGGTTTTATTGCAGGCTCTGAACTCCAGTGTAAGGCAGACAAAGGCCACCAGAAAAGTTTTAGATCTTTGCAAAGTTCACAGAGTTTAGAGGAACTAAAGGAGAAATGGCAAAAGCAGACAAAGTACTTCAAACGTGGGGTTTGGGGTTGTTTTTTTCCCTCTAGGTTTTCTTCTTTTTCTTTTTTCCCCACCAGAATAATTAGTAGAGCAAACAACGAACATTTGTTCAGGGGATGAAGCACCCCCCAGAAAGCCTGGTTTGAATACTGGAGATTTTTCTCCCTGTTCAGACCATGCCTCATCCTCCAGGATGTTGGTTTGGTTTTTATCCCAGATGACAAAATCTGTGGGATTTGTGTCCTGACCTGTGGTGTGTGCTTGATCCCTTCCAGGTGGCCATGGGTTTCTTCCAAGTGGGTTTTGTCTCCGTGTACCTCTCGGATTCGCTGCTGAGTGGATTTGTCACAGGGGCCTCCTTCACTGTCCTGACCTCCCAAGTCAAGTACCTGCTGGGCTTGGACATTCCCCGGAGCGGAGGCATCGGCTCCTTCATCACCACCTGGATAAACATCTTCAGAAACATCCACAGGACCAACCCCTGCGACCTCATCACCAGCTTCTTGTGCTTCCTGGTGCTCATCCCAGCCAAGGAGCTTAACGAGCGCTTCAAATCCAAGCTCAAGGCTCCAATCCCAGTGGAGCTCTTCGTGGTCGTGGCAGCCACTCTGGCGTCTCACTTTGGGAAGTTGAGAGAGACTTACGGCTCCAGCATTTCTGGGCACATCCCCACCGGGTTTCTGCCGCCGCGCCCTCCAGACTGGGCCCTGATTCCCAACGTGGCGTTGGATGCCATCCCCATTGCCATCATTGGCTTTGCCATCACCGTGTCCCTCTCGGAGATGTTTGCCAAGAAGCACGGCTATTCCGTGAGGGCCAACCAGGAGATGTATGCCATTGGCTTCTGCAACATCATTCCCTCCTTCTTCCACTGCTTCACCACCAGCGCAGCTCTTGCCAAGACCCTGGTCAAGGAGTCCACGGGCTGTAGGACACAAATGTCCGGCATGGTGACCAGTTTGGTGATCCTCTTGGTCCTCCTCGTCATCGCCCCTCTGTTTTACTCCCTGCAGAAATGCGTCCTCGCTGTCATAACCATCGTCAACCTCCGCGGAGCCCTGCGCAAGTTCAGGGACCTGCCCAAAATGTGGCGCCTGAGCAGGGTGGACACGGTGATCTGGGGGGTCACCATGGTGGCCACGGCGCTCATCAGCACCGAGATCGGGCTCCTGGTGGGGGTTTGCTTCTCCATGCTCTGCGTCATCTTCCGGACCCAGCGGCCGGAGGCGCCGCTGCTGGGCTGGGTGGCTGAGTCAGAGACCTACGAGTCCCTGTCTGCCTACAAGAACCTGCAAACCAAACCTGGGGTGGTGGTGTTCCGATTCGAAGCCCCCCTCTACTACATCAACAAGGAGTGCTTCAAATCCACCCTCTACAAGCAGACCGGGGTCAACCCCGTGGGGGTGAAGGCAGCCAAGAAGAAAGCAGCCAAGAAAATGCTCAAGGAGAAGGAGGCGGGCTCTGGGGACAAGCAGAGCAGCACCCCCGTGGATTTGGGGTGGGAACCTGTGGGGTTTCACACCATAGTGATCGACTGCTGTGCCGTGCAGTTCCTGGACACCGCCGGCATCCGCACGCTCAAGGAGGTCTGCAAGGATTACAGGGACATCGATGTCCTTGTGCTGCTGGCACAGTGCAACCCTTCTGTCAGGAGCTCCCTGCTCCGAGGGGAGTTTTTCCAAGAGGGGGAGGACCACCTGCTCTTCCACAGCGTACACCAGGCCGTGGACTTTGCCCTGGGCACGCAGGGGCGCAGCGCTTCCATGAATTAACTTGGACAGAGAGGAGGCTGGAGCGAAGCCTGGGCAAACGTGTGTGTGTGTTTGTGTTTATGTGTGGATTTAATCGATGTGTGTGTGCTCAGGGAGCAGGGCAGGCTGCTGCCATCTCTCTGGCTTTACCTGCCAGCTGTACAGATTCCATAGGAGGTGCTAAATGAAGGCAGTTCATTAACCTGATTAATCTGCCAATCTGAAGTTTGCATAGGGTTATTCATCTCACGACTCCTCTCTGGAGCTTTCTGTGACCCAGTTCCACTCTGAAGCTGTGATCAAAGCTTTTCTGCAGCCCTGTCCCCGTGGATGGGGTGGGATTTTGGGGTAGTCTGGCCATCCTGTCCAGCTGAAGAACGAGGCAACTCGTTTCTCATCCCTCATTCTGACGTTGCTTTCCATCTCCACACCCTCGTGTTTGCCAAGGAATGGCTGCCAGGGACTGTTTGCTCTGGGCTTTAGTGGCCACTGTTTAATTTTGCAACCTCCCTGAACCTCAGATAGAGAAATCAAATCGAAACAGGCAGGAAAATTTCTTAATGAATCTCTTTCTAGCCAAGCACCTCTCACCTCCAGAGGTTTTGGCACTGCCTCCTAATTCAGCCAAGCCACAAGGGCATGGTTATCTCATTTCTCCACAGGCCTTTACCTGCCTGTGCCCATGAAAATCCTGCCTCTCCACCTTGATTTTAATGATTTTTTTTTTCCCCTAGATAACTCTTTAGAAGTCTGATTCATTCTTATGGTCAGCCAATTGTTTTCCTAATATTTAGGAGCTCTTTAGGATTGTGAACATTAGATATGGAATATATCTAGTTCTTTAATTGGAACCAAAAACTGCCTAGAAGGGAGTTTTTTTATGCCAGGCAGACAGAATCACAGGCACCAAAGAGAAAGGGGACAAATAGATTATCCAGCATCTGCCCAAAAGTGTCCATGTCACACAGACTTTGTGCATGAATGCAGGATTTATTGGCTATAAACCCTTTGCTCTGTCCTGGACTTTATGCAATGGGAGTGCACAGGCCATTGGAAAAGGAGCCAGGAAAAATCTTTCCTGAATATATATATATAATTTTTTTTAAATCCAGGGGATTTTTAAAAATTTTTTTATTTTTTTTAAATCCAGGTCAGTGTAAATAGAGCATTTTACTTTGATTTAAAATTACGTAGAAGTGAAGAGTGCCTGTTCTTCATGCTAAAATACAAGGGTAGGAAAAGGTTCTCTTTCCTCACAGCAGTAGAATAATTGTGAAGGCAGAATTGAGAGATTAACAGCTTTTCTTGAATACCAGCTGTACACAGCACACATCCCTGGAAGAGGGTGCTTTCCTCCCAGAGGAGTTTACAATCTGAATTTCAGGTGCTTCACAGCTTTTAAAAGGGAAAGGTGCTGTGTACAGACAACATTCTCATCCTTAATAATTCAAAAATAATGAGTCAGAAGTCAAAAGAGGCATAAAATCCCATATGAATTGTGAAATGCTTACAAAATAGAAAGATATTTTGAGTTTAAACTCTTTTGTTGGTTTGCTTTTTTTTTTTTTTTTTCCTGAGCAAGGAGCAGTGACTATTCTTTCTGGGAAAGCTGGATGTTGTGGATCACTTCACTCTGGGAGCCTCAAAGAAGGATGAGGCAGCAGAAAGATGAGTCCTTTTTGTGTCAACTGAACTTCTTGCATTTTTTTAGGACACCAGAGCAGCACAGAAGGACAGGAGGAGGTGAGGGCTGGCTGTGGCAGAGCTTGGAAAAGGAGAAGCTCACTGATCTCCACCCATTCCATGTCCTAGAACTGGCACTGGGGAGGAAAGAAGCCTCAGTGTGGCACAAGAAAAGTTTTCAGTGCTCATACCCCACAAATATTCTTCTGCCTCAGCCTCGAGGTTTGGGTATGAAGGAGGTGAATCCCAAATTCTGCCGAATTTTTCCCTTTGCTGCCGTAAGCTCCTGCAGGAATATTTTTCTTCTGGGCTGAGGATCCTTTGGGGAACTGTAATCACTGAGGTGGCACTGCCAGAGAGGATGGGGCTGAGCTCTATAAAAGCAGTGAGCAGGGTTATATTTTCAGGTTGTGTTTCAATTTTTTAACCAAACCTGTTCTGTGGGCAGGTTTGTCCCCACAGAGGTGGCAATGCCATGGCCTGGGAGAGCCCCTTTGCAACCACAGTTTGCTCACATGATCAGAAAGAATCTCTGGAACTTCGAACAAAAGCCTCGAAGCAGGTTTGAAACGCTGATTTTTAACTCCTGTTTTGCCAGAGGGCAGAGCAGCAGCGCTGAAAGCGCTGATGAAGAAAAGGACAGCACGTGGTGGTTGCAAATGTTTTATTTGTTATTGCAAAGGTTTTATTTGTTGTTGCCTTCCTGCAGCTGCTTGTCTTTGCCCTTCAGGCATGGGCAGGACTCAGGGAGAGGAGGAAGGAGCTGCTGGACTTCAGGGCAGCTCAGCCACCAGTGGGACAAAAGTCAAATAAAAACTGCCCTGGGCTGTTCTTCCCTTTTTCCCTCCCTCCCGTGTTCTTTCCGTGCTGCCCAGGTGGAGACTTTTTCACCTGTGACCGTGCACAGGTTTGTGTAACCCAATTCCAAAACTTTCCTTATGTAAAGATGGGTTTGCAAATCCATTCCTACCTGTGCCAGGAAGGGAGGAATAGCAATGTTAACTCCAAAACCTAGTGGGATGTGTGCTTGTGGTTCCTGGGTATTTATATACATAAAAGCACAATAAAACAGCCATAAAATGATTTTTCAGGTAATTAAATTAGATTATATCTAGAAGATGTGCTGAAAATTACCTGGAGCACGTTGCATTTGGCCTCAGTGCTGTTTGTGCAGCCTCCAAATTCCATTTCCAGCAAAACGCAAGAAACTATTAAAATGCAACAGCAAAAGCAGCCAAAACAAACACTTTTAATGTTCTTATTTAAAATAACATCCAGGGGCCATAGCATTGATAAGTATCTATTAATTCAGGCTAAAAGGAAACTGAAATAAATTTGCCATTTGCCAGAGAGTTCAGTGCAATAGGGAGTTCTTGGGAATTAACTGGAGATTAAAGCTTATTATGGCTGGAATTTCAGCCCTTTTCAGTGGGTTTCAGCCCTTTTCCTTTTAGAAATCATTTTTTTAGCAGTGACATGAATTGTTTTTCATATATCTGGTTTGAGCCTACTAGCAAGCAGCACCTTTTGCTTGCATTTGTTTCTGGACCCTTTAAAGCAATCCAATTTTATCTTTAGGAACTGGGGATCACTGACTGGCAGCTTTTCCTCTAAAGCATTTGGTTTAGAAAGGAATTCCAGATATTTTGCTGCTGTGTGATGGGTGCAGCAGCTGTAAAGATCTCCATTTATGCTTTTGTGATATTCCTGTCCTGTCCTGGAAAGGGCTCTCCTGCCTTCTGCTGCTTGAAATGAGCAGTGGTAGGCACGTGCCAGGTTTTTTTTAAGGAGAAATCTGTCATAAAAACTGCTTCCTGTGCCTTCCCTCATCCCTGAATTTGTAAATTGTGGGAAGAGGGCCCCTCAGAACGATTGGGTTTGGGTTATTCATCAGTCTGGAGCAGGGATGTTCCTCCCAGGTGCCACCTTCAGAACCCCAGGCCATACTGGAAGCTGGTATAAATCAGTTCGACTCTATCCCCAAATGTCCTAATCAGCAATTATCAGTCTAAATGAAGAATTAAGAGATCATTAGCACGTTCATCACTGACAACAACAGAGCATTGTGGAAATGCACACTCTCAGTCTCAGCTGTTCTGGAAATGTCTTTAGCACTCTCCAGGCTCTGTTTTTCCCTGGTGTGTCGCTGCTATGGCTGAGTGGTGTCAGTTCCAGCTGCACTAAGAAATATTTCATTTCAATCTCAGAGTGTTTTGACACAAAAACCATTTTCAGTCCACTTCACACAAAACATTTTTCACTCCACTGCAGTGGGCACGGGATGCTTTTATGGGGTTTTATACTGGAGATTTTGTGATGCTGATTTCCTTTAAGCCACTGCAGCTCCCCCTGCTTCCAGACCCTGCAGGACCAACCTCCACCTTCCTTCTGTGTTTTGCTGCCAGACACTGAAACAGGACTGAAATATTGACTGTAAACAGGAGAAGTTGTGTGTGTTGGTGTTCCTTGTGACCTGCTGCTCGGTTTTCATGATCTTTTGCTAAAACCAAAGCTCCTGAGCAGTGCAGTGAGTGAAAAACAACCCTCAACCCCCCCAGTCCTCTGGGAGAACCAGGATTTGGGGCTCTGCTGGCTGAGGGGCCCCAAGCTGGAGCCCCAGCCTGGTTTGGGGCTGGCAGAGGGTTAGGGTGAACCTGGAGGGGTCTTTATTATGGGATTAATGTGACTTGGTGCCTTTGTCCACAGGAAGTGTGGCACCAGCCCCTGTGTGGAAATCTGGGATTTCTGGGGTGTAGGATTCTTTATTTCTGTCTGATTTTAATCTCAGTCCACACCTGGCTGTTCCAGGGGAGAAATCTCAGCCACCCTTTTGTCTCTGCTTATTTCTGCTGGCTTTTGCCAAGAGGATCAAATCCCCTGCTGGTGGAGCAGAGGTGAGAATTGCAGGCAGGAAAACACCCTGGGTTTAAGCCATGCCCAGAGCCTTGTTCTGAGGCTGCTGAACTCAGCCTGGGCTCTGTCCTAGGTCCAGCTGAGGGTGAAAATCTTCAGGCAAAAATCCATTTCAGGGCATTATCTCCTCTTGTGGGCTGTTTTTTTTCCACCTGCTTTGGAAAAGTGATTAAATGCTCGAAGGAACTGACATTTTAATTTTTTTTATTTCTTTTTTGCCCAGACATGGCTAAGCTGACAAAGCTGTGGTGTAAATATTCCTGTGCTGCTCGTGCCAGGCTGAGGCTTTGTTTTTGTGTGGCTGAGTTTGTTCTGCTGAGTGTAGGATGATATTGTGGGACACCAATATTGATATAACTCCAATCTTAGAGTCTTTTTCCACACTGGAAGGGTTTGCATTTCCCTGCTGGCACAGACAAGAGGAATCCTGTCTTTAGTGCAGGCTTTGCACTGGGAATGACCTCGTTAAACCCCAAGAATTAATTACACTGGGCCATCAGCTTTATAAGCCTTTGGAGGATCAGCTGCTTGTGTGAAACTCAACCTGAGCTTTATAATTTTAGTAAATTATAATTGCATGAAAATTTTCATTTTTCAAATTCTATCTGAAGTGGAAATAATTGTGAGCCTTGCTTTTTTTTTTTTTCTTTTGAGATCACTGCAGTGCTAAAAGCAAGGCCTCTAGTTAACTAAAATGGCAAATATTTAATATATATATTTAGTTCATAGCATAATTAGTACCTGTCTATTTAATTTGCTAGAGATTCTATAAGCTAATAATGATATTCTTTGCTGTGCAAATTCATCAAATATTTCAGCACTGGATGGAGAAGCAAATTTCCATTGAGGTAAAATTGCTGCTTAAGTATTTGAATCCCAGCTCTGACAGCACTTAGTCCAGCTCCCAAATGATCTAAGGATTCCACATGTAGGTAGGAAACATTTTGTTGAACTTGGATCAAATTTTTCTATCTAATTTTTTACTTAAAGAAGTAAATTTTATGTATGTTTGAAATGCAATTGAAACATGGTTAAGGAGAGGTAAAATCTCATTTTTTTATGACTAGCACATGATGCTTTAAGTTTTTAGTTTTGTATTCCTGACCGTCTCTAATATGTTCTTGGTGTGTTCTGGGTTATTTTTTTAATAATTGAAAATTCAGAATAATTTTAGATTAGCCCCTCCCTCAGTACTGGGGACGACCAACAAATATTTGTGGGGAAAATTTGATTTTGTCAGAGGTTGTCTCACCATCAGTTCTGTATCTATGCTCTGCCTGGTGGTGGCTCTCCTTGCCCTGTCCTGTCTGAGCTGTACCCATTGTTATTTTTAACTCTTCACGTGCCTTTTTTGTCACTGGAGATTTGTTAGCACGGGAATTTTCTGTCAAATCTGGTATAAAATCATTGGGGTTTCTTCAGCACGATTAAAAGATGGGATTTATGGGGTTTTTTGTTGTTGTCAGATAAATGTTTGGGGTGGGTGAGGTTGGAAGGGAGCTCAGTGTGTCACTGGTGTCACCTCCCTGCTGCAGCAGGGCCAGCCCTGAGCACAGAGCACAGCAGTGTGTGCAGACAGCTCTGGAATATCCCCAGGGAGGAGACTCCAACCCCTCTCTGGTGTCTGTTCAGGGCCCCCAGGACACTCTGCTGGCTCAGGGACAGCTCCTTGTCCCCCAGAACAATCCTTCTCCACAGAGCTGCTCCCCCCCAGCCTGTGCTGCTCCAAGGGATTGTTCCTCCCCAGGTGCAGGGGGAGCTGCCCTGGCTGAATTTCGGGCAGTTTTTGCCAATCTCTCCCCCCTGCCCAGGTGTCGTGACACAATACCTACCAAAAGTTTCCAAGGCAGAAAAAACCTTTTATTTCAGCTTTGTTTTCCCTTTTATCCATTCCTTTCACCAAAGGCCTGCACTTCACTCATTGGTCAGTAAAAGGTATTTTTACATCAAATCTCTCTGTTCTTGGTTAGTTTACACACTTTGTTCCCTGATTCCCACGAGACAGATTTCTTATTTACTGCGCTGCAGTTGTTTTCCACTCAGGAATAGTTTGTTGTGTTAACCAACTCTCATCCCCAAGACTGTTTCCACCTGAGAACTTGCCAGCTCCTTTAGCTGCACATAGAAATGACAAACCAGCTATTCATTTAGCAGAGCAGTTAATAACCACAATCTCCATGTGGGGACAATGCAGTGCCATGTGCCGGGGAGCAGCTCCCTCCTGTGGGCCAGCACTGAATTCCTGAATTGCCATCCTGGCCAGGTTTGGTGCTATTTTGTATTTGTTGTATTTTACAACAGGTGTAGTTACAGCACCTGGTGTTGCTCATTCAGCCCTGCAAAATTGCTGCCATGGGTTTCAGTGTTCCCTGAGATAAACCAAGCTGTGCCAGGAGAGGTTTGGGGTGGATCTCAGGAAAGGTTCTTCCCCCCGAATGTGCTGGGCACTGCCCAGGCTCCCCAGGGTATGGGCACTGACCTGAGGCTGCCAGAGATGCTCAGGGTTGGATTTTGGGGCTGTGCAGAGCCAGGAGCTGTCTTTTGATGGTCCCTGTGTGTCCCTTCCCTTTGATTCTGTGATTCCATCCCAGGTTCCATGGCTTGCTCAGGTCATGGCCAGTAAGAGCCAGAAAAAATCTGCTAGCAGCTGTGAGGGCAGTTCTGGGCAGCTCCTGTGACATTGTCTGCAAACGTGTCCTTGAGTTATGGAAAAGACTTTCCTGGCCCAGCACGGCTCAGCTTTTACCTGAGGATGCCTTTTACCTCAGGAGACCTCCACAGGCTGAAATTTCTGTGTTGGTGCCAACAGAGTAGGAGGAGCACTGGGCTGTGGGGAATGGCTGCAGGAGCTTCCTCCTGAAAAGCAGAGAACAACCACAGCCTCCAGCAGAATGAGTCTGGTCACAGCTGAGAGAACCAGGTTCAGCCAGCCACACATTCCCCTGTGCTGCTTTAGGCCTGGCTTTACCTGGGATTAACTAATCCTTGCCATCCTGTGCTTGGTGGGACCCTCCAGCCTCACCTCCTGCGTTTCCCTGCTGGCACAGACGAGAGGAATCCTGTCTTTAGTGCAGGCTTTGCACTGGGAATGACCTCGTTAAACCCCAAGAATTAATTACACTGGGCCATCAGCTTTATAAGCATTTGGAGGATCAGCTGCTTGTGTGAAACTCAACCTGAGCTTTATAATTTCAGTCAAATTCTATTTGAAGTGGAAGTAATTGTGAGCCTTGCTTTTTTTTTCTTTTGAGATCACTGCAGTGGTAAAAGCAAGGCCTCTAGTTAGCTAAAATAGCAAATATTTAATATATTAAATATTTCTATATTGGCTTTATATAAATTTATATATTTATATAAAGGCTGCTGGGAATGGTGTCCCAGGGCTCCAGCCTGTTCCCACACAAACTTCTGAGCACTTCATTACAGCTTTTGCAGCACTTCCTCCTGAAGAGGCTTCATCACCCCTTTTCCCAAAGCTGTTGACTCCCACCACTCCCTGTGACAGCATCCCAGTGTTTGAGGTGGGGGGGAAAAGCTTCTCCTCCTGTTTAAAATCTGATGGGAGAGCCAATCTTGTCACGTGGCAGAAGATTAGATTACATATGAGGAGAAAATTCTTCACTGAGTTGGAAGATCATCTCATTGCAAACACCTTCCACTATCCCAGGTTGCTCCAAGCCCTGTCCAGCCTGGATTTGGACACTTCCAGGGATGAGCCAGCTTTTCTGGGAACCCTGTGCCAGGTCCTCACCCCCCTAAGGATTCCAGGTAGTCTGGGCTGGATGCCTATTCAGTATGAAATAAAAATGTGCCTCCGTGTTTTCACTCCACTGCATTCATCTGGAACCAAATTAATCAGTTTGCAGAGCCCTTACAGCCTTTTCAGGAATTAGCTGGATAATCTGGAAAGGGGTCATAAACACTGGGAATGTGTCGTGCAGGGGAAAACGTGGGGACAGCAACAAGGGGCAGAAAAACCTCATCAGGAATTTTTTTCATCCTTGCTGTCTAACGACAGAGTGCTCCCTGAAACCTCTACAGCTGATGTGCTTGGCTCTTCTTTTTTTCCATCTTCCAGGAGTGAAAATGCTCTTTTTTTTGTTGTTTATTTGTAATTCTCCTGGTCCCTCTCATCCCCCCACGTGCAGTCCCAGGGTCAGTGACACTTTCAGCCTCTCAGTATTTGTGTTATCTTTGTCCTGCTGGGGCCTAAACTGCCCTGCCAGAGAACAGGGGGCTGCAAAAACTGCTCTGTTTCCTGGGATGTGTTATCTCCTGCAGAAATGTAAACAATCCCTTCCCAAGAAAGAATTGGAGAGGTTCTGCTCAGCTCTTTGTGTTCTCGGATGCTTCTGTTGGCTTTTGCCATCTCAGCAGTTCTGGGTTCGTCTCCTTTTCCTAGTTTTTCCCTTAAAAAAAGATGATGGTTTGCAGGAAATATATTGCAAGTGAAGCTGAACCAGCAGCCATCCAAAAATATGAAACTGCCAACCCACCATCTGAAGGTAAGGAAAAGCATCTCTCTTAACCTGGCACCTTTTTCTGCCTCACTTCCTTTTTTTTTTTTTTAATAAAAATTGTGATCTAAGTCACAGGCAGCAGTGGGTGCAGCCATGTACTAAGCCAGGCTGGCCCATGACCTGAGAGACTCCCAGAAGCCAAACAGTCCCAAAATATCTTTAATAATATCTTTAATAATATCTTTAAATAAACTTTAAAGTAAATCCAGCCCCTTTGTGCAGTGCAGTTAAATCTGTTCCAAGGAAAACTGGAAGATGCCAACTTGTCCTGAAAAACAAAAGGGATGCATTGACTCAGCAGCACAGAATTCAATTTGCTGCCTTCACCTGCTGCAAAATACCTGGATAACAAGCACAGACCCAGGAAATTCCATGTTTTTTGCTATATTTAAGCTAGAAAACAGCAAATGCCACTCCTGCATTTCCTGGTGCCTGGAGCTCGTTGGCACTGCTCTGTTTTTCTAACCTGGCTGCAGGGGCTGGGGGATAGATGGATGTGAAATTGTTCACACACCATGCCAGGAATAAAATCTTTGATTTTCATGCTCTGGAAACAGAGGGGGCCGTGTCAGTTCAGGCAGGGTCCTGTCTCCACTTGCATTGTCCAAAACCATCTGTGCAGCCCAGCTTTGCCCAGGATGGAGCTGGACATGGAGTGAGTTTATAGTGGCAATAAAGAACAAACCTTGAAGATGCTTTTGGCAACAAACTGTTTCAGCTGTGCTGACCTTGCACCAGCACAGCCTTGGGTGGCTCAAGGTCACCCAAAGTTCCCTGGTGGGTTTCTTTTTTGTGATGGTGTTGGAATCCAAAAATGCAGAGAGATCCCAGAATATTGAGCCTGTAGGCCAAAGCTTAAAATGAAACACAGGGTTTAATTTGGGACCTTAGAAAAAGCTTCCAAATGGAATTATTAGAAGAAAAAATGTTGATTTGTAGTTTAAATCGAAACATATCAAGCTAAGTAGAAAAAGTTTAGAATTTAAGATATAGAAGTAGTTATAAAAATAATAAGAAGTTTTAAAGTGTGGTATTAAGTTTGTGTGTCATTAAGTGATTGGTTAAGAAATTCTGCACTGTGGCAAAAGGTATAAAACAGAATAACTGATTATTGGGTTAAAAACCTAAATATTCTTGGAGGTAGTGTTTTATTGGTCAGTAAATCTTTAAAAGGTCTTGTGACCTTCTGAGCCACGAGATGTGAGCAGAACTCACCCTCCCTGTCTGTGTAGAAGAGAAGAAGAAAATAAATTTCACCACCTAAAGCAGCTCAGAAGGTCCCATCTCTAATTTCTACAATCCATAAATTCCCCAATATGATGCATTTCCCACAGCAAATGTGAAACTTGGGGATTTTCTGCCCTAGCCTCACCTCATGCAGAAAAAGGAATTCCAGAGAATTCCAGAAATATATTCCACAGGGTCACCAAGGGGGTTTTTACAGCCCCTCTGCTGGGATGCAGGACATGGAGTGGCCTCTCCTCAGAGAGAATTTCCAGCACAGAAAACCAAATTCACAGGAAAACCAGCAGGGACAAGGAGTTTGAGAACTGCAAAAAGCATGGAATATTTTAAAGTAAAGTATAGGATATATTTAAATAGCAAAAATATACAAAAGCAACTGGGACTTTGAACACAAGAAAAGAGAGGAAAAAGTTCTAGGGAGGGATGGCAGGAAAGGTTTGGAGGCAGAAGCCTCAGAGAGAGAGAAGAGCAGGGCTCTGTCAGAGCTCTATCAGGGCATAAAGGAAATCTTAACAAATATAAGAGCTCCAGAATACATAAATGAAGGTGGAATTTGGAAGGAAAATCAGCAGCAGGCAGTGGCAGCAGGCTGGAGGCTGAGGGTAACCTAAATCCTGCCACTAAGATAAATTTTCCACTAAGTGTGGAAAAAGTGCTTCTCCCCATTTTTGTGGTGGACAGGGCAGAGATCCAGAGCTGGATCTTCCTAAAGAAGATCAAACCCAAAAGAGGATTGTGTTTCAGCCCAGGGAACAATCAGACCAAAGACCAGCCTGGTCAGCTCTTCAGTGGCTCACTCATCATTTCTTCAGTGAATTTCAGAATGAAGGATTCATAGAGAAAAATGGAAATTTGGGTCATTTGCTAGGGAAGAAGATGGGAAAAGAGAATGGGTGAGTTGAGACCACATCATCCAGGCCAAGGTAAAAAATGAGCAGTAACTAGGAACAAAGTGTCTGAAAGGATCATCTTTTCAGGACAGGAGGCCAAGGAAAGATAGTCTGTTATTGAGAGCAGGGGAAGGGAAACTCTCAACAATGCACCTGAAAACACAGGAGCTGTGGAGGAATGGCAGAAAAAAAAAAAAGAATTTATATAAATGGATAAAAAACACTGAGCAGCTGCCTCCCTGCCATGTGCTCTCATTTTCTCCTGCTGCCAGAGAACACGGATGTTTCTTATTTATTTACTTTTAATTACTGAGATCCAGACGTCTCCTGATGAGATAAATGTAGCTCAGGATGCTGGTTTCCCCCCTTCTCTTCCCTCACAGTGTCTCCCCAGCATCTGCATCCAAACCTGGTGGAAATTCTCCTTCTCCATCCCCACTCCAGCTCTCCGTGGGCTCTCAGCCTCCTCTCCAAGAAAAGGCCAAGGTGTCTGGCAGGCATTTATCCAGCTGCATGGGGCATCCAGCAAAATCAGGACTAGGTCAGTGGAAAAAGAGATGGAAAAGCAGAACAGGGGGTGTGGGAGTGTGTGCTGGGAGCTCTGGTGGAGGTTGTTGGCACAGCTCACAAGGGCACAGCAGTTCCAGCTGGTATTTATGAGGCTGCTCTTTCCACTCAGGGTGATGAACAATCCTTTTTTTCCTGGCTGCTGGTGCAATTGCTCACCTTTACCTACCAAATAACACAACCCTGCTCTTCTCCCCGTTGTGTTTCAGCACAGCAAAACCCATTGTTATGTGTGCTGAGCTCTAAAAGGCTCTGCAAAACGTGGATTGTGCAGGTTTGACACGTCCAAAGTTCTGCTGTCTCCCTGAAATAACCTGTGCCACCACAGCTTTGCTCTCTGTGAAGGAAAAACTACCAGGAAAGGAAAGACACACTGGAATGAGCTTTGCTTCTTGGTTTTTGGCACAAAAGCTTGTCCAGAAGAGATGAAAACCTGAGCAGAGAAGCTCAGCAGGACCTGAGCTTGCTCAGCTCAGAGAGGGGCAGAGCAGGGAGGTTTCTTTCCATCATTCCCCTTGTTTAGCAAACACTTCTCCAGATCCAAGCCATCCTCCTAGCTGGCAGCAGCACTTCTCTAAACCCCTTCAATCATTCTACGTGTCCAGAACAAGTTGTCAGCCAAAATACTCCCTCAGAATGGTGTTTGTTTTCCAAACACAGCTCTGTTGGGGTGGCCGCACCGTTTCCAGCAGCTGGACAGAGATAAAAGAGACTTGGCTTGGCTCAGGAGCTCAGATCCCAAGGGAAAGGGGCACATGGGCCACGTTTGCCTCTGCCCAGGGGGAGCTGTGAGGGGGACACAGCTCTGCCCCCAGGGGACAAGCTGCAGCTGGTGAGGAAAAGCCCAATTTGCAGCCAGAGGTAAGGTTTGGTGATGTGTGCAGGGCACGGGGATGGGATTTCTCCTCATCCCAGCTGTGAAAAACAGAGCTGACTCTTTAGAATCTTTCCAAGTCGAAGAAGGGATAAAAAAGGGGTAAATATCAGCGCTGGGGTGTTTTTGGTGATCAGCCAAAGAACACTTGGTCAGCTTAAAACAATGTTCTCTCTATACTGTTATATTGCTGTGGGACATGCATATTCAGGAATTTATACATTATTCAAACTTTTTTTTTTAGTTTTTGATACTCCAGGAACTCTCTTGTTTGCTTTTAACCTCTGACTTGTAGACATTCTGTAGATTAGGTCAATATATTTTATTTCTTTCTGTGTTTCCCTCTTGTTGTTTCACACTCCCTGATATTGAGGGTCAATAAATTCTTCCTGGATTCTCGTGCTCTGGTTTCTGTCACTGTTATTTTGTCACTTGGAGAGGCCACTCTGCAGATGTAAGAAAAATAATTATTTTACATCATTCTCTGAGTTAGTTACGTAGAAATATTGTCGCCCCTATTTTAACATTTTGCTAAAGCTTATGATATTTATCACACTCCTATTCATATAAACTATACAGTGCATATATAAACTGACAGATTACACTATATAAAAGCAGTTAAGTGTAAATTGTACCACATCAAAATCCTTGTGATTAATAATGACATGCAAAAAGCTAATCTATGAATGCAAAAGCCAATATTATATTGTCATTTATAATACAGTTTAGTTCCAAACCACAGCTACTCTGGGTGTCCCCTCAGGAGAGTTTTTCTCTCTCTCTGTTATTCAGTTGTTACAAAAAGGTGTTTGGTTGCAGCTGCAAAGTTTTTTTGACTGAAAAAACTTGGAGTATCTCTGGAAGGTGTCTCTTAACCAGCCTCAAAAATCAGGATGGTTTCATCCTGCAAATGGATTCAAGACACTAATGCAATTTAAAATTATATAATGTTGAAGGAAAAATGAATTGGCAAGTTATCTCTCTTACCTAAATCCTGCCACACGTGGAGAAAGTGCTTTGCCCCATTTTTGTGGTGGACAGGGCAGAGATCCAGAGCTGGATCTTCCTAAAGAAGATCAAACCCAAAGATGGATTGAGCTCAGCTGTGTTTCAGCCCAGGGAACAACCAGACCAAAGTCCAACCTTGGAAAGGCTTGATTCCAAAATCTTGATTCCAAAATCTTGATTTCAAAAATACCCTTTGGAATATCTTATTATTCCCAAAAGAAGTTTTTGCCTAAGTAGCAGCATCTTCACAGCAGTCAGAGCTCTTGAAGGAGTTTTAGTTTCAGTGAAATTCAGTGAAATTTCACTGAAATTCAGTGAAGTTCCTGTTTCAAAGCAAGAAGGATGGGGAAGGAGCTCTGTAGCTCTGCCCCTGATTGAGGGTTGTGGTTAAGCAGGTCCACAAGTGACAACAAACGAATCAACCTTGGGGGAAATGCTTTTGTTTGATTTCTCTGAGGTTATTTCCCTTTTTTTTATTTATTTATCTCTCCATGCCACGAGCCTTGGAGCTTAGCAAACCCCCTGTGCCTGCAGCCCCAAAATAGAAACAAATGGGACTCTCATTTCCTCATGCAGAAAAGCCCATCTTTATTGCATAACTCATATTTTTATAGTTATATATTTATATCAGTGTAAAATTTAATTGGCCAGCAATACACTCCTTTTATTGGTCAGTAAATGGCCAGGGTGTATGTCTATCACATCTTTCTGGTTTTGGTGAGCTCACATATTTTCTCCACAGATTCTCATGGAACAGATTTTTTTTTGTTGTTGTTGGTACAGGTGCAACCTCTTTTTCTTTACAAGAATAGATTGTTATGGAAACTGATTCCCATTCCTCTGATTCTTCCTCATGGGAATTTCCAGGCTAGCTGTTAATTTAGCAGAGCTGATTTTATAAATCCTTTCTTTTATAAGATTCCTGCCTATCTGCCACACTCATGCCTGCCTGCTCTCCTGCCTTAGCTCCCTCGGGGCCATGGAGGACACATCCAGCAAAGACACCCTGGGTTCCCTCAGGACACAGGAGATTCCTGCCACTTTTATCACTTTGGAAGAACACGAGCCCACAGATTTCAGCACCAGGAAGCTCATCCTGGAGAAAGCCAGAGCTGCCTGCAGGTGCAGCCCCCGGAGCCTCGGCTCATCCCTGCGCCGGCTGCTCCCAGTGCTGGAGTGGCTGCCCCAGTACAGCCCCAGGACACAGCTGCTGGGGGACGTGGTCTCAGGGCTCCTGGTGGGCATCGTGGCCATCCCTCAGTCCATCTCCTACTCCCTCCTGGCCAATCAGGACCCCATCTATGGCATCTACACCAACTTCTTCTGCAACATCATCTACGCGGCCACGGCCACGTCGCGCCACGCCAGCGTGGGTTCCTTCGGGGTGCTGTGCCTCATGGTGGGGCAGTCTGTGACACGTCACCTGCAGCTGGCAGGCTACGGGGACAGCAGTGCTGCCCTCGGGGACAACTCCAGCTCCCCCAGGAACGGGACAGAGGCCTGTGACAGGAGCTGCTATGCCATCACCGTGGCCCTCTCCTTGAGCTTTCTGGTCGGTCTTTACCAGGTATGAATGTTTGCTCTTGTGTGTTTGCTCCTGGGAATGTCTCTGGGTTTGGGATTTTCGAGTGTTGGTTCAGATTTAGGAGTCCTGAGAAACATTTCTAGACCCTGGCACCCTTGAATATTTGTGAATGCAGTGATTTTAAAGCCCCAGCTGAACAGGGGTTGTTTTCCTCCATGGGATAGCCAGGTCCTTGGGTGTGTCTGAAACATCCTCAGGATCAGACACAGCAGGAGAAGGGGAGGATCTGTGAACCACCTTCTCACCACCTCAGTCCTCAGAGCAGCTTTGGGGCTGGCCAGGACCACCTCAAGGACCCTGCCCTGTCCCCACTGCCCAGGCTGAGCTGCCACTGAGTAATCCCAGGCTTTTCCACTGGGACAACTAAAATTCGAGCATCACAGCTGAGTGGTACCCAGAGCTGCTCTGATGGGGCTGCTCCTCTGTGAGGAGGCAGCAGCAGGGACCTCTTAGGCTTTTTTGTTTGGCATCCCCACCCACAGGAAGTGTTAAAGGTAGGTCTCTCTAGTTTTCCACATCGCAGATTAACTCCTGAAAAAATTTCTTCACATGGAATGCTCAGCATGTCCACAGACAGAGTAGTCAGAGCTGCTAAAGTGGCAGAAAAGGGACACAAATTGCCAGCCAGCCCTACTCAGCCATGCTAAATCTGGCTGGTTTGCATTGCAGATCCTGCTGGGGGTTTTACAGATGGGCTTCGTGGCTGTCTACCTGTCAGAGCCTCTCCTGGGTGGCTTTGTGACCGGCTCCAGCCTCACCATCATCACCTCCCAGATGAAATATCTGCTGGGCCTGAAAATCCCTCGGCACGAGGGGGTGGGTTCCTTCATCCTCACCTGGGTGGACCTTTTCAGGTACATCCGCAACACCAACATCTGCGACCTGCTCACCAGCCTGGTGGCTTTGGCCATCATAGTGCCCGTCAAGGAGCTCAATGAGCGCTACAAGGAGAAGATGAAGGCCCCATTCCCCATCGAGTTGGTGGTGGTGATCGTAGCCACGGTCATCTCCCACTACTTCAACTTTGAGCAGCACTACAAGGCTGCCGTGTGTGGGGACATCCCCACCGGCTTCAGGACCCCCACTGTCCCTGACACCAGCCTGTTTCCCAGCCTGGCCCTGGATGCTCTGCCCATCGCTGTCATTGGTTTTGCCATGACCGTGTCCCTGGCAGAAATCTTTGGCAAAAAGCACGGCTACGCCGTCAGCGCCAACCAGGAGATGATCGCCATCGGGATGTGCAACCTCATCCCTTCCTTCTTCTACTGCTTTGCCAGCTCTGCTGCCCTGACCAAGACTCTGCTGAAGGAGTCCACGGGGAGCCAGACCCAGGTGTCAGGGCTGGTCACCTCCCTGGTGCTGCTGCTGGTGCTGCTGTGGATCTCCCCGCTCTTCTACTCGCTGCAGACCTCCATCCTGGGGGTGGTCACCATTGTCAACCTGCGGGGTGGCCTCAGCAAGTTCCGTGACACCCCCAGGATGTGGCAGCTCAGCAAGCTGGACACGGTGGTGTGGTGGGCGACCATGCTGTGCTCCACACTGGTCACCACGGAGATCGGGCTCCTGGTGGGCGTTTGCTTCGCCCTGCTCTGCATCATCCTCCGCACGCAGAGACCCCGGGCCACGCTCCTGGGCAGGGTCAGCAACAGGGAGGTCTACGAGGACCAGGCCACCTACAAACAGCTCAGCAGCATCGCCAACATCAAAATCTTCCGCTTCGAGTGCTCCCTCTACTACGCCAACAAGGACTATTTCAAGGCTGTGCTGTACCAGAAAACCGGGGTCAATCCTGTGCTGCTGGCTGCCAGGAGCCCCAGGCTGGGGGCCCAGGCAAACACAGACACAGGCAGCGGCTGGGGCACCTGGTTTGGCTGCCTGAAAGAGGCCAGAAGGGCTGAGAAGCCTCCAGCAGATGGCTGTCCCCCCTCCACAGATATGCACACCTTAATCCTGGACTGCGGGGCCATGCAGTTCATAGACACCGTGGGGCTCTCCGTGCTGAAGGAGACACACCACGACTATAAGGAGGTCGGTGTCCAGGTGCTCCTGGCCAACTGCAACCCCTCCATCCGCCAGCGGCTCCGGGAGGGAGGCTGGGCTGGCCAGGCAGACAGCACTGGGGGGCAGCTGGCCTTCCACAGCATCCACGATGCCGTGCAGTTTGCTGAGCGCCGGCACCAGGGGGAAAGCAAGGACAAACAGGCTGCTCTCCCCGACCCCGAAGACCTGAACTTCCAGGTGTCCTTGTAGCCCTGTGAGCGAGGAAATGTTTCGGACTGGGATGGGCTCGGGAGCAGACTGGGTGTTTGTGCCGGCAGGAGGGGTTGGGATGCTCTGGAGGCGGCTGGGATGCGGCAGGGAAGGGGTTCGGGGAGAGCAGAGCACGGGAGGATGCTCGGGATGGGACAGGAGGATGGGAAGGGATTTGGGAAAAGCAGAGCACGGGAGGATGCTCGGAATGGGACAGGAGGATGGGAAGGGGTTTGGGAAAAGCAGAGCACGGGAGGATGCTCGGGATGAATCCCAAGTGGGGAGGGCGGGGGAGCTGCGCCTGCCCCGAGTGGGCGCTGGGGGGAGCGGGTGAGCCGCGTGCGGGGCCGGGAATTGTCGGGAATTGGGGAAGGGAACCCCAAAACTCATCCCATCCACCCCCAGCCATGGCACGGACCCTAAAACTCATCCCATCCACCCCCAGCCATGGCACGGACCCCAAAACTCACCCCATCCACCCCCAGCCATGGCACGGACCCTAAAACTCATCCCTGTCCCACCCCTGCCATGAGCAGGGACTGTGAACATCATCCCATTCCCACCCCCAAAAGAAATCCTGCTGGAGGGAAGTGTGGCTTGGAAGCCCAGGGATGGGAGACTGCTGTAAATAAAGCGTGTGGAAAAGGAATCCTGTGGCTGTGCTCAGGAAAATGCCTTTTTGTGCTTAAAAGCTGATTTTAAACGGATTTGAAAATTATATAAAATGATGTGCCCGGCTGTTTGCAGTCCTTGGGGCAAGGCTGTGTCAGCAGGGCTGAAGTGACCAAAGATCTCCTTGCAGGGATGGATGGATGGATGGATG